>JAWWEQ010000810.1:0-66618 GCA_035583055.1 Torymus tubicola
AATGCTAAGGATAAAATATTGCATATTAAAAATTCATTTTGATTTAATCTGTGTGTATCTTTTTTTAATTATTTTAGTATATATATACACATACCTACACTCGTGATCAACGTCCCACGCAACCAAACGCGCGTGCGAGGATATATGTGCACGCGTGCAAATGAAACGAACGCGGCAATTATAGCGATGCCACTTAATTTCCACTATGGCGCTTGCTCGCGTCGTATACTAACGCGGTCAACTGTATATATATATATATATATATATATATATATATACATGCGCATGATCACTTGTATGAGGAGAGGGAAAAAGAGATTTTATATATATTCGCATGACATGGATTTTTGTACGGTATAGATCGGCGTGGAGAGTTATATGTGTATATATACATGTAGGTATGTGGATGAAGTGGTCTTGTTGTGTAATAGCTAGTGATTCCGATCGGATCTGCGTGCGGATTGCGGAGGATCGCCGCGCGGGTGATGATGATTAATTTGTGCGGTGCGTGATGTATACGTGTGTGTATCGGGGAATATATCGATGATTCCACACGGCGTATAGTGTATATATATATCAGTATGTAGTTAGAGCGAGTTGTAAGAATAATAATCGTTTATGTAACGCGAATTGCACTCTCGCAGGGTTACTCATCTCTGCGGTCGTGGTAATATAAAGCGTTGATATTTACCGTTATGGTACTTTGTTATTGTAAGAAAAAAAAACGTGCTACGTGCGGTATTATCATTGTGGGTTAGATTTTCTAGTTAGCGTGAGTGGATGTATATGATTATACTGTGATAGAAAATTCTTGTAGCTAATAATTATATATTGATTGATTGTCTATTTAGCGCAAGAGGTGGACGTGCGCTTGTCGTTGTTATGTAACGTAACGCATGATTGCATTGGAATAAACGAGTATATAGGTATATATAGATTTAACGTTATTCTGTGTCAAGTTTACGCACTTCTGATGCTGAGAGAAAAAAAACTTGTATCCATTATACCCTGGCTATTTATATGATTTCCAATCTAAAAGTACAAAACCGTTATATATATATATATATATATATATATATATATCCCAACAAGATAAGAACAAGAACACTGAGCATGAATACAACCCTTTAAAGAAAAAAATATAAGGAATGATTGGAAACGTTTTTTCTTTGCAATTCAATAACATCATCCTACACAACCGCCATTACTCGCCTGCTATACGACGGTTTCCTCGAACTTCTCGACCCTCCATTTTTCACGCACACAAACCCTGAAAAAAAAAAGATCTCTCCGACCATTTTTTCTAAAAAAATACCTACGCGCACGCATCCGCGAAAAAACTTTTTCTCCGCATCCTGCAGCAGCAGTAGCGGCAGTAACCACATACGCAATTTTTCACCGGACACACCGTCAGCGCACTCGCAAAGTTGCTGGTACGGTTAAAATTCTCGCTAATTTCCCATCAGTCAAAAACCCTTTTTGCCGCGTCCAACGTTCCCCCGATGAAAATTTTAACGGTGAGTGTGGTATATATAGCAGCTACACTCTCTCTTCCGTCGCGCAATCCGATATCCGACTCGTTTTTTTTTCACCCCCGTCGTTACCACCTGGATAATTCAGGATGGGTAAAGGGAGGTAAAGGCTTGTTTGACTCGTCAGTTTTTAATTCATACTGAATGATTGATCAGAGGATTTGAGCATCGGATGAACTCGCTTTTACACACACACACACACATATATATATATATATATATATATACACACACGAGGAATGCTGGAGGATTTGAGGTTCACTCGTATATATTAGGACGTAATTATTTCAATTTCAACGGTGATAATATGCGGTTGTATGTATATATATATCTGTGGCTCCGAGGCATAACGACATAAGTCCATTTTTTGAAAAACGAGAAAACCTTGGATTTTGTATCTTTAAATCGGTCTTTTTCATTTAAAACTATCAGTAGTAGCTAAAATATTGCCCTAAAGCTACGATATACAGAAAACAACAGAAAACAACATAAGTCCAGCCCTGATTTATATTATCCAACTAAATTTAATATAAAAATTATAAATAGATAAAATTTATAATTTGACAAACGTTAAGTGCATAAACGTGAGAATTTTGAAAGTTAGTTCATAATACCTGTTCTTTTACGAAATAAATTTATCGCTAATTCAAGTTGTATTCAAATTGTATTATTTTTAACATAATTACTCGTTGATTAATTCTTAATTTTGATCAGAATTCATAATTAAATGATCGTAAATGATCGAAAAATAAACGAGAACAGGACTATTAGATAAGTCCAAGTTCCCGGCATAACGACATAACTTCATACTTTTTCGAGTTTTCACGATGGAGAAAATGTATAACCTGGTCATACCACCGTGTAAATATTTGTTTTAAATGTGTTAATTGATTAGTACAGTATCACATCCTATCTGGTTTATTCTGATCTTATGAATAAGTTTGAAGTTTGAACATTGAAACCCATTTTTCTCAGAAACACAAAAAGTGGACTTATGTCGTTATGCCTCGGAGCCACAGATATATATATATATATATATATAGGTAGGACGAGGGAATGACGCGTGACGTGGGAAGAATGTGTCCTTTGTGATAGGATCGCGGTCCTGTACATATAGCGTTATGGTAATTATATGCAGAATTATACACGTGGCACGTAATGACGCGCGTGAGAGAAATACGTTAAAATTATGTATAAGTAAAAATAAACTTCAACAAGCTTTTTTATCCTTTCTAATAGATCTTCATCTCGGTTGATTATTTAAAAAAAATAAGCGACTGCTACTATATAGAAACGGGAACATTATTTCCTACACTTCGCGAAATATGCTTTGAAACGAAGTTACACGTTTGCCTACATATATACATATATAATAATAGTAGCGAGCGACGTCGTCCGTTGGAAAGTTCTCAATGAACCAGAGGCCACCGAAATTCTAAGAGAAAATTCACAATGGCCCGAGCGAATATCCGATATCCCGCGAACGAGGGAGCGAGTAAACCCGCACAAACTCTATATATACATATATATGCTGTTCCCTGCGAATTATATGTTTGAAAAAAAGAAAAGTCGCACGCGCGTCATTCTCGACTGGGTATTATATATTCGCGTATATATATTCTACCCTCAACGCGGCGACAAAAGCTTCTCTTTCACTCGTGTTCCCGCGCGCATATATTTTCCGCGGATGTATTACAAACGACAGGTTATTTTTGCGTCACAGCCCAGCTCTCTCTCTCTCTCTCTCGCTCTATTGCTTTTTCCGAAGAAAGTATATAGAAGCAGTGTATTTTAGCTTTGACGCGGTATACGTTGCGTAATGGAAAATCCATCCGTCTAACGCGAACCTATAGATATATATAGAAGATGTTGTATTCAGAAGATGAAGATGAAAAAGGGAAAAGTAGCTTGGTGTGACTTGGCATACGACGACTTGCTACGTAAAGATGCGGAAGTAGGAGGGATATAGTATACAGGATGATGTGAGAAAAAAAGAGTGAGAACAGCGATGGATTTGCATTTTGCGAGGATTGGCAGAAATTCGGAAATGCGCGGTGTAGGGTTGAGTGAGTAGGCGGGACGGTGAAGGACAGAAGGGACAATTTTTGGAAATCCTTGAAAATCTGCAGAGTCGAGGTTTAGAGGGTGGAAAGAAAGGTTAAGGAATAAGTTGGGTGGATTGCTTGGCTCGTTATTACGTCGAACGGGTCGACGGCATATATAGATTGAAGTCAAACGTGAATAGATGTCTATTTCCCTTTTTTTCTTTTTTTTTCGTAGTAAATACTAGTAGCACATTTTATTCAATTTGCTAAACATATATTCATTGTTGCACATAAAAACTAATAAAACCATAATAAATTTTAAATAATCCCGTTAGAATATACAAGTAATAAATGTTACTTTAATAAATTCTTTTTTAACTTAAATATACTATAGTAAGTTAATACAGTAACATTTTAACATTCTTAAGAACAGGATATGAAAAGCTTCTGTTATGACTTGTAAACATTTTGAAATATTACCCAAAACCTCATACGCATATACATATTCTTTTGTTTACGACGAATATACTTAAGGGAAACAGCACGCGATGGCGAATGAACATACGAAAATACTGTTCGGTCATCATCGCATCATATTTTCCCCAACTGACGGAAGCCCATTTCCGAAGAGGCATCATCGACCATTTTATTCCCACATCTATATATTATACTTTCCTCCTCGCTTTATTACGCTTCAATATATATATATATATACAGCAGTCAAAAATATACAACCGCGTAACAGTAAAATTCCCTATATCTCTTTTTTTTTTCATCAGACATCTACACCTCCGTACCTCAACAAAATATCCTACCCCACATGTATATACATATCTGTATATACACTATCCTCCTCGATATTTACCCCTATATCTTCTCGAAATTAAAGCGAGCAATACCTTGAACCCTGGAGAGCATTTTTTTTTCCACCAGACGCGCATATAGCCACACACCTTCAACGTCGAAATTGCGCAAAATAAGAGCAGCGCGGACCAAGACACCGCAAACTCTTGCCGAGAGAAAAAAAAAGAAGAAGAAGCTCTCTCGTCGAGCGCTGCGCAGACACACGCGACGTGAGAAAAAAAAAGGCCTGTACGCAAGACACTGTCGTCCTCCTCTATAACAAAGGCGAAAAAAAGGAAGGAACGAGAGACGAAACAACTGAGTTAAACAAAAAAGACGAAAGCGAGTGAGAGAGACTCGACCTTAAACTACTCGCGTGCGTGCTTATATAGCCCTTTTCCCGTGTCGGTATATGTATATGTATATCTATATAAGCGTTATACTCGCCGAAACAATGGACGAGGTGTGGCAGCAGCAGCAGGAGCGTGCACGCGATAGAGGATGCGCTCGCGCGGATCCGTTGATCTATTACGCGACGAACGGGACGAGTCGTGCGCAGCGTTGCTGCTGCTGCTGCTGTTGCCTCTTCCTCTCTTCTAGCACGATGTGTGTGTATGTAGGAACAAGCAGTGGAGCGTAGTATTTGAGTAGAGAGAGAGAGGAGAATACGTGTGTGTGTGTGTGTGTGTTTTCGGAGCTGAAAGTTTGAAATTTGAAGCTCACGTGGTGAATGACGAATGAGCGTTCGATTTATTTTGGCACGAGTAAATGCAAGTGCACGCCAAAAAAGGAAATAATAATAATAAAGAGGCGAATGTTCTTTTTCTTTCTCTTTTTTTTCTTTAAGCGAAGAGAAGTATAAGGGGGATGTTGTATAGGTAGGGGAAAAAAGGGGTAGCTGAGTCTCTGAGCGTTTCGCTGAGTAAACATACCTGTTTTATAAGAGAGAAAGAGGAGGAGGAGGAGGAGGAGGAGGAGGAGGAATAAAGCGAGTGAAAAAAAACTCGGCCAGGTATACATAAGGGTACCTCGGTAGAAAAGGAAAACACTGTTGTTTCAAAAAGTTAGATCACTTTTATACGGAGATAGAGAGAGAGAGAGAGAGAGTTAAAACTACTTTGCTTTAAGTAGTTCGGGCGTCTGCTTAAGTAGATCCTCCCTTTCTCTCTCTCCCTCTCTTTCTCTCTCTCTCTCTCTCTCTCTTCTGTGTGCGTTTCGGGTGAACGATTCGACGTTAGAATGTTATATACGCGCGTGTGCGTGTGCAGAAGTTTGCAACTCGACGACGCGGGAATGACGAACAACGCAGCGACCTTTGCCCTCTCATCATTCTTTTTTTTTCTTTTTTTTTTTGTTGTTGTTTCGAAACTCGTAACTCGACGCACGAATGACGAATGATAGTACACTGTGTGTGTATATATATATGTAGTTCGGGTGGAAATTCGAATGGTTCTAAGGATATAGTATTGATATACGGCTGCAGTGCAGTTTTCGGCTGGCACGTTTGAAACAATGGCAAGAGGCTCGAATCGATAAGTTGAAAGAAGGTCGTTCACTTGCCCGGCGTTATATTGTATATACCGAGAAAGCGAGGCGCCCAAGTGAATCTCGTCGATATGCTAGAGAAAGAGAGTTTATAAATTTTTTCGTGTATATATATATATATATATATATATATATAGGTGAATCGTTCCTAAAAGACGTAATGAGTACAGTCGGTGAACTGGAAATCAGTGAACCGCTCTGAAGCTTTAACCTGGATATATGATTGTTTATGTAAAGGATTTAAAGTGTTTTGTTTTTTTATGGGTTGTGGATTACATCGACGGTTTATATATATTACATGATATACGGGAAAGGATCGATATATAGTGTTTTGGCGAAACGGAAAAGATAAAAATGTCGTATAGATCTAGCGAATCCTTATTTATTTCGTATACGCACATACGTCGAATATTGGAAAAAGAATTTACTTTTCAAATCCATTAACGTTTCTTTATATGAGACTGAAATACACAGTATATATGAGCGGATAATACCGAGATTACATTTGTATAAATAAAAGTTAAGTTTTGTAGACGTTTTTTCATATTCTAGAGAATGAACTTTTGCATTATATTAGAAGCAAAAAGCTTTGGCATTTAAAATTTTAACGAAACGATCGATCTATTTTAATAAAAAAAAAAAGTATTTATAAGAGTATCAATGTTGTCGTGTCTAAATTAAATGGAAATTACAATCCGAAAGAGCCTCTGTCAAATGCAAACTAATGATTCTACCCTTCAAAGCATTGAACTCCACACATTTGACTTGCAGAACAGTTCAACAATATAATAACAATCGATATTCCAATAACTAAAAGGGCCAACGGATCATCAATATTCGCTTAATTAAATAAATGGAAAGAGCTTTTCTGTAACACCGATATTTTTTTGTCCCCTTTCAATACACGATGATACACGTATATATATTTATTATTTCAATTAAGTTCAATTTATTTATATACAATGTGCGTTTTGCAATATAATACCGCTATACACACACACGTCCATGAACGTGAATACAAAATTAATCTTAACAGGGACTTTAACTTCGACAATAACGTCGCGCTCACGATTGGTCGAGCGAATTACATTTTCTATATATAAATATTTCATGGAAATCATTTTCTCTGATTTTCCCTTTCTTGCGATTTCGTTACATATACATAGATATATGTATACGTACAACCCGATAACAGAGAAACGTTTTTGCTCCACCTTCGACAATGAATATCGAACGTTCCCTTCCTCTCATTCTTTCCACTTCTTCTTTTTTCTCTTTTCCCCACGCAGATCCCGTATATATATATATAGTCGCGCGCATCCATTTCGTATATTTCTGTTATTTTTCTTTTCCGTTTCTTTATGGCTCGCGTAATATATCTAACTAAATGTACATCATTGATTTTCGCTTGCCCGAGAATCGCGGTTACGGTTTCTGTATATATACCTTCGACGGCTGTGGGCGTTACGATTTTTTTAAATAAATCGAGGTACACGACATGATTTTATTTATCTACGTATATATATATATACATATACGGTTTGTTCATTTTTACTCCAGCGCTGCTCTTATCACAATATTGTTACATGAGGTTTCGATTTCACTGCGAGTAACGGTATAAAGATAAAAATAAGTAATGGTATATGTAACAAAAAAAGAAAAAAAAATATTCTGACGCGCATTGTTGGTATATTTTTTTAAAATTAATATACGCACATAACCGACGAAAACTGTAAAGTTTAATGTTTTACACAAACTATACAAAGCCGCTAAAACAACCGCTAAACCGCTAACAAACTAAATTTCTTGCATAATTAATTGCACATCAAGACGAGCGCAGATAGTATGTTATTTCATGAATATTTCATGTTCTGATTACACGATACACATGGCGTACCTCGCCTCTCTCCCTCTCTGCGCGCGCGTACCGTCAAAGTCGTAATCACCTTAAATACTATAAATTAGCTAATAAGGAACTGTACACAGTATTATACGCATTGTAATAACGTTTAGAGAAAACTGCCAATTCGCAATCAATCTCGACATTCCATTCCGAATTCCTTTGCGAAATGCATGGTACTGCAAGGTTTGATGCACGAGTAAATGAGATACTTTTATATATAAACCCCAAAGTACAGCTTAAATGTCTATTGTTAATTCTTAACGTTTCAATTCCGCGATTTTACTTTATTTCGCCGCTTTTAACCGCCCACCATATTACGTTAAACGACGTTTTCATACTCAACGCGAGCTCTTATAATCTAACAATTTCCAGCAACCGTTAAAAAGTTTCCAACCTACGCGATATTCTCTTCCACATCAATCCGCAATACCAGTAAACCCAAACCATCGCTAACCGCTTAACCTTAACTCCGCGTGCAACCCCGCAGCAATAAACCTCCGATCCTGAAATCCTCTAATCCCATGCAATTTCGATCCCACTATATATATAGACGTACCGTTAATATATATATACACCATCACACGCAGTAATTACCATTTATTCAATTATATATCAATCCACGAAACGTGAAACCTTCGGTTATGTCTCCTACCCTCCATATCCGAAACTTTCGCAAGCAAAACACACACGGGTTAATACATATTGCAAACATCAGAGCGTCGGCGCGAGTTCAAAGTATAATTAAAGTTTAGTTCGCTTGCGCGCGCGCGCACGGGTGCGTCTCACATATATACCCCCACCGCTATATATTTGAATACAAATTAAGTCTCGAGAGCTATGGCCGTAATCGCGTCGAATGAATCTCTCCCGGCGCGTGTATAATCGTATACCTTAGGTGTGGGCGTATATATATATATATGGTATATAGTAGCGCGCCCCTTTTTTTTAAGAGGAGACAGAGAGAGAAAGACAGTAAACAAAGAAGAGTTCAATGCAGAGGTTATTTGGATGTGTATATACGACGAAAGCGAAGGAATTAATTACTGTAGTTTTGCGCGACGAATGAAGAGAGTTTTTTGGAGTGTAATACTGTACAGAACTGTATGTGTGTATATAGTTGAAGGGGGATTTCGACAGAAAGGAGGAAACGAGCGTTTCCGCGGATTAATTACGCGGTATACTGCTTTACCGCGTGCGGAGAGAGTATTACGACGCGCGTATAAAGTAAAGAAGGACGTATACGTGGGTACGTGGAACATTTCGTTCGGTTAAACACTTCTTTCGAATTGATTCTTTTCGTATACGAGTTTAATTTATAGAGACAGTATATATGTAACACGCTTTGGTACAGTATTTTTTAAACGTAGTTTTTAATTATTTGTTACATTTGTTATAAAGGTATCTTTTATTTTATATTATATGTGATACATCAAATTCAATATCTTTATATACAATAATTACAACATATTAATTAACGTTATATATATATTATCTCTAAATTACTATAAATGCTTATACAAAAGCCTAGCATTTTTGCAAGCACGTTCGTTTTTCGCGGTTATATAATTTTCGGCACGCGCCGATATATTGAATATTAAAGCGCGGGCGAGGTTCAAAAATATCGCGGCCAACAGCAGCAGCAGCCGCGACTTGTTATATATATATATATATATATATACACGCTATGCATCGATTATCATGCGAGAGAACTAGTTTGCATTAATTACTTGGCGCACGCGGTAGCGCCTGTGAAGTATATACATATATATATATATATATATATATATATATATGGAAAATCAAAGTTGGTCCCAGCACCCACACGCGGGGGCAACGCGAACTTTATGCGGAGGTGTTTATCGCACGCGGATATTTCAGATTATCGATTGCGATATTATTTTCCGACAATAATTGAAATATATAGTTTTAGGAGATTTTTAGGGGCATGGAAGTTTGGTGGTGTTGCGAAAATATGATGCGATGTGGTTGGTAGTATTGTATGTATATGGGTATATAGGAATAAAATTCAATAATTTTAATTGGACCTCGTAAAAGCCACGCAACGATGAAAAAAATCATGATATGTATATACGCAGTATTGTGGTAAAATTAAATAAATTTTCAATTAAAATACACCTTAAAACAGCAACGTTACATTTGTATCCAAATATATACGATTTCTATATTTGTTTTAATCAAACACTTATTAATAAACCATCTTTATATATTTATTTTATTATATCTACACACGCGTATAATATATTAAACGAATCCACCGACGAACAATAAAAAAAACTTTCATTGTAAAACCTCAAAAGTTCTCTGTTCCCACATACATCGTAAATATAACACCAATATATATATATATATATATGCACCTCTTTCCCAATCCTCCACACGAGAGCGTGAATTGCTGTGAAACCCTCGTTCTTGCATTCTCTCTCTCTCTCTCTCTCTCTCTCTCTCTCTTGTGCCACGTCAAAATATGAATATCGAACTCCCTCTCCTTACACATACATACAGCTATATGGTATATATATACACACACGACAACGCGACACGACAACGCGAGAAACAGGTAAACAACAAGGCATCGCAATTTCCCACAGGGGATCGGCGCGACGCGGCTTCCGTCGTCGTCGTGTATATAGTATAACAGGGATATAGACGCTTTCGAAAACCGAATGTATACATATACCTCGCGTGCAGAATGAGGCGGTCGAAAATGCGCGACTTTCTCTCTCTCTCTTTTTCTCTCATCCTTATGTCGAAGGCTTGTGCATTATATGTGTGCTGCTGTTATCCGGTGTAAGATCGTGCAGTTACGTAACGTTATATATATACTACGACAGAGAGAGAGAGAACTCTGGCATTTTTCCTTCTTTTTCTCATACCTGCGCGCTGAAGTGTGCATGATGCACGCGTCTTCTGGTGCTTGTTTTTACGCTGCAACTATATATCCATATATATATATATGCAGTTCATCGTACATGAGTGCGTACATCTGTGTGTAGGTGTGTATATATATATATCTGTGGCTCCGAAGCATAACGACATAAGTCCACTATTTGTGTTTTTGAGAAAAATGGGTTTCAATGTTCAAACTTATTCATAAGATCAGAATAAACGAGATTGAGCGCGATACTGTACTAATCAATTAACACATTTAAAACAAATATTTACACGGTGGTATGACCAGGTTATACATTTTCTCCATCGTGAAAACTCGAAAAAGTATGAAGTTATGTCGTTATGCCGGGAACTTGGACTTATCTAATAGTCCTGTTCTCGTTTATTTTTCGATCATTTTCGGTCATTTAATTATGAATTCTGATCAAAATTAAGAATTAATCAACGAATAATTATGTTAAAAATAATACAATTTGAAAACAACTTGAATTAGCGATAAATTTATTTCGTAAAAGAACAGGTATTATGAACTAACTTCAAAATTCTCACGTTTATGCACTTAACGTTTGTAAAATTATAAATTGTATCTAATTATTGTATATATTTTATATAAAATAATTTTTATATTCAATTTGGTTGCGGATAAAATAAATCAGTGCTGGACTTATATTGTTATGCAGCGCACTAAATCTGAAAAATGGACTTATGTTGTTACGTCTTCAGTGTATCGTAGCTTTAGAGCAATATTTTAGCTACATTGAAAAACTTTTGGTGCAACTCACGCTCACATCGTAGTACGACAACAGCGCTTTGAGTTTGGGGCAGCAGCTATGCCAACCCGGTGTAACTGTTCCAAGAGTTAGGTCGTCTGCTCTTGGTCGAACGGCTGTTCGATTTTGGTGCAGCAGTTGTACCAAAGCAAGACGTGTAATAGAGAGGGCGCGATTGGCGCAACGGTCGTACTATAACGTTGTTCCAAAAGTTTTTCCGTGTCCTACTGACGGTTTTAAATGAAAAAGACCCATTTAAAGATACAAAACCCAAGGTTGTCCCTATTTTCCAAAAAAATTGACTTATGTCGTTATGCCTCGGAACCACAGATACAATGACTGGGTATATACTAAGGTTTCTTTCTTCTTTTTCTTATATATATGGATATATAATGATTATATAGGTGAAATTGTCTAACACGTTTTGTTTTAATGAACAATATAACGCATCCGTTTATATATGCGCGCATGCACTTCATTCCTATAACAAAATCAATATGATGTGGCGCGAGCCGCGTGTATATATATATAAGCTATGCTGTGCTGCAATCAATCCGAGCTCCTGGCCATCAATCTCGCAGGAAATCTGAGATGTAAAACGTTACGGTTTCTCACGATGTATATACCGCGCGGGTAGGTGAACTTTTATTACGTTTGAAGAACAGTCGATGTTGCTGTATACGTGCGTATGGTTTATTTGCTATACGCTTTTAAAGAAACAATAAGTTTTTTATTTTATGGCGAGTAATGATCGACGTTTATAGCCCTTTAGAGAAATATTGAACGTTTCACTTTCTTTCTTCGACGCGTACGTATATATATTGTGTACATACTCTATAAGAAATTCGCTTATAATTTCTAGTTAAAATTAACGAGAGAAAAAATAACAACGACGGTGTATATAATAATAAAGAAAAATTTCAATGGACGGGATTAAGTCTCTTGGTGGCAGAACAGACTTTAACTTTCAGCTTTGTTTATAGATGGTACTCTTTCGTAAATATTAGGTTTAAGCAAGAAGTTTGAAATTAAACTTTTCCTCTTGTCTTCGCGCACCTTTACGTAAGTAGAAGCTGTAAATTGATAATGACAAAGTCCGTAAGAAAATTTTCAATTACAATATCTTGAAAAATCTACAAAGTTTGCTGAAAATTCCGTGTATATATAGTATTTTATAATTAAATTTAAGTAGTACAACTCAGCTAATAGTATCTTTTGAAATTGGAATATACTATGGTCATTCATTCTGCAATAGCAATTTCAATTATTTGAACAAACAACAATAAGCTAGTACAATCGAATTTTTAATTCCTTCCCTTAACTAGCAACTAATCGCATAATGTTACTGTTTCAATTTACTACATTGGTTATGCTTTTGTTGCTGTTTCATTAAACATTGATGGTATCAAAGTACAGATTTGCCTATATATCCGAATTTATAACTACTAAATAATCCAATCAATTCAATTTTCTCATCCGAAAAAAATCGATTTTTACATATATCTATATATATATGATACCCACATGCCCTCCGCGTTTTTTTCTCTCTTTCTTCCATCTTCTCCTTCTCTTGCTTTGTTTATTCTTCGCCCCCTTTTTCCCTTCTTCCTCCCTTCTCGCACACACATAATATATATACACACACGCGACCGTGCAACAGAGTGAGAGAGAGAGGAAACTCGCGGCGAAAGAGGTTCATTAGTGGTTTCACCTTCTGAAAAGGCTTCTCTCTCTCTCTTTCTCGTCGCGAGCAACACGCTCACGCACATCGACGCCAAGAGCGACGTTTCTCAACTTCTTTAACGAAATTCTCGATTTTATGCAGCTTTTTCTCTCTGTCTCTCTCACTTCTTATTTACGCGAATGAGGAGCGCGGTTTGTTGCGTTCTTCGAGGGAAGAAAGATACGGCTTTTATGCATGTGAAGGAGAGGAGAAGAAAAAGAGAGAGAGAGGGAGACGCATTCGCCGGAAGTGGCGCATTCTGTCTCCTGCGCGCGCGCGCTCTCTCGGTCTCGCGAATGAATGCCGCAGTTCAAGAGAAGGACGAGATGTGCGTGGTGCACGTTTATATGTATGTATGTATGTATGTATGTATGTAAGAAAGAGAGAAAGAGATATGAGTCGTTATATCGAATGACTTTATTCCGCGAAATTCGTTTGCGAAAAAGTGTCGCGACGTGAGTTTGAAGAGTGGATGATCGTTGAAGTTGAAATATCATCTTCAGACAGCGAAAAACGTTTTGAGCACCTATCGAATGTTTTTTTTTCTTTTTTTTTTTATTTTTAGAGCTTTCGAGGTTCATTATATGCGAAAAGGCGTTGTTTAGCATTAAGAGTTTGTATATATATTTCGCAGAATATCAAATGCATTTTCTCAAAGGAATTTTTTAACCGCTGAACCGTATGAACTTTGAAGCTGTTCGTTATTAAAGAAATGATTTTTTTTTTATCAAGGTAAATAACCTCACAAAGCTAGTATATAGAAGTATATCATGCTATATTGCGAGCGCAGGAAATATTTATTATTTGTTGTTGCCAAATGCAATTTATTGATTAGTACGGTTTTACATATTTTACTTTAATAAAGATTTTAATTAAAAACATATGTATGCGGATATATATATCGAATGAGATTGCGAGGAATTTGGCGCGTAAAATGGGTATATTACTTTATTTCTGGAAATCGTTCGAGAGACCTCAATAACGGTTCGTATACTTGTATAGAAGTATCGCAGGTCATTGGTTTTACTGATGAAGAGATCAATATATTGCCTGGCTGTCGAGACTTATATATATATATTCCAGAAAATCAAGTAAATTCGACGTTGAATTTAACGCTTGAAATCATTTCATTGACTGCAACGAAGACGCAGTTAATTATAAATATCTTGAAAATAATAGGAAACCATCTTGATTTTGAATTTTTCATTATATTATCTATATTTCATATAGAATTTCATCATTCTCCAAATTAATTTACTTTCATTGTCGATATACAAAAACCATCGAGATTCACAACAGTTAATTAAATCTCCAACAATACACGTTTCATATAAAACATTGCCAAACGAACGTAGCATATATCCGAAATACAACAAATTTTCGTTCGCGATCACAATAACACTTTGCATCCTGCAATGAAGAAAAAAAAAACGATCCTATTCAAAAAACCTCCGCGCTTTTTAATTTTCTCCATGCTTACCTGCACAATAACCAAAGCGTCGTACCGCACAATGACACTTAAAAAAAAAAAAAGCGCCGTCATCCCAACAATGACGCGACATTCCCGACATTTCGCGTCTCCGCGTCCTTGATTAAAAAAAAAAAGAAAAAAAAATGAAAAACAAACATTACACGTGTGGAATCCTTGTAAACAGCCTTTTCTCTCCTACCCCTGCGGTCGATTTAAAAAAATCCGCTCGCTCTTTTGTTCGATCCATTTTCCCGCGGCGCGCATGTATAACGAATGAAATCCTCCCCACCCATGTTCTTCTCGCGCATATATTTTTTCGGCGCACACATATAACACAGAGAGAAAAGGCATCCAATCAGCGACGCGCGCTTGACAGAAATAGCCTTTCATTAGCACCCATTCTTTCACCCACTTTTCTCACTCCCTCTCACTCCTATATACTCCACCTTCTGCCACCAATCGATCGTCATCGGCTCGTTTGCGCGCAGGCGACACAGCGCGGCCTTTTTCCAAAAGCTATTATATCGTCACTATCCCCCTCGTGCACACGTGCACACGTGTATATGTATATATATATATATATGTATACCATCGTACCGCCGCGCTGTCATCGGAAAAGTCACGTTTTCTTGTACCCGCGCGCGCGCGCGTGCTCTTATTCACTTTTTTCCTCTCTCTCTCTCTCTCTCTAGTCTTCACTCTCTTTCTTTTTTTAAAGTGAGATGATGGAACGCTCCGGTTTTTGATTATACGCGAGAGATTGCATGTGAGGCTGCGGATGATATGTATATGCATATGTGTGCACAGGTAGATTTGTTTTATGACCTTGGGCTCGCTCGTGTAGGTGTGTGTGTGTGTGTATAAGGGAGAAGCACGGATTGATTTTCCTTTTGGACGAAAGTAATTAAAATGTTTTCAGGAAACCGGCGTTTGATGTGTGCCAGTAGTGTGCGCATGTATATATATATATATATGTTGTATATGTATGTCGATGAATTTGAAATTGTTATTTGGAAAGTATTTTCAATATAAAGGCTGATGGACTTGTTGTCAGTGGTGCGCAGTGCTTTGAACGGGGAAATATAATAAAAATTGGTAGGAGGATGAAATGTATATAGTGAAGTTAGTTTAAAGGGAACCTACCACTGTGTATTTATGTTAATTGTTTTGATTTTTTTACTTTATATTATGGTGGTCGTAAGTTGAAAGTTATTTTAGTTGCAGAAAAGGTTTATGTGCGATTCCAAGGAATTATATATATATACTTTCACGTGGAAAAATCCTGCGCAATGATATATATATAACTTTCATTTATTTGGTGTAATGAATTTTATTACTATCCGTAAAGGTACTTATATATACGTTTACGTCGCTCATTAATATTTAATGTCAGTCAATCAAAGAATTGTAAATTAAAACCTCAATAAACGTAATATAAAACAAAACAATATAAATATTTTAGTATTTTATCTCACATGTATAACAAAGTTATTGTAAGCTTATTATCGTTTTTCTTTTCGTAAAAAGAATATAGAAATAACATTGGCGAGACCGCGAATTGTTGGACTTTATCATTAAGAGTGGATTGGAAGAAAGAGAGAGAGAGAGAGAGCGAGCTTTTACCGACGTCAACAAACAAGACTCAGCCGAACTTAATAAACTTTCCTTTTATTACGCCGATCAAGGTACTATTCATTATAGCGTGCAGTTTGTAAGAATACAATCGGACTGTGAGTTAATATCAGCAACATGAAAAACTTTTCGAAATTTCGGAAAGTTCCTTCCCCTCCCTCCTTGCTTGCAACGTTCTAATTTATATCCGAAACACGAGAAAAAAGTCTGCTGTTGCTATATAATTTTAGTTGAAAACTATATTCATGAATCGTTGTTGATGATTTATATAGTCCCATTAATTTTATCGATATTAATAGCAAAATATTAGTTATACCTGCGAATTTTTATAGAATATTGAATTAAAGAGATTGACCATACACACACACACACACATAAATTCATCAGTAGCTCTTTTCGAACTGCCCATTTTTCTCTATCACTAAAGTAGATTAAGCCATCAAATAACTTCCTTAATACACTAAAACCCACTTATTACCCATTCTACGATCCGTTACTTTCAATCGGCAAATTCACTTTTTCTTTTCGCGACCAACATGCATTCCCACTATCATCCCACGCTTACATATATATAGACATAGCCTATACGAATCGATCGATATTCCATTTCACGCAAACAAGGAAAAATCCACTGCTGCACCAAAACGCGTCAATGCGCGTTCACTATATATATATATGCGCCGTGCAAGTAGTGCAAATAACGTACACTTGCCAAACGGCCACCGCGTCGCGATGTAATAACCGAAAATCCACCAGATTCGCGTCCAATCAGTTGGTGCTGCAATTCGCGCAAACTTCCTCATCGCGAGGTAGCGGGAAACATTTAAAATGGACCGGCAAATTTGCACGCGCTTGTATATATACCGCTCGTACGCTCATAAAGCAATGATTTGCGTTAACGTCGACGACGAGCCCCATTTGCATAATTTCGTTCGTTGCACACATGCGCGCGTGAGGATTTTCACGCGGACGTGTGCACATACTGTGTTATGTATGGTGGTAGGTACGTGGAAAGTGGGTTTTGGCCGTTGGGAGAGGATTTGGATGTTAGGTGCACACGTGGCGTTTTTTCGAGATTTTTACTGAGTAAAATTTATAGTTGGTTTGGGAAGAATACATATATATTTTGTTTTTGTGTGTATATGGATTTATGTTAGAATTGTGCACGATTATGATTGATGAGTAGTGTATACGTGTGTGCTTTAAAAGTCATAATGATACGTAGTTTGTCAATGAAAAAATAAACTAATTTTGATAGACTCTTGAAGGTTAAATTTGATTAAGGAATCATTTTTATATTACAAACGGTTGCATAGATGCATCGATTTGCTTTTTAATCGTATAAGCAGAGATACATGTATATATACACAATGCACCACGTCTTTTAATTTTTTTATCGTATCGTTATTAAAAGTCTGTGAAAAGAGTACTTTACATATGATCGTTTATTATAATATGCAATATTTAAAAAATGCGAAAGCTAATAATATATGTACCAGTAATATTCATAAATAAATGACATTCAACTCATTTGTTAGATTCATTATATATGCGTAAATTATTAATTTTAATAAAAAAAATATTGCCCTTGTATTGAAATAATTTTACTATATAAAACTTTTGAACAGGTCATTCGACTAACGCAGGGATATCCGTTTATTGATTTCAACAAACGCCGCGTGGTATAAGTAACTGTTAATTGTAATGTTTTATTTTTCGGTTCACTGCACTGATTGCCACATTGTTTTCGTTAATCAATAACCGAGTTCAGTGGCATTTCTATTTTTACAAAGTTACTTAAAGAGCGACAATTACCGAACGACTGTAATAGCCCAAATCGTTTATATCTAAAACAACTAAAAATGTATAACAATGGATTTATCGTAAAATTCGATCCCCCATACCTCAGATATGTCATTACTTTTCATCCAATATAACAAAGAATTGTCAACTTTCAACGAATCGTTGTCCCATACACACATATACATACACATCCCATCCATTCTTCATCCAATGAACAAATGTCGTCTACCCCCCCTGTCGATATTATTTCACGAACTGAATTTCCCAACAGTTTTTTCGCTCTCTCTCTCTCTCTCTCCTATTCCCGCCAGACAATAGAATCTATCGAACGCCCAACAAAGAAATACCAAACCCCTCCCCCTTTCAGCCTCGAAGAAATATAAAAAAAATCCCTACTCCCATCCTCTTTTTCCTCCTCGAGAAAAATTCAACTTTATCGCGTCTTCCTTTCCCATCCTCTCCTCCCTGAAAATCACTCCAAAATTGTCGCTTCGCAACAGAAAACGTCAGTATAAGAGAGGGTAGAGAGTCGACACGAAGAAAGCCTACAAGCCGCGTATAGATATATATACGTGCGAGAGCTGCAGACGTTAATTATTAAACGAGCCGGCGAAAGAGACCGAAAGGGAACGGGGGTCCCTCAGCTTCAGCTTCTCGCTCGGCGTGTTCCGCGCGCGCGACGCAGACTCTCGCGGATTCAATATTGCCGCGCACGCGCGATACATACGTGAGCGCACGGCTATATATATGTATATACATATAGTAGAAGGCCGGCCGGCAACTTCCGAGGGGAAAAGCCTGCGGGATTGCTTCCATCTCTCCCTCTCTCTCTCTTTCACTTGGGTTATACTGCTGATGCTTTCTTCTTCTTCTCTCCCTTCTCTCACTCTCCCTCGACGAGAGTAGACGCGCGAGCGGCGGCTTCGTTATTTCTCCGGTTGCGAGGGAGAGAAATCGAGTCGCGACGGTTTTGCGACGAATATTTTTTTTTCCTTTTTACTCTCGCGTATAAGGGTAGTGTACGATGTCGAGGTGTAGACGAGAGGGACAGGAAAGAAGAGAAGTATTTATGGGAGTTTAAGGCTTGCGCAGACGTGTTGGAAAAATAATTCTACCTCGGATGCGGATTTGTCAGGGGATGGTTTCTGGGCATGCGTGTGCGGCATGTGTTTTCTTTTTTTCCTTGTAGGGTTCAAGGTAAACGTAGGGGATTGGGAAGGGAGAGAGGACTTTATTAGGCGCCTAGTAACAAGGATGTCAGTGCGGCGCGATCGACAACTGATGGGGACGAGCTTTTTCTCTCTACGTATAAGCTCGTGAGCTTTTTTTCGGATGAATTTGCTGGGATTTTTCGTGTCGGATTAATTTGTTATGTTAGAATTTTGTCATATAATGGTGTTTTTTTTTGTAAGGTAAATGTATAGAATATTGTTTTGTATGCATGACGACTGTATATAACGGGAAGTTTGTGAAATCTTCTCTTAGAATGCGATGATACCTTTTCAGCGAGTATACATTTTGTAGGAGGAAAAAAAACGTAGTTGCACAGGGAGTTTTTGAGGTTAACGGTTTAAATTTCAAACTTTAAGTCAGTTTCATAAATGAAAATGCTTGAATCTTTTTATTATATATAACGGCGATGCATGAAATAACTTAGGTGTATTATATGATACGAGAATATTTCGTACGACGGAAAAGATTCTCTAAACAAAATTTTAAATTTCGCATGGGTATATATATATATACACACGTATTTCTTATTAAAAGGAAGTGTCTCTTCAACTTTGCTTTATAGAAAAAGTTATATATAGTAATTCTATATCCGAGTGAATATATAATATTTGCACTGGAGACATTTCACATAAACTTTACTAGAAAGTTTATATATATATATATATATATATATATAAAATAATCTTGTACATCAGATAATAATGGACATGAAACTATACAGACCCATTATCATCATCATTCTAAAAATTTCCAATACCCTGCACCATTCAAAGCAGCTACTTCAAAAGCCATCAAGCAAAGTCAACTTCCCGAACGATTCGCCTATATATATAAGAATAGCGATTTGAAAAATCGACAGACAATCCGGAAAATCGTCACTCTCGAACTATATACATATATATACAGCAACTCCATACGTTCACGTGAGAGAAGATTGCCGGAAGCGTTCGGGAACAAACGACTAGTACGAAGCGGCTGACGACGACGACGACATCCTCTCCGAGGAAATAGATCGTCGCGCGAAACCCATTACTATTGTCGAGCGACGAGTGACACTCGTATATATATATACGCTCGAGGAACGTACGTATATGCTATCGCGCTAAAAATTTAACCTTTTCATTACACCCCCGATATACCCCGGGGGAAATTTGAGGAAAAACTCTTTCTCTCTCTTCTTCTTTCGCTGCTTGATCCGAATGGATGGACCTATTGCGAGCGCGATCGCGTGCAGTCGATTTTCATCACGTTCCTCGCTCTGCAAAAGACGCGCGAGCGCGTGGCGGAAGTTTCCGTTTGAAAATTTATAAATTGATAGTTCAGTCGCGCGTGTGTGTATACGTGTGTGCGCGAAGAAGTTAAAGAAGTGGAACGCAATTTTCGTCTTGTGTCAGAAAAGTTGTGGCGGTCTCGTACCTCGATTGGACGATGTCGCAACTTTTTCGATATATATATAGAGAGAGAGATTGCCGTTGGTATCGTGTGTTGTAGTTGCGGATGTGCTTTAGAAACAAGTTAGGAAAGAAATTTTTTAAACTCGTCTAGGTTTTTAATTTCGTTGTTTCGCGGGTTTAAAAGGTGACGTTTTTCCAGAGGAATGAAGAGGTAAGAGAGCATTTAGATACATATATACACTCACATAACTATATAGTTCTAAACATTGCAGACAGCTGAGAAGTTTAAAAGCCTGTCGCGCAAGAATCTCACAGACGAATTATGTGAGCTTGCGCAAGCGCACGCACGCTCATATTATACTTTCCACGCGAGATATATGCAGCAACGTTTGAGAATAAAACGATTAGGAAGTAGAGGAAGTTATTTTCTGTTTGGTATATTCTTGTTTCGTAAAGTCTTTTTTTTCTTTATAGTTTTGTTTAAACGAGGATGTAATTGCAGGAAAACGAGAAATCAGCACGAATGCAAACATGCAATAAAGACATCGATCAAATTTGCTTTGCGGTGTGAGTGAATGTGTATATATAACTGTACGATAAAATATCGAGCTACACAAAGTGTGGTTAATGTAAAAAAGGTATAGTTTTCTGATGATTTATCAGAAACGCGGTTTATGCAATACTGAGCAAACATTCCGATGTATATTACTTCGCAAAGGTGTACGCATAAAAAGCTGGATAGAGTGTATGATTCATAATATTGGCATCATAACCGTAACTAATAATCAAGAGTTATTATTTAGTATATACTTGAAAATTATACCTATACTTTTTCGTTACTAAATTCAGTCGAATTTCAGTTTCATAAAATGTTAATCGTATAATAACAATAACTCAGCATTACATATATTTCATATATATATATAATATACACCTACGATATTGAACTTTTTTTTTCGCGATTCCATACCCTTCGCTGACAATATAACTTTGGCAATATCTCAAGTATTACTTTAATATTCACAAATATTAAGAGTACGAGAGGAGCACTTTCAGGTCACCTCGACGATCTTCTCTTGTACTCTATATATACCTTTTCTCGCGAAGCGCGCGTTCATCGCGAACGACCAATTTCCCGTCCGAAAACTGTCCCATAACCGTTCGAATTTCCCTCGCAAAAACTTTCTTCTCCTCGAAATTCCAATACCACCGTCCTCGTCATCGTCCTCGTCGTCGCATAAAAATGCCGATAGCACCGCAGGGCTGTTTTTCATGCGCGTCGAGGCAAAAAAAGTCTCTCTCTCTCTCTCGTTCCTTCGGTGATCCACCGCAAGCGTCTCTACCTAACGACCTAGCAGCAACGTCTTTTACCCCTTTGACCGCCCCCCCCCCCCCCCCCTAAGGCACTTTTTCCCGAATTACGAACGGCGATAGGAGGTGAATTTTTCCAGGCTTTTTGTTACAAGAAAGGAGGGTGAAAGGAGATGGGAAGAAGCTTTCATTAATTTTCCTTTGTTATAGGGGGGAGAGGTTGAGCGCGGGGTGTAATTTTCGAAGGATTGATTTCACCTGATGGTGAGTGTATATATGTGTGGAGAAAGAAAGGAGTTGTTAGTGTATAGTTTACCACGTGGAAGTTAAAGTAATGAAAAACATGCGAGAATTCGAGTTAAGCGAGGTTCATTAGGTTGTCATTGATTGCGGGATGATGAAATTATTTCGGCTCTATATATATATACGGTCAATTAAACGATTTTCTATATGATTATTTCGTATTCAATTTATACGTATATATATAAGATTTGAAAAGAAAATATAATAAAAATAAAACAGGTAAAATAATAGCAGTTTTGCCGGATTTGACCATCGCCGTAAATAAAAACATTTTCCAGCTACGAAAAAAAAAAATATACGAGGAAAAAGAAACATTTATACAGACAAAGAAAAATATTCAATATTTGACTGTATGTGTAAAACGAATACGTCCCACGAGCGAACCCTGCAAACAACGTTTAAAGCGAATCTATATACCTACGAGAGAGCAAACCCTTCTCTCTATCGTCGTAGAGAACTAATTCATCGCAAACCGATCGGTCTGATTTCCCGTTAAACAGAGAACGAGAAAACACAGGCAATGGGTGGGTATATATATATATAGAAAGGGAAAAGGACGAAAGAGAAGTTTACCAAGGAGCCGCATTGCCGGACGCGCCGTCGTGATCTCGGGGGCGAGTGCGCCTTTTTTTTCGGCGGCAACAGCAGAGCCGCGACGGCCAAGAGCAACCCACGCACACGCCTTTCAAGCTGAGTGAGAGTTAGTGTGAGAGGTCGGAAAGAGAGTAAGAGAGGAGGAAAAGTTATTTAGGAAATCATTGTGAAACGAGGGGCGAATGGGATTACAATCCAAACAGATCCCCCCCCCACGTGTGCGCGCGAAGTGTACGAACCGTTTTATCCGTGTGCTATATATATATATGTAGAGGTTACATGGGATTTTCTAAGGTATATAAGGAATTTCCGAGAGCAAAATGGTGTATATAAGTGAAGGTTGTTTTTTTTTCTTAATTGATGGTGTAACAAATTCGAAGGATTTTTTCGGGATTAAGAGAATATTATTTTTATTGTTTCGCAGGTATATAGTGAATGTTCTTAAGTTGGGTATAATGTAGAATATTGTTTTTTTTTTTTTTTTTTTTAATATGAAAAGTGAAAAAGTTTTATAAATAATTATGGAAAGGCATTCTTCGAGGACATGAGAAAATTCGATGGAATTTAATAAAAATTTCATCAAATTTTGTCAAAAATCTATTGAAAAATGTGAAGAAATTTGTGAAAATTTCCAATCAATCTCGATATAAAAAAATGAAATCCGATATATATATGAGTAACGTAAAATAAAATTTTTCTAAATCACAATTCTATTCCTCCAACAACATATCACAAGTAACGGAGCCACATCTATATCTTAAGAAGATACATCGCATATGATTCCCTCAAAAATCCCTATACCCATTTATACCATATCGAAATCCCTCCATGAATTTCCTCCATATTACATAATAATCGCTTCTCTGCATGCCCACCCCAACCATGATTCTCTCTTAGTTCACCGTACGACACATTGCGCAACTTGCCAAACACACACATAGCGCCTGCGCATTTTCCTTCCTTTCGCGCGGCCACTAAGACTCCACCCAAAGATATATACGCGATCCCTTGTTTTTCCTCTCTCACTCACTCTCTCTCTCTCTCTCTCTCTTCGTCGGCGCTAAATCTGGGAAAAGGATGAGGGCGCAAGTATACTGACTGCTGCTATCTTTCTCTTTCGCTCTTCTGCAAAACTCCGTGATCTCTTCTCTTCTCTCTCTTTATATATATATATATATATACGAGGTGCTATATAGCGTTCGCGCGCCACTACTTAAAGGATCAAGGAGGGTATTGAAGTCCGGGCTCGAAGTAAATTTTAAATTGAATCGTGATGCGAGAGTTTGCCGAGATTTTCCTCAGCAAACGCGCGGTTCTCGCTGTCGACGTTGTGTGTGTGTATATGGACATTGAACCGAGATTTTGTTTAGGAAGAAGGTGAATCGAAGGGGTTCGGGGTGTATAATAGGGTGGTAGTTGTTTGATAGAAGAGTTTTATCGAGTCTATGTGTATATGTTTGGTTGGTATAGTACGAATATCGCTTGATAGTATCTTTTTACGGTATACGTTTGGTTTCCTTTACCAATTGTTATGTATATAGCAGACATTTTTTTAGTGAAAATATTCGAATTTTAGGATACGTCTATACTCGAATTTCTGAACGCGATGAAAAAGATAAAAATTGTATCTAAAATATCAATTTTTCGATATAAATCATAGTAGTAAATTTTTCCAACTTTTTATTGCACGATACACGTTTTGAAAATAGGTCAGCGCAGTAGCTTAGTAAACTTTTTTTTTTCATTTTTAATTTCATTTTATTCAATGTTCAACGAAACTCGCGTTTTGAAAATAATATTTCTAGAAAAGTCATGGTTTTGCTTGTGATGTTTTCTCTCTCTCTCTGTCATGTTGTACACGATTCGAAAACGAGCATTGCGACAACTATACGTAGAGACTGTATATATACAAGCCGATGACAGATCTGAAGTTTTACAATCAATTTAGAAACATCACGAGTCATGATTGATAGGGTTAGTTGTATACATAGAATTGAGTAACGGACGATTGAAACGCCTAATAAATGTTGCATAATTTCACAAACACCTTAATATTCAATTTGTTAGTTCAACTTGAAACGATTGCAACTTTAAACGTATAATACTTATACTATATTTATATATTTATATATTATATTTAATAGTTCTATATTCCGACAATAGTTTTAAAATGTCATATACAACGTTCACAACAAACAAATAAATTTTATATGTATATTATTTGTACAAACTTCGTTCTAAAATAAATCAATATTTACTTGTACACACATTCGTTATTACAACAGACCGTCGAATAAAATCCATCGGTCCCAGTATATAAACAATACACCTCAGAATATTTATTAAAAAAGCAACCTATACCACAGACAATGCGTCCACTGCATTATTTATTTGCAATATATCAATCCATTTCGTATTGACCCACCACCAACGTGCACTCACTCTCAAAACACATCCAACCAACGCGACCAATAATATAACCGTACCAACAAAACAACCAGTATACCAACAATACTTCGCTCTTCCCAAAAAAAAGAAAGAAAAAAAAACCTCATCTGTCCGGAATATTCCCGCCCCATAAACCTCCTCTCTCATACACCCTACACTGCCGAAAACTCAGCTAAAAAGCTGAGCTATATTGCGAGTATATATATATACCGGGGTACTAACGGCAGAGTCCCGAAAAAGCGGGCAAACAAACCGTTTCATTACACCTGTACCCCGAGCAACAGTATATATATATAGCCACTCTCTCGTATATACACTCGCAAAAAACGCGAGTCCCCGATTTCTCTGTCTCTCTATCTCGCTCCTCTCTCTCGCGCACGTCTGCGTACTACTGTAGCCTCGTATAATACACTGAAAGTCTGCACACCTATATGTATATATACATACACAGACTATATATGCTGCAAACGCGTCCCTGGACGGACGTTGACTTTTTCCGCGCACACGCGGCGCGCTTTTCCCTTTTCCTTCGCCTTCTCTATACTAGCTTGCAGGATATATATATACGTATATACATGCGCGTTATTTACGGCATAACGATCGTCAGGATTTTTCTATACCCGCTTCTCCGCGCGCGCTCTTTTTCATTAGGCGTATATATATATATATGCACGACGACGAGTGGGGGAATTCCAGGGCGCGATTTTCTCGCCGATTTGCGCCCGTTGATTTTACGACTCGTTAACGAGATGAGTTTCGCGTCGCGCGTCTATATATATATATATACATATAGTAAAGGCCGCGCTTTCACTTTTGCTCGCTATGTATATATATATACTCGTTCGGTATACTACCGAAGGTAGACCGAGTGCTATGCTTTTTTGGACTTGCGAGTGACTATACGTTGCGCAAGGGACACACACGTGTATATATGTATACGCGTCGTTTTGAAATATATATATATATATATATATATATATCGGCTGAGTTCCTTTTTTTGCGTATGTCTGCGGCGTATAGGGCACAGACTAAACGGTTTTCCTATATACATCGCGTGTGGGCGTATATGTACGCGATGTGCGTGATTAAATTTGCGTTCGATATATCGTAAAAATCCGATGCGGCTGGTATTTGATGAGAAATATATACGCGAAATGGACGCTCCTCTCCGGATATAGAATGTTTTGAGTATTTGCTTTTTTCTTTTACTATACTTATAATAGGGAGAAATCAAAGTGAAATCAGCGCTGCTAGAGAGAGATTTTATTTTTTGTTTTCAAGAAAATAGAAGTACGCGCGGCCTTATGGCGAACTAGTTTTTTACGTATATATGCCTTCGTGATTAATTTATATACGTTTAGAATGCCGGGATTTTTATTATATTATTTAGAACGCCAACAAACCGAGAGGGAAAGAGAGTGAAAAAAAAACATAAATAAAACAACGTTCTGAGCGCGAAAGAAAGAAAGAGAAAAAAAAAGTTCCCCCGCGGTGATAATGTACTGGAGTGTCTTTATGAGAACAATATGTCGGTGCGTGGCGTAATCAGCGCGCGAGGAATGAATAGCCGGTTAACAATGCAACGGCGACGGCGGCGACTGCTTTATATATATATTTCTAGTTTGAAAAATAATTATAAAAATCTGATTTGAATTATATATATGTATATGTATACGACGTATTAATAAGGCGGTTGACGCGTGATCGTTATTTAATATATATAGCAGTATTTTTATACACGTCACGGTATGATGATAATTAAACGCGAAATCGCATGGTAATCTATAATGTAAAATCTTATATATACGACGATAAAAATATAAAGAGGAGTCGTAAACTAATATAAGCCGTTTGACGTATATATATATATATATATATATATATATATATATATAGTGGAAGTTCAAAACTGTGATAACTTTTATGATATTATACACGCGAGACACAAGAGATCGAAGTAATTAACGCATTTAACTGCATACTTTACCGTAACTATCATTCTTTAACTCTTTTTTTATTCTTCTTTCCGTTTAACAACCGCGCGTAACAGATCAATACTATATACGTATGTAGTCAACTAGTCGGACGGTGAACTTGTCGTGCGTGCGCGCGTAGAAATCGCGAATTACCGGTAATTCATTCCGCGACCCTGTTTTCGCGCAATCGCTTAATTAGCTAGATTGCGCATTATAGCCAATTATATGTATATATATTTAATTGCGTCTGCGATAAATGAAAGAAAAAAACGTTATACACTTCACCGATGACATGTACATATATTTCTACATGTCTATAGATATGTATATGTACGTATGCGCAAATTTGAAATCAAATTTCATGCTGTTCTGAACAGATCCTTCAGAGCCCTCTTCCCTCGAAGCTCATTAATATAATCTCGTATATCGTACTCATATTTGCTCATTCGCTCTCTCTCTCTCGCTCTACCTATCAATTCGTTTATACGTATATATATTTGCGTATCAATTAATCGATTCATCCCACGAGCACACGCACGTCCCCTCTCTTTCATTCGAACCTCTGCAATATCGATCTCCTTCTCACACATATTATATATATTTATATACATACCTACACACATACACACAAACACACAAAGATATCTCTTTTCAAGACCGACATCCTCCAGTGTATAGCTCAAAGCATTCGTTCATTCATCTATATACACCGAAACTGATGGAAAAATGTCCCACTTCACGTCACAAACCAAACCACAACACACAGACAAAAAATAAAGGAGGAAGAAGAAGCATGCCACAGTTATAGCAGCAGTGTAGCAGTATAGTCCGGAAAAATAACACAACGATACGATAATCAGCCTGTATATATATACGCGTGGCTGTTCGATATATATATATATACATCTGAATCTCGTCCCACTTTTTGTATATATATGTATATACGTAAGAGAGAGGGAAGGCCATAGCAGTAGTTGTTGTATAGGATAAAACACGTGCACACACACCGCGAGTAAAATATAGTAAGTCGGTAATAACCTAGACTCGTATAACATGTATATATATACATATACCTATGCCACCTGTGCTCACGCGTCTCGCAAATGAACCGTGGTGAAACGCCATCACAGCCAGCGGATAAGTATAACCACTCGGGTATAGGCTGCGGCCACGGCCTTCCGCAAACGGAGAGAAAGTACGCGTGAGTCGTTGCTGCTGCTGCTGCTGCAAATTCTACGTGCACGCGCGCGAAGGAAAACGAGTCTAGGAGGGCTGAGAGATGAGAGAGAGAGAGAGAAGGTGTAGCCTAGTATGGTGAGTAGTAGTAGTAGTAGTGCAGCAGCAGCGGGTGTTGAAACGGACGCGAGATGTGAACAGTAGCAAGCGGTACGTTGTTGCGAAAGAATGCAAGGGAGCGATGTGCAAGTGCATGAGCGAGAACGCGCGATTAGCGGAGGATGTGAGTCGTGGAAGGACGCGAGAGGATAATTGCTGGATATATATGGTGAAATAAGAAAAGTACCGTGCGGTTCTTTTTGTAGAGATGGGTTGTGTATATATAGAGGTTTATATAGTTATATATATATAGGTATTATAGTCATATTCATTTTTCATATAGGAACGAAACCAATAAATATTTTATACTTCGTATTACTTTATATTTATTTATACTAATAATAAGTTTGAATTAAATGCATTTTGAAGTTAGGAACAGCGTATTTCTTTTGTAATTAAATGATTAGACACAAAATATCTTTTATAAATTTAATTAATTTCTATATCAAAATATTCTTTTTATACGAATATACGGGAGATTCAAACAGGCTTTAAGATCCTTGACATTAAATTATTAACTTGTTACTCGACTTCATTTACCGCAATACATTTCTATGTTTTACGTTATTGATAATCTACCATCTCTATATTACGTAGTATTTTCTTCTGTAAACGGCATCTTGTCTGTTTAATATTATAAAGAAAATAAATAAATAAACAAGTAGCACATTTTGAATTTTGACGCTATATTCAGACCGGATATTGAACCATCAATAAATCGCATTGCTTCTTTAAATGCTTCAGAATATCATTCTTTCATTACTTTTTAAAGAGAGGATTAAGTATATAATGAAAGGGTTTTATTTTTTGTAGTTATAAAATTTTA
Source organism: Torymus tubicola (assembly GCA_035583055.1). Classification (NCBI taxonomy): domain Eukaryota; kingdom Metazoa; phylum Arthropoda; class Insecta; order Hymenoptera; family Torymidae; genus Torymus; species Torymus tubicola. Next base: position 29,598 of record JAWWEQ010000810.1, read on the forward strand.
ATTGGTCAAATAGTTATTAATATCTGTAGGGAGAGAATTTTCAAAAACTAGTAGTAAGTATATAGTAGTACATTTGCGCGTGCGAGCTTACAGAATTTTAGCTTTGTATATGTACTAGTTCTGAACAAACTTTGGAAACATGCAGTGAGAGAGAGAGAGAGTTTTGGGTAGAGCTGATTAGTTAAAAATTCATACGTAAGAACACTTTGTACACCTCAAATATTTAGTTTCGAGATAAAGTGACTTAAAGTTTTACGTACTAATGCAGCATACATCAGAGGCCGGGGAGAGAAGCTTTGAACGCGAGTTTTCATGAAAAATTCCATTTTCGAAATATAAGTATATATTACACACGCGACGACAAAAAGAAGGAAGAGATATATATATATACGAAACACACGCACACAGCACAGACACATACACTCAGTTTTAAAAATTAATGAAATGAAAACACATGACAAAGTATAGGAAATTTCATATTTACCAATATTAATACTGTTTTGCACGTATTTCCGTAAATATTCTGAAATCAAAATATCAAAAGAATGTCAGAAAAAAGTGTATTATATAAATATATTATTTTATGCTGATAATCACAAAGTTACAAATGGCGGTGAGAACATTCCTTTTTTTTTTGTTTGATTGGTGACATGATGACATGATGACGTGGAAAAAATTCATTAAATAATATATATCAAGCGAATGCACACAGATGACAGATGGATATAAATTTCATTAATTGGCGCGCACAAAGTGCAACACCGGTATAAATATATATATATATATATATATATATATCACAATGAAATGCAAACAAACGATATCGCTATTTCCATCGTTTAATTAAAATTAGCTTTATAATATATGTATAATGGGTAATAAACAATTTTCATACATAGTTATACATATCTATATAAATTTATACGTATCAAGTCGCAGCAACGCTTCATATCATACACCCAAAGCATACACACAACTAGAATGCCCGTAAAACGTTAATTTACATCAGTGTATACATATACTCGTGTATATATCTATCCAGCTTTACGATCCAAGAAGTCGTTATCTCCACTAAACATCGCTCGGTATCAATCTCTACCAAAGCTTATACATACACCTATCTCTCTCTCTCACTATTGACAAACCCCAAAAAGCGATTACGCAATTCTCCGCCACACCTCAATATATATCTAATTCCCTCCTCCCATATATACAATCAATTACTCGCCGCATTATACGAAATCCACTACATATATAAACCTCATCCTAAACGTTCGACCTTCGACCATAAATTTAATTACCCACCCGCCCAACAGCAACAACAGTGTATATAGCAGTGCACCCCGGTACCCGTTATTTGCCCTCCCCCTAATCAAAAAGCTAACAATCGGCCCACTCTACCCTATTTAACCTCTTGGAATCGATACACACAACATCAGCACGTGCCTCACTCTCTCTCTCTCTCTCCGTATATATATATATACCTTCACAACGCGCGCATTAATATTGTTTTCCCACTTATTGACTCTCACCAAGATCTTAGGAGTGGCGGCGCGCACGCGCGAGCGCACTTTTCTCTCTCTCTCTCTCTCTCTCTCTCGCGCGTCGTTCCACTTTTGATATCGGGAACGCGGCGCGCGCGCGGGCTTTTCTCTTCAGAAGGTAGGTAGGTAGGTAGGTATAAGAGAGACGGCAGGAGAGCAGCAGCAGCAGCAGCGGATTATCGATGTCATTACGCGGAGCAAAGAGATTCCGGGTCGGGAAAATTAGGTGTTGCCGCGAGCTCAGCCGCCTATATAGAACTGATGGACGATGACGATCGGACCAGTCGTTTTTATAGGTAAAAGAGAGAGAGAGAGGAAGGATTGGAGAGAAAATTCGCGCGCGCGCGCGAGCGTGAGGAATTTGTCGAGAAACGGAGATTGCATCGCGGGTTGGTAAGAGTTTAACTGTGTGAGCTGTATATGTGTGTGTTAGAAGTCCTTTTGGGGTCGGTGCGATGGTCGTTATCGCGTTAGACGTAATGTGTTACGTTTAGTGGCTATTTCAAATGAGATCGAGGCTTGTGATAAGAGATTCTCTGTATACTATATATATATATATATACTATACGAATTGAGATATATACGTTGATTTTACCGGTTTCTAGATATATAATTTAAGAAGAATTATATATACGCAGGAGAGAGAGAGAGAAACTTTCTCGCTCGATTACAACTACAATAAAACACCGTTGAAATAGCTTTTAAAAGTGTATCGTGTAGTAACAAAAAAACAGCTGTATACTTTCTATCTCTTATTAGCGGGACGTTAAACTCATTCCGATAAGTATTTATACTCGAATAAATAAAATAGCAAGGAGAAAAGCGTATAAAAATATATAATATTTATCAGATATGTATATATATACACACAGCTCGGCACACCACAATGTATTATCGAAGTTTTCGCCGTGGGTTCATTAGCTCGATCCTATCAGTTTATTATTTATTCGATGTTATACACAATAATTAAATAAAAATAAAAAAAAAATAACAATAAAGAGGTGAAACGACTTTCTATACACAACGGATACCGCGATATGCACGTTGTAGTTTAGTAGGTTATATAGATTCGAGCAAGAATGCATTAATAAAAAGTAAAGTACCAATTTAAAAATATATGTACGGCTCCATTATATCCGCTTATCATATGGTCTTTTATAATTGCCCGGGGCTTTTTATATATACAAAGCGTATTATTAAACACGACTATACACGTATTGCTACCGTATTAAAGACTTCTTTGACACCTATATATATATATATATATATATACGACGAAGCCTCACGCCGAAATTGAATTACTTTCACCACTTTTTTTCCGTTCACAAAACACCGCTGCCGCGATGCTGTATAGAAGACGTATACGTGTCGTCGTCGCGTACGGCAGCTGGTCCTCGTTATGACAGTTATACACTAAGCGCACGCGCAAGGTGCGCTCGTTCTATGATCACTTCGCGTTATATACCTATATATGTATAAAGCGTATTATGTCACACGTGCGCGCGCGAAGCTGTTTCTACCCGCGCGGCAATCGCGAAAATCATCAGTGGAATTGATGTGTATATATATATATATATATATATAGCAATGCGCGTCGCGCGTGTGTGTATGTGGGTAGAGATGTGTGTAATGGTTTACGTAATTAATATCGATTTTCATGGCGGTACGTTACGGTGATTGATGCAGTGGTGGGGAACAGGGGTTTAAATAGACTGAGAAGTGTAGGTATATATATACAAGTGGGTGGTGATATAGGAGGTGTGAGGTGGGTAAGATTGTTGGTTTGTAAACGAGGGGAAGAATTAAGAGATAAGTTTTAGTAGATTCGAATGGATGAGTTTGTTTTATTTACATGACAATGTCGGTAAAAGGGTATCTAATAAAAGTGGAATCTTATATTTTTGTTGGAGTGGAACTGGGCATTACGTTCTAATAGATTGTAACAGCTTTAAATCAAGTGGAGTTCCTAAATATATATACTTTGTTTGAAAAGGAGTTTTTTGCCTTTGTGAAAGAGCTCTTTCAGTGGATACTTCATTTTGAAAAGGAGCCTCTTCTCGTTTTTCAGAGATTTTTCAAAATAGAGTTGGAAAAATACATTATTATTTTTATTACAAACGAAAGTCTCTTTTGGTTGGTTTATATAGTGTCATTCTCAATTTTTCTCAGAAATCAATTGATTGAGTTAATGCCAAACGGTTAAATTAACTATAAATTGTTTTCTGTGAATAAATAGTTCTTTATAATTGTAATTTAATGTGTACATTCTTTTCTAACTATAGCCATAAAAATGTACAGTCGAATTATTTTAAAAAATACTGATTTTTAATGAATTTTTTAATTTGAAAGGAATTTAGAAGAATAGCTGCACTCTCCAGCAGTTGTCATTATAAAAATTAATTTAAAACCTCTCACTTATAATTTTACGATAGGATGAATTTCGTATATAGTTACGCTTCTTGGAATGATAAAAAAAAATACAAAAATGACGTAAATTTTTTATATATATATATATTTAATTAAGACTTCGAACATTGACATACATATTAATATTAAATATACATTAATATTTAAATGGTCTTTATTCAAATTTATATACACGAGCGAATAAATGTTCACTTGTTACCATTCGCGCGAGGAAAGTAAAAAAAAATGCAAATATCGTCATCCACAAAACATCGAATTAATTAACATCGCGATACTCGAAGCTTGAAATTATTTGTTTCCATATTTCGCGCGAGAAAAGTTGCACGTGTTTAATGTTTATATATACATCATACGATTTTAAATGTTCGCAAAAGTTAATTTTATACTCCACACGCGTTTGTACATTGCATTTTTTTCCATATTATATAGTTTGAACGCGTCTCTCTCTCTTTCTCTTTCACACGTTTCGTATTTATCAAAGTATTACATCAAAGGCCTTCGTTTTCACTAGGAACTTATGACAAAGCGATATAGCTATACATACATATATATATATATATATATATATATACAAGTATATACAGGTATTCGCGAACACTTATAGTTGCGTTAATATATACGCTCCTGAATATAAAATAATGCATTGTCATGCATAACGGAATATTGTTCTTTCTCTGCGGGCATGCCGCACAATGGTGTGTGCAAAATTTTTTTTCTTTATCTACGCTAAACACATTTATTTTTAGTATGTATATTATATACTCTGTTTCACCCGTAAACACGGTTTCACCTAAAGTTTATTCCTTTAGTAGTACGGAAGTTTCAATATGACGTACATAATTTAATCAAATAGACGCGCATGCGGGATTAATTTTAACAGTGATGTATAAAGTTATTTTCATGTTTCTATCGCTTTTTCCTTCACGTTGGCTAGTTCTTTTGTTTAATCGTCGTCACAGTGCATAAACAATGTGGAACTACAACGACAGTCTAATTAAAGAAAAACTATTTCTATATAAATATTACATAGTTACGTCATAATATATTTAAATATTTTTAGCAAAAATATTAGTTTTGTATAACAGCTTGCAGTATATACTAGAATATTCTTCTTCTATGTTAAAAATATATATAGACACACGGTATAAAAAAAAAACTAAATCGATATTTGCAGACCTTATCTATGTTTAACCATTTGTAGCGAATCAACGTTTTTTGTTCGCGTGTATGCATTGACAATTTACACAGCCAGTTCTTACTTATATACAGTTAGTTACACTATACATAACACGTTACACCTAATATACAATTTATCAACTTATCGTTAAACTTCAAAATTTTAAAATACCACAGCTTTTTTTTTGTTATTCCCATACGCTTATTTTCCACGACAAACATAAACCCGAGGAGGACTGCAGTGCTATATAAAAACGAAATAAAAGAAAGAAGCGCGGACGCAGGTTTTAGATAAAACTTAACTGCGTATTGTTTATTCAATCTAATCAGCAAACTCAGTCGAATAAAAGCTCGCGTAGACGCGCGCGCAATCGCCTGAGCGACTTTGATGGCACATCTTAAGAGGTGTCGTCTCCGCTATATATATATGTACCGCTGCTGCGTCGCATGCGTTAAAAGAAACGGATACACGCTTATATAAGCCTTATATATATATATATATATATATATATATATATACCCATGGAATTAATTTTAACGCTTCAGCTGTGTACGCATTTAAAGTGTTTTATTGCGCTAAGGTTTTGCATTTAAGTCCGTATATATATATACACGCGCGTTGTGAGATTTAGTCGAATTCCTATATAGCGCAGGAGCTATAATAAAATGCTATACGCGCTCGAGCGCACGAGCCTAAAGTTTAGAGCCGAAAACTTCGGGTGCAAGCGAGCGAGCGATGATATTAAACTTTGCGTATATGAAACATTGCTAAGTGCTGAGAGAGAGCGAGAGAGAGATACCGAGGCATCCATTACTCACTTGAAACTTTTAAAGCCATTAAGAATTTTATAACGAAATTGCGAAACAGCCTCCCACCTACTCTCGTCGACGCGATTCTGGATTTTATATCTTCGGTACGTTTGTGTGTATACTTTTCTAGGATTTAAAGGAATTCATCTCAATGGAGCATAGGCGAAGATTTATTTTCCAAGTTCTTTCGTAAGTTTTATGATTAGCGGATGTATATATAATACATAAATGCTAAACTTTTAGTGCATCTCATTTGCCTTGTCATTCGATAATAGCGCAGCGTGTATAAAAATCGAGCTAAACGACAAAAGATGAATTAATTATCCTGTAGTTAACTTGAATACATATACATATATTCTCATTCTACACCCACACGGAATATACACGATTATATTATAGCTATACGCGACTTATGTTTTTGACGAAACTTTTATACTACGCGTCGAATGATACATCATGTATGTAGTCTGACAGGATACATTGCGTTCGCTATATACGTAATTATTCGCGACTGCAGCCGATACGCCGGATTTAATCTGACGTATATATCGCTCTCTCTTTATTTCCTAACGCCATTAATAACACTTGCGGACTTGTCGATATGTCCGTTCTCTAGGACTTAAATTTTATGAAAATGAACATGTGTGTGTGTGTGTAATGAAAAAAAAAATTGGAAAGGATTTTAAGCGTCATTTCAGTCATAATGGCATGTTTTAATGTATATAGGTTTTATTTTTTTTTATACTATATATAAGAAAACAAAATACAATGTATGTATAAATTCCAAGTTTTATTGCAACGTCACCTTGTATTAAAAGTGTGATATAAATCAGGCTTGAAAGCATATATGAAATCGTAAATAATAAAAGATGAGACGTTTTTGTGATTGTTTTTATTTTCTTTTTTTTTTTTATTGGATACAATTTCCGTAGTGAGAAAATCGTAAAAGCTTATATACCAGCTTGAATCATTAAAACGCTAAGTCTGTTTGTCTCCTCGGTATAAGCGCGTATTTCACGCGTAAGATTTAAATGGATCAAATACTTTCTATACAAATCTTTATTTTTCAAAATTGAATTTAGCATAAAATGGGATAAGCGCGACTTTTCTTCATTATTATTTTCTGAATCATCACATTCGCGTGAAATTCATCGTTGTATAAAGCTAAACAATACACGTGAAAATACGATAATCGATATGAAATATAATGCAGCCGCATATTTTTCAATTGAAATCTTCCTCAACCTTTTTATCATTTTAAATGAGAATTGTTTGTTTGATTAAATGAACTTAAACGTATATATATAGGAAAAACTTTATCACGCTACTCTGAACACGAAATTTATATAAATACATTTTTAAATGAATAATTATTATTCATGTCGTGTTTGAAAGAATTATTTTCATCTTATTTTCGTAAGAAATATTTGATATTCAGTACAAGAGCTACTATATTAATTAACATTAAATATATAATATCACACTTAGAATTTTATATGTTACAACGTTTATATATAAGAATAGATTCTAACTAATAGATTTAAACTACCCCATTATTAATAATTCCCTATAACCCCAGATCGCTATAACAAAAAGGATAAAATATTCGGTACCACATCGAAATACCACACAAGCACTAACAACAACAACAACAATAATATCCTTTATACCTTTGTCACCCCGAAATTGAAAAAATTACCCTCCCTCGACCGAAACAATCGCTCACTTTGCTCCACGCACCATTACTTACACCAACAATACACGCACCTAAATCCCCGAAAATCCAACCCATTCGTCCCATATCATGCTTTCTCCTCCCATATATCCTCTCGCATGCTCCGCGCATCTCAAGCGATCCACTTATCAAACCCACGTTGTCTCTATATACCGTGACACGATCTCTCCCTGTACCCCGTCCGACCAAAAAGAAAGAAAACCGTTCTCACCGATATATATATATATATATATATATATACGCGGACGCCATAACCATAAGCATCCCGACGATTCCCCAAGATCAATACGCGACACTTTTACGAGCGCCATCCTGCTCCTCAACGTTCCTCTCCTTCGCTTCGTCTATCCTTCCTTCTCTTATATATATGCTTTCCCTCTCTCTATATATATGCGTTCGATAGCTCCATACACTATATATACGTATATACACACACACACTCTACGGAACCGCTAAATCATCCCGTAATCCTGCCTCACGCGCGCCTGCGCGTGTATACATATACCTATACGTCTAATCAGCCCCGGTGCAGCCTTACACTCTTCCGTCCTCCCCCGCTTGCGTTCTCTCACACTCACTCGCGTGGGGGGCTAATTGGATTAGCCGCGTGTGTGTATGTGTATATATATATATGCTTGCTTATTGGATCCCAAGGTCAGACGGAAGGAAGCAAGACAGAGAGTGTGTGTGTGTGTGTATGTGTGGCACACGCAACAGTATATAAGATATATACACACGTGTATGTGGGAGGGAAAAGAAGCCCCGGGAAGGAAGTTTTTTTTTCCCTGTGTGTGTGTGTGTATGTATATATATGAGCGTCAGTCATGGGATAGTCGCAACGTTGTTGGGGATAATGATAATTAGCTTGCGGTGTGGACGGGGGAAAGATGTGTAATGAGGAAGGCCGACAAGTGCGTGAAAATATGTGTGTGTGTGTGTGTGCAGGGGTGCCGGAGAAATGTTGCGGAAACGAAAGAATAAAGTGCGTGCGTTCGTTGTTTATATAATATTTATATATAATGGACCGAGTGAAGTGAAGTGGTACTTGTTGTTTTTGTATTATATAGCTATTGGTATTAAATTGGTATAATCTAATCGATATAAAAATGAAACTGCCACCGTATATAGTTTAACTTTGACTAATACATCATCGTTTCTCAAAACTTTTTCTATACGACGTCCAGTCGCAACGCCGCACATATATATGTAATAGCTTACTTTAAAAAAGCCTCGCGCAGTCGTTTCATTTCCACAAGCATAGTGTTTACTGAAAGGATGTTACGCAACAAAGAGCTCCCAGTGTCTATATGTAAGCGCGACGTTTATTGGATTATCTCGAAGTTTAAAAATAAAGAGCCTTTTGAAATAACGGTTATTCAGCCGGCCGGCAAAGTTACCAACGTGTATATATGTACGCGCGTGCGCATGAGCCTCGCGTTACAAAGTGGTATTGACAAGATCAAGAGTATTACTGTCGCCAATCAAATCGATCCCATCATTTATTCATTGCGGTTATACGCGCGCACGCGTGTTGATACGTGTATATATACGTAAGATAAAAAATAAAAACAGAGAATTTTCTGGAAAGTTTATTTGCCAAGTTTTTGGTAACTGGTGGCTGAATGATAAATGTTTCGTAACAAGTTTATCGCCTGGCAGAGAGAAGCAACAAAAAGTGAGAGCAATATAAATATGGATGTAAAAATTCGCGGTCCTTCGTATAGGAATCCAAGTCGTTACATATAGTCAAGGTTTAGATATATCGAAGTGTCGTGTATAAAAAGTTTTAGGATGCAGTGCGCGGGCACAGGTGTGTTACGTTTTTCGGATATGGTTTGTGTAGAAAACAGCCTTAGTTTCCTCGTTTCATCATATACGGGGTACGATATATAACTGTAAATATATACCTTCGATACCTGTCTATTTATATACATTTGTATGAGTATATTTTCGCATTACAAATGTTTCATATATTATATTTTTCCAATTACACTATCCTAAACCTCCGCATCGTATCGTGTGATTACTCGTATATATAGAAATTTTTTTTATAATGCCATATAAGAGAGGAAATTCCGATCCCAAGTTACGTGCGATAGTTATTGGAAATCTATTTCGCCGAGCCCCTCTATAACCACCAAGGTATCATCTCTCTTTATCCCACGAAAAATGTCATATAGGATTTTACCTCTCGCGTTAATACGCATTTATATATAACGACGCGCACGATACCGCGAATTGTATATAATAATTAAAACGAAACATATATCCCTGATTTAACAAAACCTCCAAAAATCATGTAGAGATCGATATATATACACAGATGTACCACAAAAAAATTGAGAAAAATCAATGCGACCAGTGTGTAGAGAGATAAAGGCCACAGAGGCGTGTATATATATATATAACACGCATGAATGCACGCGCTCGTATACCCGCACATATACATCTGTGAACATCTGACAATGGACTCTACGCGCGCGCGCGAGCGCCAAGTAATTTACTGGCGCTGATTTAATCGAGTATATATAGAAATTCTTCGCGGATGAATTGTCTCGTGCAAAGACGACGAAGAAGCCGCCAGAGGCACTTATATATATATACACGCTACCGGCAGTAGATAATACCAAGCGAGTGCGCACGCAGGGGGGAGGTTAAGAGAGGACGACTAGATCGATAGGACGTTCACATGCGCCGCGCGCTTTCTCTTGTGCCTCTGGCGGCGGGGCACTTTGGCCTAAACGCTCGCATATTCGCGCGTGTATATATATATATATATATGCGAAACCCTCTGTGACGTAATACACAGACAAATTTTTTCCCTACGTGTATGTTCATATAAGCAACGATTTTTTTTTTCTAAAATTATATATTATACTATACGCGGTGGGGTTGAAATATACGTATATATACTCTTATACACGCGCACACGCGAAACCACTCGTGGAAATTAAGCTCGAACTCTCTTTCTCTCTCTCTCTCTTTCTCTCGAGCACTGGCTTCGTTATATAGACCTACAAAGCTCACTCGCGCGGACGCGGGAGTATGAGAGAAAAAGAGAGAGAGAGAGAGAGAGAAAAAAACAGACCTTTTGACACACTTATTCGGCTCGCGCGCAAGACCTTCGTTATAAGACCTGCAACCCACGACTCTATACTACTGCTGCTGCAACCCATTTCCTCGTTTCCCTCGAGTACACATGTATATATACGTACAGTGTGAGACTGCCAGTGAAATCCATCGGTTGGCAAAACGACGGCAAATAAGCCCAAACCCGTCCCACCGTGTATACACGCGGAAATAAACAATCGGGTGAACAGAGCGAGAGAGTGAGAGAGAAAAAGTGAACGTGCGCGGCTGCACTTATAAGCTCGTTGGAGCTTAACGTGTGATTATATATATATATATATATATATATATATATATATTATATCGATTTGACCGTCCACTGACTTGTATATATATGCTTGTGTATATAATATATTATAATATATACGTATATATACTAGTTGCAGCAGACGATGCAGAGTGGACGTGGTAATGAGATTGTGTTTTCTTGCCGCCCTCCGCGCAACCGAGTAGCATAGTAGTCGCTTTATTTTGTGTGTATCACATATATATATATATATATATATATATATATATATATATATGGCACGCTGAATCTTCCACCGCGTATATATGTGTGCATCACAATTTGTTTGTGTCGACGACCGGCGCGTTGAGTGATTCGCGCGAGTGTCTGTGTATACATACATGTGCGACTTAATAAACGGCAGTCGCACATGTGTGTATATTACATCCGCATACGAGTATATTTACGCTCATATGTGTGAAGGAACGCAGATGTATTGTTTCAGACGGGGGAACAAGTATAAGCATCTGCGCACGATGCAGCTCTCGACTCTGCTGGGCTGCTCAGCAACGGTGGCGGCGGCGGTGGCCGATTGAGTTACGCCGTTTATTATTTCATTGCTAGGCGTAATTGAAAGGCATGCACACACACACATGTATGTATGTATGTATAAAGTAGTGTCCGCTGGTATATACGTAAAAATAGCCAGAATAATAGTAATGCATAAGTCTGAACGCGTGTGCCTATATGTGTTTATTTGGTGTATATATGCACGCGCAGGAAAGTTGAAAGTCCAAGTTTTTGTTTACACCGAAGGTTTATTGACTTTCTTCGGAGCGTCGAGTTATGTAGCGAGAACCAGTGAGTTGCAGTTCTATATAGAACGACGAAAGTGTTAAAGAGTTAATTAGCGGGAATTCCAGGGTCTGCGTGTCAAAGTTGAAAGTTTATTTATAGCTATACGAGTGTGTGTGTGTGTGTGTGTATCGCGTAAGCAGTGCGGTATTTCACGGTTTATGTATATATAATATATACCTTTAATGATTTGGTTAAATATTTATATACTAAAAAAGAATAAATAAGGAAAAAAATGTACCTACTATGCTGGATGTGGAATTGAAAAAGAAACATCTTGTGGAAAATATATATATATATAGGTATAATACATCGCGATTCGTTGGCGTTCGCATTGTACGCAGCGTTTAAATTTAAAATTTATACTTTCCACGTGAACGAGGGCACTTTAATATAATTTTATCGGAATCGGAATATTCAGAACATATATACTCGTATGTATAATTAGCAAAAGTATCCATCAAATATGCAAAATACTTATGAAAACTCGTTAAAAATGTTCCTTGCTTGTTGTTCCCTCGAATTATAAGTCATAACTAAAAATAATAAAAGACGAAATTAAAAGAAGAGAAAGTTATAAAAAGTTAAATTGAACAAATGAAAATATAACAAAGCGTTTATATCGTATCCTCGCTCTTCAATGCACTGCTCTTCTATATATATATATATATATTTACACACACCAAAATCATAATCACTACCGGCGGAAGGATTTCCAACCCCGCAACACCCCAACCACTTCCTCTTTCAGCCATCCTTCTCCTTCTCCTTCGCACGCCTATACCCGCTCAAATTAATCTGAGGTGAAACAGTTCCCTCTCTCTCTCTCTCTCTCTTACTTGAAATCCACGATCGGCTCTTTTCACTACTATTGCAAAAACAAAAGCCAATGCGCGTGCTACTGAAGCAATTAGCTAAATTAAAGTGCGCGCACGCTGCGGGATCATAAACGAAAGCCTCTCACAGATCGAATCTCTTGCCTCTTTTCTCAAAAAAAAAAGAGAGAAAAGAGGAGAGAAGAGAGGAGAGGGGAAAAAAAGCAAAACGGAGCTCACGCGGGGAACGAGAGAGAGAGAGAGAGAGAGAGAGAGAGAGGAAAAGGCTATTCATACGCGTGGCTTTGAGGCTACCTCAAAGGCGAAAGCGAATCCTCGAAACCGCGGCGCGACCACTTCCGTACGAAGGTAAGCAAGCAGGTGTGTGTGTGTATATATATATATAGGTAAAGAGTCTTCCGGAGAGGAAAAAAGAGAGCGCGCAGACGCTCTGCGACTCGCGTGCGCGGCTGCTCACGGGGATGTATCCCGTTACCAAGCGAGTCGCGTTATACGTATACCTTATATATATACGTATAACGTATATACCTGTATGTGTTAGTAAGGGAGAAGAAGAAGGGAGAGACAGAGTCGTTTCCTGAGTTTTTAGTTTTTCGAGAGTAATTTAGAAAGGCCGCGAAGTGAGAGAGAGAGAGAGACGAGGTAGGGTGTAATTGGATCGCGCGTCAAAGGGTGCGTGCGGGCGATGCGCGGTCATTTCGCGCGACGACGGCGGTTGAGACTTGAACTTTTAGATATATATATATATATATATATATACGAGGATTATACGACGGATTTTTCTCTCTGTCTTTATGAGAAGTGCAGACAGACACACGAGGATGATGATAATTGTAATTAAATTTTTTTTTTATCTTTACCGTTGTGTTTGTTTTTTTTTCAACACTTCTTTCATTTGACAAGAGGTAGGATCATTTGTTATATAAGTGCGATAGAATTAGCTAATGTTTTATATATATATGAGAAAGTATAAATTGTTAATGCGGGTAAAGAGAACGCGTGCTATCGAACTTTTATTTGTCAGGATGGTTAAACTGGTTAATTTAATGCACCGGGGAACAATTTTATTCGTGGAAATGACGTATAATCATTGCAAGTAATTGCATCGTGTGATACCAATTACTATTAATTACAATACCACCGTATACCACAGAGTATATTACGTTCTTTATATGATATCCTAAAAATAAATTAAGAATGTAGCTATATATATTTATATTTGAACAATTATTTCACGATAATGCACGCAAAATTGGCTTATTGATTTTTAGTACGATTATTGACGTTCGTTTTATATATATATATATATATATCATGGCGCTTGCGGTTAATCTTGTTAATTTTGCGCATCAGGGTATAGGGAAAAGGTATAGATGCTATATATGTAGCCGCGCTGCGCTAAACTTCGGCTTAAAGTTTAGAATAACCATTAATTTAATTAGTTAATACGAAGTGCTTTACGATGTTAACGGGCTTTTATCAATGCCCTCCCCACGTAAACAGATTACATCGCTATATACATATACAATATACGCGATGGTCTCGAAATTTATGGCGTATTTTTTTTCCTTTTAATTGATCCAAGAATCAGTGTACTTAAAACCATTTATTTTCCTGAAGTATGTACATGTAAGCTAATTTTGATTACATTAAAAAGAAAAAAATATACAATATGTGTATACGTATATAAACATTTTACGTAAGCAATATTTCCAAGCAGTATATATCATACGATCTATTCTCGTGGTAATTTTCAATGAACATGTTTACATGTCAGTCAACGCATATAATCTACAATAATTTTACTAAAATAAATTCTTCTCGCATTATTGTTATTGTCGCGGTCACCGTGTATTTATACAAATTTGTCAATAAACAAACAATACGCACATAATAACTTTGTGAAAGAACACCTATACCTATACGTTGGCTATATACAACGTTTATTTTTAACCGAAACTTGTAAAATTCTACAATGTCAATGTACATACAGTCGAACGAGCAAAGAGGGATTATATAATAATAAACAGCCATCCGCACGCGCGTGACGCTCGCGGGTATATACCACGCGAGAGAGAGAGAGGAAAAAAAAGGTTACAATCGATTTTTCTGCATCGTTTCGTAATTGTTCTTATCTCCTATTAGGTATGCATTGACCGTGTCTAATCTTGATCAGAAGTTAACGCGCACATATATATATATATACACAAAGAACCTATTATAGAAACTCATGTCAGCTCGAGTGATTATATTACGAAATGCTCCTTGTATATATTTTAAATACAATAATTCGACGTCAACAGCTCATCTTGACGTTCCTATCTATGTACATATATTCCATAGCTGGGAATGTTTTAGAAACCCGAAAGTTAAGAGTGAACAGGTGAACAATGATTTTAACGTAACAGCTCACGTGGATTATATAGACACATACATACATATACAACTTTTTCTCCAACTCTCGTACCTATAAGAAGACAGGAGGATAGAGAATGCACCAACACGAACTGTACAACGACTACTATACGATGCTCTTCGGAGAGCATTGTTTTGTAATTAGAAACTTTCACACTTCATTAGGAGTTATGACTTTAGCCTCCTTTTTAATGCGCCTCGGTATACTCATCAACATTTGCGTCACGCTCTTATGCAATCTGCAACTATATACATATATACTCTCTATGCGTATGTACATTTGTACAACTTCGGTGTATCTTTGTATATAGATGAATATTATAAACGCCACTTTTACCACGTTAGATATATGTAATAAGTCAAGTCACATACAGTAGTCGAGGCGATAAATGCGAAAAGAAACTCTACATATATATACTCGTAACGCGGACTGTCTTCATTCAGCAAATAGAGCTTCGTACTTTTTTTTATTACCGCGATGCTATATATATGTATATGCATATATAAGTATATGTATACGCGAGGTGTGATTTATACTCGCGCGAGTTCCTCACTCTCCTTACGCTCGTAAACGTCGTCCCTCGCCGTCAAATTGACTACTCGCGCGCGATCGAAATGTATCTTATTACGATGTATCTTTTTCAGCCGTATATAGCGAATATTACCATACAGATATATATATACATACGCGTATTTCGTATTTTTTTTTTCAAGTGCTAAATTGTCTTACATTCGAATAATTGTTCGCGCGACGTTGACGTCAATTTAAAAAAAAAAACCTCGTATATATACGGTAAAATGTCAGTTGACGATGGTATATACGCGATAGCGAATATCATAATACAGAGATCTCTCTTTTGATACACTATATGTGTAGCAATGATTCGCCCTGCGGCATTTCACGTGAACACGGCCCATTTCTTGCTGAAATTGGGTTATTTGTAAAACGTTTCTACTTTTCTCTCTCTCTCTCTCTCCTAGAAATCGTCCCCTTTGATAAACAACGTCTCGCGTATATAGCCTCACTATAATACTACCCATATATCTATATCTAATAAAGTCTATTCTATAATAAAAAAAAAAAGAAAGAGAGAATTTCACGGTCCTGAGTATATATACCGATCGTAGCTATTATGTATAACCTTATATATTTATGAATAACCATTCCACTATATATATCTACACACTCCCCATCGATTTTCTCCTATACACACACACACACACACACACACACACACACACACACAGCATCATCCTCATCTCCAAACTTCCATATCGTCATATTATACCACTCAACCGTCCGACGAGGACGACATCTCACCTCCCCATCGCGACCATGCTCAAAGTTCACGAACTTTCAATAAATTCGCAGACGGACCAACGACCCTATAAAACGACTTGCTCTCTCGTATATATAGTTCACTCGCTATACAGGCATAGTATATAACCTTCCCCCGAATTATCGACCATCTACTACACAGCAGCCAGTAATAGCAGTAGCAACCAACCAACCAACCAACCAACCAACCCGTATAAGAGTTCGTTCAACTTATCTTTCGCTCTGCGTGGAGCTACGTATATCATCTCGTATATATATATATATATATATATACTTTCGTCTCGCATGTGACGGACCAGAGCGACAACAAAGAAGCTGCGAGAGCGCCGCTCGCAATAGAGTATATATATATAACAATATATGTACGCATACGTATATATAAAACATACATACGTATATATACATAGTGATATCCGAGCCGCACGTGAACGACAATATACATATATGTATACATATAAACAGAATAAACAAGACTCACCTGCTGCCTGTCGTTGATAATAGTCGCACTCAGCGCAAACGGTACGTCCGTCCTCTCCGCACTCGTTCTCCTCGAGTTCCTGCTGTGCCTGGGCAGCAACGCAAAGATCCTTATATCCTTCGGGTGGGCTAAGTGTTTCACGTTGTTGATGACGTCTGGCCGGTGTAACCGGCTGCTTTTCTTTCACATCCTCATGATGATGATGATGCGCCGTACATATATGCTCGTCCTCGTCAACATCATCTTCGTCGTCGTCCTCATCATCGTCTTCATCATCTTCATCATCGTCCTCATCACAAGCATCGTCAGGACCATGTAAAACACTACCGCCACCACCACCACCACCACCTCCACTGCCATCCTCGAATCGTAAATTCAACTCGGCACGGCATTCCTTGCAATTACCCAATCTTATCATCTCGTGTTCCTGACAGCAACACTCGCACTCTTCCTCGTAATCAGCGCAACATTCTTCCTTGATCAGTATTATATAGTCGGCTGCGAAAAATTCGTTCATCTTTTCGTTTATCACCACGCGGTTCTTTTGACCTTTGGCTTTCGTTTGGCCGGGTTTCTTCAACAAACTCTTCAGCGCCGGCCGCTCCATTGCCGGCTCACTCGTTGTTTCCTTGTGTTCTTTCATGATTTTATCTTTTTCTTTTTTGTAATTTCTCACTCAATTTTATCTTAATTATCACTTCCTCCTTCGTTCTTTTATACGATATATATATAATATATTATATACCGTATATATAACACAGAAGTTATAACCACCACGCACGCACACGCGCAGAGTAAACGCGAATTTGGCACTAGGTAACAGTACCGTACGCGAACATGTTGTTATTGTTGTTTCTCATGATCCCCGGGGCTCCGGGCGCCGTGCCGGCGAGGGCAGCAGCAGCAGCAGCAGCAGCTCTTCTACGGGACGAGTCGATTCGCGAGCGCCACTTCATCCGAATCCCTCATCTCTCCCCCGTGCTCTGCTCTATACCAGCCAGCTAGCGTTATATCCTTGAAGGGATGTATTCTCTCTCTCCCTTCCTCTTCGTTCGTATACGCTCTCTCTCGCACCCTCGCCCTCTCCTCTACTCTCCTCTCGTCTCCCACGCAGGCGCCGCTATCGATCGCGCGCAGCAGAGCAGTAGCCGCTCTCTCTCTCTCTCTACTGCCGTTACCACTCGCACATACACACACTCCACCACGTTTTTCCTCCCTCGCCTGCGCGTCCTTAGACCGATAGATGCGTGTGTTTCTGGCTAAACCCTCCGTTCTCTCTCTCTCTCTCTCTCTCACTCCCCTATAATCTCACCAGCGAATTTACGGTCCTACCGACCTTGGACTACTTTAGGGGAGGGGGTGAGATTCGCTCCGTTACTCTTCACCCTCGACGAAAAAAAAAAAACAACACCCATACGTGCGTATGTACATGTATATATAAAGCGCGTATATGGGTATTATATATATATATATATATATATATATATATCGATGGGAGAGAAATGAAGGAGAGAGAACAACTATTTTCTCTCTCTCTCTTTCTCACTTTGGCCTCCCGGAAACACACGGCGGCGTGCACCTGCGCCAGACGCGCGCACTGTGCGCGACGAAAGGTCGTTCGCACTCGCGCCCCTTCGCCGTCGTATATATACTCGCTATTATATAGAGCTGTGTTGATGTGTATGTATGTATGTACGTATGTACGTATGTATGTATGTACGTATATACAGTGGCGGCGCTATCCCTACTACCTGCCACCCAGTGAGCAACCCCCAGCGAAGAGGGAGCAGACGACGCGCCGCGCGCTTATATAGCGGATCCTCGCGAGTTTTGTTTAAAATACCGCGCGCACGTATATATATAGTATGTATATAACATACAATAACACACAACTATATAGATCGGAGTGACAGGTGGATCTTGAAGAAAGTATAATATATATGATAACTGTATATATGAATCCTGGTATCTCACATTGTAATACACACACGCGCACACGCACTATTATATATATTATTATTATATATATATACGGTCACTCGGATCTGTTTCACTATTTTTATTACTTTTCTTTCTTTCTGTTCCACTTGTTTTTTTATTTTTAATTTAATTTTTTTTTATATATTAACGAAACTAATATACTATACTTTTTCACTGTGCTCTATATACACAGCTTTATAATAACGATATACAACGCGTGTGTATATATATATAGATAGACACGCGCGACACTTGATATATATGTATATATATATATATGTATAAGAGGCACAGATCTCTCGCAGACGGTCGTCGTGCCGCGACTGCGCCGCTCCGCACTCCGCGCGCTACTACTGGAGTATATATCCGCGCCGCGTTGCCGTCGCCACCGCCGCTGGTATATACTATACGGAGCTGTCTCTCTCTCTCTCTCTTTCTGCGCGCTTCGCCGCTCACGCCGTCGTTCCGTCCTTCTCCCTCTCTCTCTCTCTCTCTCTTTCTCTCCTCCTCACTCCCACTGCTATATATATATATATATACGCGACGGCGTATACTGTTTCCCGTGTGTGTATATATATATGTATATGTACGTGGAGTAGCAGCACACCTGCCCGTATGTGTGTAAGTGGGAGAGATACGCACTTGTCAAGAAGAGAGAGAGGAGTGGGAAGGGGCAGAGGAAGTGTGTGATTGACAGTGTGGGAGTGTGAGGTGTAGGGGGTTGGTTGGTTGGTGTGGGTGGTTATATAGGGGATGGTGGATGGAAGAAGCGGAAGTAGTTATGATGATGATG
The DNA here is from genome assembly GCA_035583055.1 of Torymus tubicola. NCBI lineage: Eukaryota > Metazoa > Arthropoda > Insecta > Hymenoptera > Torymidae > Torymus > Torymus tubicola. Next base: position 49,341 of record JAWWEQ010000810.1, read on the forward strand.
ATGATGGTGGAAAGTTGGGAACAGTTTAACGTAAGTTTGAGAGGTAAGATGGGAGGAGCAAGTGGTGGAGATGGAACCGTGCGGAAAATGATTATTTTCTTTTAGTATACGGATGATAAGTGTTGGGTTAGTTAATGAAATTAACGTGCAGCAAACTTATCATCGCATGATAAATGCCGATACACTGCATTATACTTTCAACCCCGTAAAATTGCTTATATTATGCATCATATTACATATATTATACTTTAATTTACTAAGAAATCTTTTGTATTGAAAAAAAAAATATCAGATCTTGACCCAGATAACACGTTCCCGAAATCATCGAAAATCCAATCAATATAGCCCTTTCCACACTCACATACTACGTGTATATATATATATATATACACACATAGATACGCAGATATACAACACAACGAATCGATACTAATCTCCGGCATCCGAAGCTCTCCGCGCGCGTGGCAACCCTCGCGCGCGGCGATCTGGTCTGAACGTCCGTGCCGTTACTACTGACGCAGGACCGCCGGCCGTGATTTATACCACGTTTGGCCCGGCTAGATATTATAGGTGTGTATATATATAATATATATATATATGTACTGTGTTCTCTGTATATACCCGCAACATCTTCGCACCCACCTGACCTAGATAATAATGAGCGCTATAGTGAGAAATGGTAGGTTCATTTGGTGAATTTTCCTATATACACTGGTGTTTCATTTTTCTTTTTTTTTTAATTTGATTGGATTTCTTATCTGAAGTTATACAAGAGATATAATTTATACACGGTAGCGTAGTGTGTATAAGAGGTTTATTGACACTAGATTAACCAGGCGGTGTGTTGGAGGTGGAGAGGAATGACTTTCGAATGATATGGTGGATATCGAATGAAAGTGGATGTGTGTATAATTATAAGATATGTAAATTGGAAACGATGAGGCTCGTCAGTGATTTGAATTAGAAATTCTGTAATTTATATATATACAGGATCTGATTATGGACGACTGTTAACTAATCTGTGTAAATAAGCATTGGAAAAGGAAAGTGAATGAAGTTTTATGATGTTGTGGGAAAATTAAAATGTTTAAAAATATAGGCTAAAGATTATATAGGGTTTATATTGTAAGTTTATTTTCTTCGATGATTTATAAAATTGCGAAATTATATAAGTACTCTCTTAGGTTGAGTTTACAAAACTAATAAACTTCCAAGCTACTACGATTCACCTAATTTCAGCAACAACGCTAATAACAGCTTGTATTCAAGACATTATTCAATTTCGCCATATAATGTGTCCTCGCATCGTCGCTCGCGCGCTGCTTTCTTACCGTATATTTTTTTCACCATATATAAACGTGAGAAAATCTCTCATATTTCATACAAAAATCTAATAATGCAATGTGGGCGAGGTAAGACATTGCATTAAGAAAAATGCGGAGCTGTCCACTTCTCGTAAATTCTATTTGTCTTTCACAGTTGATCCTTGAGAACGAGGTTGCGACAATTTAAGAACTTCTCCATTAATTTATCGCTATCGCGCGTTGGCGAGAAGTTTTTTTTTTTTTTTTTACACAGAGTCTTGGTCATATATCTTTACTGAAACATTAGTTTAAATCAAATTAACGAGACCAAAAACGTGATGGCACGGTAACTTTGATCTCAAAATAGGAGAAAACGTTGTTAGAGAGGATACAAATAGTATGGTGGGTAGAATGCGTGAGAATAAATCTTCCGAAGAAAAACAAATTTAATTTGATTATTTGTATAATAATACTCGGTTATTGAGGAGTGATTGATAATGGTTTGTTTTGTATATAATCGAACAGAAGATTGCACAAGGTGTGTCTAAAATAGAAAGACAATATGTGTGTTACAACTACTCCATGTACTGTTTACATTAATTATACATTAATATTCTGTACTTTTTGTTTACTAAATCTCAATTAAATAAAAAAAAAATGTTAATAATTCGGTTTTAATTGATACGAAATTTATGATGAAACCTAATCTCTTTTTCGCAGCTATAATGTACAAATCAAAGACCTTGTTAACATAAAATCTATATAATGCAACAAAATAGATTTACGTGTAAAAATTCATAGAGCGAGTAAGTTGTCATAACTACCAAACAAAATGTGAAACATTTGGTGATAATCGATAACTATATACAGCACTATATACAATAATGCTTTTATTTAAGCACCTGCTAATGACTCATAGTCCCTTTGACATCCCTTTTAGTGCAGTCCCTTTTACCATGACACTCAGTCGCTTCTACTCGTATTTTAACCATGCTCACGTTTCGTAACCCCTTTTCGAGTCTGTAAAATATTTAGTTGATGTCTTTCATAGTTGATATCTTTACGCGATTGTAAATGTAGAAATGTTATGTAAAAAGAAAGTAAAACATCAAATAACTAGGTTATTTGCTTGATTTAATATAAATGAAATAATGAAAAGCAAAATATAAACTGTGTGAGGTATAGAGAGCGTATATATAGTAAACTTTGTGGGATACTTGGCATCGCGTTTCAATAAAATTTTAAGGGAGACGCGCGTGTAACAGTAAAAACTTTATGAATATGAAGTTGGCATTCTCGTAACACACATACACACGACTGCAAAACATAATTATTTTGCATTCTATTATATAGAAACAAAGTTATACTACCGAATATAACTTTTTCATTGTTTCTTCTGATAGATATTTTTACTGCGGATAGTAAAACAATTGTACAAGCGTTAAAATTTAACTGTAATAACATGTCCTTCCGTTTCCTGCCTGTAATCTCGGTTCTTTTTCTTGTATATAATTATCGTAATTACTTTGTTAATTAACATTGTTTACGCGAATTAACTAGAAAGAAGGGCTTTGTAATTACCGATACTGACAAAAATAAAGTAGGCAGCTGGAATTAAAGTTCTTTCGCAGGGACGACAGTATGTGTATATGTATTTAACTATATTATAAATAGCAACTCCAAATTACGTGAAATTAAAGTAAAAGTTACAGTTTAATTTTTGTCTCGGAAGTCGCGGAAAATTAAATTTCCGACGTGCGAAGCTTAATTAAAATCACAAAAAAAAATATATATATCTAAATTAATTTATCGCTTTGACAGAGCTTCAGTATAAACATGCGCTTTTTTCACTTTAATATAAAATTTAACACGAACAAAACGTATACCTTCATTTATGAAAAAAGTGATGTATGAAGGTTCGAGCAAAAGGTACATATATAGCTAGCGGTTGAATTAAAACGAAAATTTTTAAGCTCTTATCTATTATTTTTCTCTTTTTCTCTCTCCCTTCTCTCTCCATTTTTCAACATAATCCTTAATCCAGCAACACGCGCCTATCTCTCTATTATGAAATCCCATCATATAGTAAATAAATTTAAAAAAATTATATATGCGCATAAATGCAAACCTAAATGTTTCAGCAACCCTCGAGCTTGAATTATCAATTAAGAAACCAGAATGAAATCCATCATCATCCTCCTCTCCTTTATTTATATCACACCAATTACACTCTCATTTCCGATCCTTGCGCACAGAAACAACAAAAAACAAACATCAACATCAACAACCTCGACGCAAGAAAGAAACCTCCTTAATTAAATCCTCTCTCTTTCTCTCTTTCTCTCTCTCTCTCACTTCTTCTCGCCCGTTACCTGAAGTATCCTATAGCGGTAGATATAGAAGAAAAAGAAACGCTATATATATATACACACACACACACCCAGGAATTAAGGTAGCCGCTCCTCGTCGGTTTGCTACTCCACTACGCATTCGCGCCTTTCTCTCTCTCTCTCTCTCTCTCTCTCTCTTACGCTTCTTCTCTTCTCTCCCCTCTCAAGGTTATATAGGAAACAAGCAGCGCATCTTGCCGCCGCACGCAGAGACGCAGGCCGCGCAGCTTATCGGAAAACGAAGAACGAATAGAAGGACGAGTAATATATAGTGAAAGCCGCGCGTGCGGTGAAGCGCGGAGGGAGTGGCGCGCGTGTGTATAGCGCATGAATAAGAGATGCTCGACCGGACGAGATGAATGAATAAACGTGCGCGAGCACGCGCGCAACGAGAGAGAGAGAGAGAGGAGAACTGTTTATATATATATATCTAAGCGAGCGCTTTGCGATGATCATCTTTCGAATTATTAGCTCGCGGGGATGAGGTTCGCTTTTTTTTGTGTTTGTTAAGCGGATATATAGAGAGTGGGATTGGCTGTGAGGTGTGGTGTCGGAGTGAGATTTTTGGGGATGGGTATGGGATGGAGCGGTTTGGTGATATATAGTCGGCTGTGTAAAATGGTTTTTTATATATGGGTTGGAGATGGAGTTAAATGGTAGTGACATGGTGATGTGACAAGTAGACGGTGTACGCATTTAAAGTTTTTTTATTCTATTTTCCTATACTTTTGTTAAAAATATACAGTAAAATTTTATTTTGTTATAATATATATGTGGTGCTACAATAATTTTATCAAAACTTACATGTTCCACTGCTATTTTTCTTCGTGTATTATATTACAATCATTTTTCACTTAAGAAATCATAATGCATCTTTGATTGATCACCATGATTCGATAACATCTTGGGAGTTCAGGTCAAGGTTTTCATAATGTTACCTTATAATTTATAATTCCGTCGAATAGCATCTCCAGATAAATGGAATTTCTTTTCAAACAATATCTATACGTAAATATATACTTCATTATTTTAAAAACAATAAACCAATGTTATCATATATATATTCATTGAAATTAATTACTCTCTAAAGTTGAATTAGTGAAAATTGCTCCACCATTTCAATTAGTGGAAAAAACTACTAATTTATTAGTAAATATTCACTATTTGATTAGTATTTTTTTTAAACTACTAATCAAATTAGTAGAAAATACAAATTAAATTAGTAGCTTTAAAAAACTACTGAATGAAATAGTAAAGATACACTAATAAATTAGTAGTTTTGTTCACTAATTGAAATGGTGGAGCAATTTTCACTAATTCAACTTTAGAGAGTACATATTTAATATTTAGTCGCTCCTGAATAATTTGCTATAGTAAAATCAATACCCTTAGGAAAATGTATTAATACATTTATAAAAGGACTTCATCGATTTTCCACTGAAACGCTCAAAGTTTTAGAATAAATGAGTACTTTATATGACAAAATCCTTATAGCGATAAAAACTTTTCAAATTCAACAACCAAACTACCAGCGCGTATAATATCTTATAAAATAAATCGAATTAGCTTTTTATCAACCGAATCTTCTACAATAAATTAATAAATAGCTCCTCTGGCCATCCCGATCCGATCTTAAAAATTATGCTGCACCGCTTATACGCACACACCTCTAAATAAAAACTCCTTCGTATCTCGCTATATATACATACATATATAACGGTTGCACGTCTCAAATAGAGGCCGGGGTGTGTCGGTTCGCGTCCTTTGTTCTCTCACTCACACACATATGTATATACATATAGTTTTGTCGCGGAGGGTTTTTCATTTTTTTTTTTTCGTCGCGCGCGCGGGTGGCGTTTAATTGGGTGGAGTGTACGTGGCCACGGATAATGAGGCCGAAGGAGTGTGTATATATATAGTATACTGTGCACGCGCGTATATGTGGGCGGTAATGATTCGCGCGCGGGCGCGCGCCGGGGGGATAAAGTGCACACGGTTGTATGAGATGCATAAGGATTTAGCGTTTATTAATAAGGGGAGAGAGGTGCGATATATATGTGTAGTGCGACTTGCTGACGTAATGAGGATATTACGTGTCGATGGAAAGAGCGTCGTTTTTTTTTTTATAGAGAAATTATAAATTAGAGAAGCCTCGAGGGATGAAAGGATGAGGGTATTATAATGATTTTGCCTTTGAAACTTTAGCGGTTCCATCGGGTGTGGATAATAATGGCAAAATAAAAATGAGGTGCCTGAGGAAAAAAAAAGTGTTGGTGTATATATAATTTATGTGAAAAGCGATAGGTGGTGAAAATGATATTATTTAAGGTATATAACGGTGCTTTGGGTGGAAATTTTTGCAATTTTAATATACATTATTATAATAATTTATTTTTATAAGATCGGGCGGTTAGAAAATTAAAATTATACTTCTTAATCAGATCATTGATGTATATTGTACATTGAATAAGTTTTATAATTTTTCTTTAAACATTGCGACTGAAATACATATATATATATATAGTTCGAAATTTCTTTACAGATCTTAGGTAACTTTTTTTATGGAAGTATACCATACAACTCTCAATTCATCCGACTTTTCAAAATCGCTCAAAATCAACTTATCAGTCGAGCTGAAAAGGAAGAGTCCACCACAACCTACTGACAGCTACTCACCTACTCGCCAACGTTCCCACAACTACCACCTGATGGCGCCATATGTCAGACCAACGACCCGGCATTGTACCTATACACAATCTCCTCTCTCCAACACATTCATACACGCATCCTTCAACACACACATACACACACACAGGCACTCCAACTCGCAGACATATCAGGCCGATGCACTTTTAATAAGACGCGACTGCTCCTGCTCTCTCTCTCTCTGCACTTGAAATAGCGCGCCCCCCTTGCCGTCAATTAATCCTCCCCCCCTGTGCCTGTATTAACCCCGGGAAATAATGATTTTCCCGAACGGCAGCTGCTGCTGCTGCTACTGCTGCTACTGCTATTTTCGCGCGCCGCGTGAACTTCGTTGACTTCCCCCCTTATAGTGTAGTACCTACGCGCGCGTGTAATATCGATCCGCACGCACGAGGGGAGAGAGAGAGAGAGAAAGGGGGACCGAGGACATAACACTATGGGTGCACGTAATAAGGGGACTTTCGAAAAGACCGAAGTTTTTTGGCGAAGTGAAGAAAATCGGGATTTCGGGTATATATATATGTGTGCGTGCGTATTATACGATGAAGGGGAATCGGTTTTAGAGTGGGGGGTATCGGTGGGTTGATGGCTATTTGTTCGGGTTTCATAGGTGAACTGGGGGAGGAAAAAGAAGGCTGGTATGCTATAGGTCTTTGTTATTGCACAGGGCTACGTAGAAGTTTGGTGTTGATAAAAGAGAAAAAAAGAATGTAATGGGAGATGAATGAGATAAAGGGATTTGGAAAATATGGGTTGCTTGAATTAGGTATACACGGGAATCGAGTTTTTTTTTTAGGAGATAGTGTTTGTATATAAGGTGAATAAATATTTGTCATTTAACGAAACTTACATAATTGGATCGGTAAAGGGACGTGCGTATAAATTATCTATAAAAATATTTTCGCGATGATTAAGATATATTTATTGGTTTTTAAGAAATTGGCTACGGTAAAAAAAACGATATTACTCTGGTAAAATTTATTTTATTTATCTGTAAAATATATAATTTAACATAAAATTTTTTCGTAAATATATGTACAGAATCAACGACAATTAAAAAATAAATAAAATATAGTTATCTCTTCGAGCTGAATTAGTCAATTAAAAAATTTTGAGTTATTGTCTTTAAGACACTTGTATTGTTAAAATTTTACTTTGCTTGTTCAAGATCTTTCTTAGTACTTAATGAATCGAAATTTTCTTTCAACTCTTCTTCAAGTTCAGTTTTCATACCCATTTGCTCTCCTCGGCTGAAGTCTTGTTCAGAATGATCCGAGTCGAATGTTATGATCATCAAAGATAAATAACAAACAAAAGCACCTACTGACATTTCCTCTGTATAAGTAGATTTTGCTATAAATAGAATTATACCAAATTAATAATACAGCCTACCACGATCTAAACTACATAAAAAAAAAAGAATACTAAAAAAAAACATCATATACATACGCTTCGAAAATGAATTCCTCCCAAGCACATAAGTTTGCCTAGCCGTTGTTGTATCTTGGTACCTTAGCGTAAAAGTAAACACCGTATTTGGAAAATTACATTTCAAAAGTCGGGTAATAAATTCTCTATACGAGGCTTCTGTAAGCATAGCAAAGCTAACAAATCCAATGCTATGCTTCTTCATACGAATGCGCTTTTTAAAATTAACGATTTTTAAATGAATGTTAACGTATGGGGTATCGGTTGGTATAAACAATGAATAAGAGTTGACACCCGATCCATAAATATTCATGCCGAAAACTACGTCTTTGTCGTCCATTGTACGCGAGTCTTTACCAGCGTAAATTATTGGTACTTCTTCGCCCCAAAGGGTGTATTGGTTTTCCACGAACCTGAAACCCAAACGATTTTTAACTAAAATAGAGTTGGTACCAAGGTACAAAGTCATAATATATGTTGTATATTGTATTTTACGTATAACATAAGATAAGTTATATAATAACGCATACCTCTTATGAATACAGTTCCGCACCTCAGTCATACAATTATGCGACTTAAAGGTGTTAATTTTTGGTGAATCACCAAAAAGAATTAGAGTCGATTTGCAATCCTCCTCAGGACATAGTTTCTGGACAAAGGATTCCACGTCAGGCGATTTGAGCGAAAAATGTGCATACTTTACTTTGACATCTGGTGTTCCTGGTACGAGCAGAGCAGTTGCTATATCACGTTTACGTTCTTGCACCACATAATCCGGATATCCTTCGGGAAAGCGATCCTTTGTTATCAGATATTGGCATTGCACTACCAGCAGGTCACAGGGAAACGTGTGGTGGTATTTAGCGTAACCCACTAAATTTGAATAATGGCAATTACTAGTATTATGTAGAAATAAATCGTATCGTTATATATAGAAGTAGAAAGTTTTTAATTTATATACCTCTACTCGTATCATTTGTGAATATCAATGCCACTTCAAGTTTATTGTTGGAAATTTCAATCGATTTACAATAAGTATTGATCCTATCCTTTATCCGTTCGGACAGAAGACCGAATATATAGCCGTGTGCAGGTGGCGGATGAGCTATCGACACTAATTGCAGAGGCTTTTTTGCTTCGAATTCATCGTGATACAATTCGACGTCGCGGCTAATGTTATCGATATTTTATATTAAACGAATTGTTTCACTGTAGAGTAACTATACAAGTAAATTGTATAAATATTTCGGTATTTACCTTTTTGCACGACAATCGTTTATAGTTGGGGATTTTTTAAATTTAGGTTCAATTTGTGGCGATCTGGTTACATTATTATTTTCTGTTTCAATTACATTTTCTTGTGGTGCACATTTATTTTTTAGCTTTCCAACGGTAGGTTCTGCTTCTGTGAAAGTTACAATATAATAATACAGGGAATTATTTGCTCTACTTTGTATAGGAAATATGAAATGAAAAAATGAATTTTTGAAATGACAGTCTCAAAATTTTAAAGCGTTTTGCTGGTGTATTAAGAACGTTTTTGAAATTTAAGGAAGAAACTATAGATTTTCTTTTGTTATTTATGAAAAATAAACAATGCTGATTGAAAGAGTATCTATAACATAAATCCATTGAGGCATATATCAATTTAAAAATTAATATTAAAAACACTTATAAATTAAAGAATACAAACATCGATCTGCTTAACCGATTTCCTAATTGAAATTTCTATTTTAAATTACTGTATTTTTGTATTCAACAATAGATTTAGTTGAATTTAATATGGACAATAATCAATCGATCTATTCAATGGTCAATGCTATAAATTATTCAGAATAAAATAAAATTCAAATCATCATTTGATCCGATCACTGTAAAATTAAAAAAAAAATTATTAAAAATTGAATAAATACAAAACATCTTACGATTTGACATTGTGTCGATTTAGTTCCAAACACCTTTCACACACGACTAATTTCAGTGGAATACCTAGTTAGCTGTTGCTAAGAATTTTAAGGGTCACATTGATTGACATTCAAATGTAAACATATTTACAAACATTATATAAACGCGTGTCTCCCCTTCTTCAGTATATAGGGTTTGTAAGAAGTTGAAAAATTACAAACTTTACACTTTAGATTTTAAAACATATGCAGTCTTTGATAATTTAAACTATCCTTACCCTATAAGTTTTACTGATCATATTCAAATGTATAAAATATTTAGCAATAATGGATTGATTAAATAAAGTCAAGTCAAGTGCATTTCTATAGAAACTTTTTATTTCAAACTGTACACATTTATTTGAGGAACATTTAATTACAATAACAATTAAAATTTTACAACAAATAATAATAAAATCAATTTTGTAAAAAATAGCTGTACATGAATTCATATAATAAGATAATATCGTACAGCTATTGATAATATTCATAAATAAATTGTTAATAAATATTCACACATCGACACATGAATTTTGAATTTTATAAAATAATTAAGATACACGCATAAATTATAGAATTTCGACCAAACGAAAGGAATTCGAACTTGCAAACATATTTTCTAATACTTCTTTATTGTCAAATTGGTATCCAAGCTCGGATTCGCAAACAGTGCTTGACGCTTGGCTGCTGCTTTCTACACTTCGCATGTTGTCGAACGTGAAAATCAATATGGACATTAAACAGAGGTCTACAACTGTATCTATCGACGCTGCAATCGTCAAAATTTATGATAATTAAAATTATACCCATCATGATTTATTTAATAAAAATGTTACGTTAACATTGTCCTATATACTATACCAAGGTTTCCGATTTCTTTGATGATCACACGACGTTTAGGCTCATCTTTTCGTTCGTCTTCATAGCCTAACAGAAAGGTGAACTTTGTATTTGGAAAATATTTCCTCAATTCATTGACGCAAGAAAAGTAATAATCTTTTTTGTCTTTGGGTATGATCGAATTCACAAATCCAATACTGTAAGTCTTCAATCGTATTCCCTCCCTGAACTCTTTAACCCGTTCGGTTATTGGATCATTATTAGAACAGGATTGAAACAGTAAAGTATGTGATTCTATATCGAGTCCATATATATTTACACCAAACATTCCATGTGATTTATTTTCTTTTTCCGGGGTCGCGGTTTCGGGATTAACTGATGGTGAGCTATGTAAAATTGGCAGCTCTCCCCCCCAAATACAGTAACGTAGATCTCTAAACCTGAAAAATTATATGTTGAAATGTTGAAAGATCATTTTAAATGTTAGAAAAAAAAATTTAGTCAAAATCTTAGTTAACAAAAATAATAAACGATTTGCCACATGAAAATGGAAATGATAAATTTTTAATATCCATATTAGTTAATGAAAACTTTGGTTTTCATATGTTACTAAAAAATTATTGAAACTCCCCCAGTTACAAATAAACAATTACATTTCGGTTTAATAACTATCCCAAATTAGAACCAAATATATAAATAACTTTCTATAAATGTTTGAGTTTACGTTTTGTTTTTTTTTCCTAAACTGCATTAACCGAAAAACATTTTTCATAATATTGAATATTTTTTTTATAAAGTTTATTTACTGTAAAATAACAATTTTTCACGTACCGTGATTCAATTCTAGCTAGAATGTGAGTCATAATTGTATGATAGTCTTCGTTCTTAGGATAAATGCCGTTACGTAGCATACATGGGCCTCCGAATATTATGAAATGTGACATCAAGTGCGGATCATCAGGATACAAATCTCGTACAAATTGTTCATAATCGTTTGACTCTTCTGGTATATATGCAGTTTTTATAGATGCTGAAAAAGACTCTGGTATATGAAGACCACATGCTAGACGCAAATGCTCAATATCGTAAATTGGATCCTCAATATGTTTCAGGCCGTGCATAAGACCTTCGTTTGTTATTAAAACTTCGCATTGTACGCATAAAAGCTCGTGTTCAAAAGCATCAGCTTGCTCGCCAACATTTGAGTCATGGTCCGTTGTAAATAATATTGTTAATTTGGGATTATGCCTCAGGTCATAAGGGACACATTCTCTATATCCAGGAGTAAGGACAATATTTTTGTGAAGCATTGTTGACAATTGTAAAGTTTTTTTCCTTTCAAGTTTACTGTAGAATACCTTAACCCTGCGGTGGTAAAAAAAATTCATAAAATTGATGGAAAGATGTCAATCAAATGAAATAAAAATACTATGGTCAATATTTACAGCCTATTTTTCGTGTTTTCATGCAACTTGCCCGTCTCTTCTCCATTAAAATAAGCGATGATTTTATCAGAGACATCCTTTTGGTTTTCTTGCTCGAATACTACAATACAAATTTTACCAATAAAAATAATAATCAGCAGTACTTTGCAAAATAATTTTAGTTCTTAAATATGTTAATTCAGTGATTGTACGAAAATATTCCGAAATAATAATTCTAGAAAGTAATAAAAATTAAGCTTCACGTTAAAAATAATATTTGTTAATGTTAAAAAAAAGTGCAAAAACCGGTTTTTGCGTAATCTTGATTTTTGACGAAATACCTTACGTGTCAATTTTGTATTAGATCGTGACACTGATGTTTACTTAAAATCACCAATGTAAAGTCGTATTCGCGTGATTCTCAAAAATGTATCTCAATGAAACTAGTAATGTTTACTTTTAAAATTTACTTTAATTCACATGACTTATTTTAAAAATTCCCTACATTAAATAATTAACATCATGTATTTAAAAACGATCAAAACATATAATTTGAATTTTTATGCATACTGGCATATGAAAACAATCTTACAGAACTCAAATTGATTGCTCTTCAGTTCCCTTTTCGTTCTCTTACTCATGTTGATAAAAAAATAAACAATCACATTAAACACCGTACACTAACTAATTTAACCTGTCGAGCAAAGCTCAAAGTTTATAGAATTGGCTTGAAAATCGTCAGGCTATATCATTTACACAAGAAAGTCTAGGAGCTATAACGTCTCAATGTAAACATATATCGTTTCCTTGAATCTTCCGTCCTCGTTGCTTTCCATTTCTCTCTCTCTCCATCTCGCTTTCAGTCCCCCTCACGCAGGTAAGTAGGCCCGAGAGACCCTACTCTACTTTTCGGGGGGGAAACAGTCAGGGGACACACCTGTCCTGTGGCGCCAAAGCGGCTAGACTCGAAGAGATCTTCCGTTTAGGGCTTGGGGGGAAAAGTCGTTTCTTTATTACCCGAAGTGTGCCTCTGCGCGTCGGTCGGTGTTTGATTGCCGATTTTGAACGGTTTTACGACACACTTATTATTACAAAGTGCTCGATAATCTATGAATTAGTAATAAGCAATAATGTATTTAAGTATATATATTACTGCAATTGTTAAGTATATAAAATAATTATGATACCTTTCTACAATTGTAAAAATTTTATTATCATTTTTATTTATTTTAGTATATAAAGTAATAATATTATAAATGTTAAAGGATATTTCTTGGAAAATTCAATAGATGAATTACGACATAATTTTTATATTCAATTTATTTGCTCGTCTATTTTACAATTTAGTTTTATCACCAGTTAAGTGTTGTACAATATTTCATAACAACAATCACTTTAATATGCTCATATTTACAACTATGTAACAACAATAATATATCAAAACAAAACAACAATAAATTTATTTACAAATTTTGTTAGAAATGTAAATATAAAAGTAAGAATGTGTAGTAATCTCATTTGTCACAGTCTATAAAACCCGTAATTTATCACCGTTAACATTATATTTCGATTTCTCTAATAAAGACATATTTATATCTGAACAATAAATCACAAATTGTATAAAAATAGTGGAATGTTTAATATTTTTTTCAGTTACAACCTACTCTATAAAGAATATCTCTAAAAATAAAATACTCTGAAAATTCTATTATAACAATGCTCTCGTAGCAGAAATCGAACAAAGACTAGCCAGTTTCTAGCCATGTATCATTAAAAATTCTCAATTATAACTAGCCAATTCACAGTTAGAAATTAGCCAAGAACCGGCAAATTTCTTTTTTATCCAATTCCCACCAAACTCTTTACTACTACACCGTCAACGGTATATTAAACAACTTTGTTAGCATACGACTTTGTATGGATTGAGGATGCCATTTGGATCCATCGTACGCTTCATAAGCTTCATGAGCTCGATCGCCGATTTGTCCTTGCTGTAATGCAAGTACTTAGCCTTCTTGAAGCCGATGCCGTGTTCGGCACTTATGCTACCGCGTAGCTTCGCCACGTACTCGAAGATGAATGGCTCGAGGAGCGAGTTAAACTTGTCGTCAAAGTCGGGCGCTGAGATCTGCAGGTGAAGGTTGCCGTCGCCTGGTTTGCGAGAAAACAAAAAAAAAGTCGGTTGTTATTGAACTATTGCTAGTGATGTTATTAATAGATTGAAGAGTGCTTGAAGAAAAAGACATTTCGTTAATACTACCCAGAAATCGAATCCTTTCGAATTATTAAAATATATATATATATTATAAAAATGATTTTCAAGTGCACAATACAATCTATGAAAGATAAAACAATGAAATCTTATTTCAAACACAAGCCTCCCCACCGGATGACGGCAAACACAATAAAGCAAATTTTGAATGGAATCTCGATATATACTCAATTGTCCCTAAAGGGCTCAAGCCAACATCTAATCAAGTGTTTCAAAGAAAAACACTAAGGCTGAAAATTTTACGGCCATAGGCCCGACTGCGCGCGAAACGAGTTTAGGGTTCTTCCCCTCAAAGAAGACGCGGCGTCAAACCGAATTATTCCGTCGCTACCCCCGAAAACGCCCTTCTTCACTTTTGCGACTGTTTGTTTCCGTATACATAATCAATCTTACTTATATTTATTTCAGATGCAAAGTGCCGCGCGGCAACGAGAAAAGTCGAGAATATATTGATATTATCTATATATAAAGTAAAGTATGAAATTTTGCATTAAAGTATATGCTAATTTAATCAAGGAAAAAGTTTACACGCCGGTGAGTCCAATATATATATATATGTATTTGATCAATTTTAAGCCGACGAGATGTTATTTATAATTTATTCACGATTCAAAAACATCCTTGTTGCATATATCCTATTTAAAATTTTTATAATGAAAAATATATACAAGTCCGGAATATACGAATGTAATATCATTATCGCTGCATAACATGTTGCAAGAGTTAAAAAGTCGAAAGAACAAAAACATGAAAAGATTGCATAAGATTATAAAGATCGGTTACTTTCCTGCGCGTTCCACTAAAGTGATTGACAGCGTACATTGAAGAAGAGGACAGTAACGGACTTGTATATATATATACATACGAGCGCATCGTTAGGGAATATTAATCTTTCATGCACTGCTATATCCAGTTCGTGACTCGACAAAAAACAAAAATGACGAATTCATTATTTAAAAACTAGATGTCGGCAAAAAAAGTTTTTATAGTGTCAGAGAAAGCCGCCGCGACGAGTGTTCCGACCACTTTTTCCTCAACAATATATATATATGTATAATACTTATTTGCAGTGAATGTAAACGTGTATAATATTCGCGAATGTCTTAACTGTATTTCCTCAATAAATGAATCCTACTTCTTTTACATAGCTATAGCAGGATAGTATAAATAAAACGATATATAAATAAACATTTAGCAGGTATATAGCACCGATATATTGAAATTCAATTCGAAACGAGAGCGACATTTGTGGGGCAACATATAATATATTGGTCAGCGGGTCAGAACCCGTTTTACCCATTAACTGCTCAATAATGCGGGGTTTAAATTATGTATATACACGAACGTATGTCGCAAACCGATCGTTAAGTTTCGTCATCTACGAATAATTTTGCGAATATTATCATTACAATTCGTACCTAATGTAACGCAACGATTATAACAAAACACTTACCAATGTGCCCAAACCCAGTGATGAACCGATACTCGGTACCCTTAAGTCGTTCCTTCATCGCCGACACAATCGTGTAAAAGTTCTCCAGAGGCAAGGATATATCATACTTGTAGAGGTAACCCTCCTTAGTTTGCGCATCGGCCAATCGTTCTCTCAGCTCCCAGATGTTCTGCACGTGAAAGCGAATATATATATTTGAGTCGCGCGTTTGTTTTGAAACGGTGACATTTTCCTTTCGCGTATTGTTGCGTACGACATGTGTCTTATATACCCATTATGTGGTGTCGTCTGCGTTTCTCTCGAAATATTTCATTTTGTATATACGCGGTATATACTTGCCGATCTCGAAATCGTTTGAAATGTCACGTCTGCGCGATTGTTTTAGTGAAATTACTGTCACATGTCACGTCTGTGTGTGTGGCTCTCGTCTTCTCGACATTATCGTCAGTTTTTAAAATTGGAGCAATAATTTTCAGAAAAATTTCTTGTACCCGTAATCTTATTCTATTCAGATTTAAAAGAATTTATAGGAATTACATTCCTTTACAACAATCGTCAATTAATCCACAATTATATGCATTCGACAAAACTCTTTTCATATTATACATACCCTTATTTTGCCAGGCTCAGACGTGACCGTACCATCGTCGACGATACCATTTTCCATGAGTTTCTCAAGGAACGCATTGACCTTCTCCTCGTCATGAGCCAGCTGGCTACCAGCCGTTTCGATGAGCATGTGGAAATCGTGGACATCGCTCAGTGGACTTCTCAAGCCAAGCGCTTCCTTTGCGTTCAACACTGACGGCCGATCGATCAACTCGCACGACGAGAGAATTTCGCCGAGCTCACTTTTGGCCATACGGTAAGTGTCCAGCACGTTCTCGAAGGACTTCATGCCTATAAGCGATATAAGAGAGGATTACGTGGTTGCATTTTAATGAAGTGTTCGGGGAATGTTGCGATGGTTGGGTATAGAAATGTGGATGAGGCTGCGTCTGGGTTGTATCAGGTACACGTGTAATGGGATTAGAGAATTTGGATGTGTGTGACAATATAATTATAGAGTAAAATGAGATTATGTATAGATGTATCGTTATGTATGTTTGTGCGTGTGTGTGTATATTTCAACAAGTAAGAATGTATAATAATGTAACTTTACATTGAAGGTAAAATTTACCTGCATATAAAATATAAAAAAAGATTTTTCTTTCTTTTCTACGTGTTTTCGCTAATTTCACTCTTCTTTTTTGCAACGTTCAAAGCACTTTCATTTAACTTTTTTTCAATCTCATATTTTGAGAAGCTGACCTTTACTATTTATACGATGGTATTCTTATTTTGCAATAAATATTTTGTTGTTATTGTACATAGAAAAAAAGTATACATATTGGTATCGTAAAATATACAAGTATTGATAACAAATTAAGAAAAAAATGTCTATACCCTGGTGGAAATCCAAAACATTTTTTACCCAATAACTGACTATTTATTTTAGACTTGGCCATAAAATAGGCA
>JAWWEQ010000820.1:0-66609 GCA_035583055.1 Torymus tubicola
CAAAGCGATTCATGTGATTTTAAAAGAAAAAAAAATTTTGACCTCTCGATTCCCCCGAGAACGACCCATATATATATGTATAAAGACGACCAATAAACTATCCATTATACCCTCTATATGTAAAAGGGAAAAAATTAATTCGCACAAAGTGGCAGCTGACTACAACCATATACGCGCGGACTCGCCTTGCAATCCACTCTTCCGGTGTATATATACATATAAGCGTGTATAAGAGTGGGAGTTTCCGGGTGTAGTAAAGTACGAGCCTCTCTACTTCTCTCTCTCTCTTTATTATACGGCTCCTTATCACGCGACGCATCGCCGCTTTTATTTCGTTTATACTTATACACACTATATACCTCCTTCGCTGGCCCTTTTCCGCCCTCCGGTTATCTTGTTACGACCGGTTAATATACCATTTGTCATGCGCACTCTGTATATATCCTTTAAGTGAGTATTTTATTGAATTTATGTGTACGCAGTATACTCTAAGAAAAAAATATATATATATAACCATATAGATTATTCGCAAACTAAAAAATTAACCACGCTGAGCTCACGTATCCCATAGCTCGCGTCCCTTATATATACGTATAAGGTATACCTAACCACGCGCGCATATAACTTTTTCCTCGCACCTCGACGACGTACGTACGTCTCTTTATCACCAACGTGCGGGTGGCAATTCGCGGCTCCATTACGTGCTACGTGCCACTGCGCACGCGAGCATAACTCCCTTCTAAGGCGAGCGGATGGTGTGGTACCTATGTATAGCTCGTAAAAAAAAGCTGACTCGTGGGTGCCTGATGTTTGGTTAATTTTGAAGTTTGCGGTATGATGATGTAACTTAGTAGTGTACATGTGGCCGGATATGTTGATGTTTTGGGGTTTGATTAATGACGAACGAGGGACCGATACGCGTTGTTGTTGATAAAGTTCTTTTTTTCTCGTAAGTAGTCGTATGGCCTGTGTTTGGTTTCGTAGAATAGGATTTTTAATATAAAGGTTTCGGTTATCGATTGTCCACTTGGGAATATTTTTACAAGGTGTGTTTATGTATATGATAGTAAAACTAATTTTCCAATGGTATATTAATATACGACTATACGTAGTACGTTGGTCAATGATAAATAAAGTAATCGATCAGTCGTAGTATATATAGAATTATCTGTTTCCGTTTCTTAACCACTCGACTTGTTAATTAAAACCTTGACACTTATATTAAAGTTAATTTCTAGGTAACGCACTTAGCAAAAGATCGATTGGCTCGATAGTGGCCTTTCTATATATTAAAGAACTGATAATACTCGATATATACATATTATCTCACCTTGATCATCAAAGTTCAAATCTTACACGAAACCCGTCATTAATTAAATTTCCAATAATACGCAACAAATAAACCGAAAAAACTACTACTACTACTACCAAAAAAACTATAGCACAGTCTTCATAAAAATTTCAATAAACACGTCTCCTATCTCTCTCTCTACAAAAAACTCCCGACGACGACGACGGCCCCCGAGAGGAAGACCGCGCCTTAAAAGCGATAACGTGCCGTACCGCTACGGAATGCAAAGTACACGCGAGAGTCGTTAAGGGGCGT
Source organism: Torymus tubicola (assembly GCA_035583055.1). Lineage (NCBI taxonomy): Eukaryota > Metazoa > Arthropoda > Insecta > Hymenoptera > Torymidae > Torymus > Torymus tubicola. The sequence goes on from JAWWEQ010000820.1 coordinate 1,607, forward strand.
GCGACCGACGACGGGCCGCATGCGGAATAAGCTGCGGCACAGCATATATAGTCGTGGTGAGGCTTTAGCGCGAGTTAAATATTAATCGTCGCAAGTATGGTATAAGTATAAGGAGGAGAAGGGAGAATTCGTATAAGAGTAAGGGTATGACGTTTGTATGTTGATGTTTTGAAAGATATAAAACAAAAGTAGGATTAATTTTTCAATGAATCGTTGATGAAAATTACCCAAAACTGTCAATATCCGCATCGTTATTACTTAACGAGAGTACGTAACTCCGAGCACTCGAAAATTTCAAATGGCTAATAAATCCTAGCCAATTTTCTGTCCGCATGCGTGCCCTCGTAAAAGTACGAAATGATTTATATCTCTCTCTCCCTCTCTATATACCTTTTTTTCTCCTCGTATAATCGCGCGTGCACGTGATTTCAAATACATAAACATACACATACACACACACACGTTGTCCCTTTGGCTTAGATAAAGGTAATTTTTACGAGAGCTATAAATACCAGGGAGTTTTTTGAATGCGCGCACGCCGCGCGTTTAATTACGCGCTGTTTTTTTATTACGAGGAATTCATTAGAGCCGTTAAAATGCGGCGCGTTTTTACGCCGCGTAAAAATGTTTATGTCGGATAAATGGTAATTCATTATTTTTATGGCACGTGTATATGTATATACGCGCGTGATGCATTTTTTTCTTTTCTTTTTGTTTAACCATTATATTGTTTAACCATATTATAATTTTTCTTTTTTTTTAACAAAATTAACGATTTTATGGGCCTCTTTTTCAGAATATACACATGTTATATGATACAATTCATGCACTCTGTTATGCCGATACGCCGATGCTGGTACGCCGAACCGTTACTAGATGGCGCATTTCGTAACTACAATCAAAATTTTCTGTCGCGTTCATTAAAGCAGTAGGCGACGCAGCCGGGGTAAGCGTAAATTGTTTACACTTGGGGGCCTATTACGGTTTTTCCCCACGGTTTTACAGAGCCGGCTAGAAATTAAGATTTTTGATCGGCTGTGTAAACCGTACAATTATTACAAAAATTAAAAAATCCACCACTAAATCCCTATAACACACTCGGTTCTTTTCCTTCCTACACCAGACTAGCGTACAGGAAGCCAACTCCTCTGCTGGATTACTATGTAATATAATTACTAAAATGTAATGTAAATAATTTTGTATTTACTCTGGTTAATAAATAAATAAAATAAAATATATACAAAAATCGACCCTGACACCTTTAAGAAAATTTCCTTGAACTAAGAAGAAAAACTAAACGATCCTCTCTCGAAAAGATCTCCCTCCCTACCTTCTTAGCAGATTCAATCTAGATTGACTTTTTCCCCTCTCTCTCTCTCTCTTCCATTTCGTTTCAGGCTGTGTGCGAAGAGCCGATGAAAATAATCAGCTGCGAGTCGCGCGCGCGCGATCACGAGTGCTATGGACGTTTAACGAAACGACTTTCATTTCGCTGTCTAAGCGAGACGTTTTTATTATGCTAGAGTCCCTTTCGTCTTAACAGCTTCATTTGAAATCTCGAGCCGCGCGTTTTTATTTCGTTCCTTCTTCCTTTTTTTTGTACTTGAACTTTATACCAACCGTCTTATAAAATTGTTCGCTCGCAGTTTAGCGAGGATTTCTAAGAAAAATAGATACAATCCTTAAAGATCTTCCGTTATATCATTGATGAATTCCAGTACATCGAAGGTATCTTTACACCACGTCTTTTTTTTGTACATATAGTTTATTAAATTCAAAAGAATCAAGAACCTTTAATTTTCTCTGATCATTTCGAAGAAAAAAAAACGTACCACTTGGCGATACACTCGATTGAGTTTCGCGAGTGGAGTAATTTCTTAAAACAGTCGCGTATAATGCTCGAGCCTTCTCGATTACACGCTCGAAGGGTTGCCGAAAGTGAGAGACTTTGTAGAGGAGGTAAAGTGGCACTTGGTTAACGCGTCGATGACGAGGCGCGAATCGACGGTTGCCTGCGTATAACTCACGGCTTTTCTGTGGTTATATACGTTCGAAAAAGCAAATGAGGTATCGAAGCGTATAATAATCATTATATTATTATTAGGAACTATTCTTATACGTAATAAAGTCTCAAGAGGTTTGATAGAAAAATATTCAATTTACTTTTCATTAGTTAGTAACAGAACGGACGGGAACCTTGAAATAGCAAAATACGACAAATATTCTCACATAATATACATAAACACACCGGGGACATTCCAAGAGACGACATTCAAACAGACTTATTCGACAACAAACTATGTATACATATATATTTACCTCTCTCTTTTCACCTTCCTCCTATTATAATTCCCTGCTATATTTGCCTCTGCGACGTCGACGACGCGTTTTCGATTTCGACTCTCACTTTCTCTTTCTCTCTCGCTCGGTCCACACTCAATTAAACTCGGTGAAAATTAGTAGAGAGAGAGAAGCGGCACAGAGAAATTGCAAAATCCACGCAGAGAGAGAGAGTGAGAGAGGTGACTTTTCCCCTCGGAGAATAGCCGCAATATTCGACAGGATGGCACGGAAGAGGAGAAGGACGGTGGGTTATGCTTCTTCCCGTTTGTTTTTTGCATCTAGATTGGCTGGTAATTAGGTTGGGACACGGTACGGCGTGAGTTGTCGAGAGTAGATATATACATACATAGCAGTTATAGAATCAACAATTTGAAAGAGTTTAAGATTAAGTTTTGTATATATTCTAAATAACAAAAAATCATACACATATACATTTATTACACTGAACCACATACCAGACACAGCAGTACCACTGCACAACCATTGACCATTCCTCTGGATTCTCGGACAGGACCCGCGTTATAGCATGAGATACCTCGGGATCGATATCCGTAATTCATCATTTGTATGCGACGTGACGGCAGCTGTGTTTTTTTTATACCAAGCTCTCGTCCTGCTGCTGCAACGACGACGACGACGACGACACGTCGCGCGACAGACTCTCGTATAATCGCGATTTTTTCGCGCCTCACCAGACACACACACATATACACACATGTGTTTCGCACACGCGGTGCTGCTAGGCGTTATTGGAAAGTCGAGGGTGAACCTTTTTTTGCGGTGCGTGTGTGTATATATGTAGGGAGGGTCGAAGTAGAGATTTTTCGTGTTCAATAGTAGAAGGGATGGATGATGGTGTTGCGTTTGATTAAAAGGGATTTTTCCGAGTGACAAGTGGAATGTAATACGTGGGGCTATATATGTGGTAGGGTTTGTTGGACAGTTGCTGATTTTTGTGAGTTGTGAAAATGAAAGGATTTTTTTTCTGTTTTGATGGAAGATTAATTTGATACAGTCACATCCAAAACCATCAGTATTCCATCATCTACCAACACAGTTAATTACCGTGACGAAATAACACACGAGAAATTAGATTCCTAAGCACCGCTCAATCTCACCTACCACCATATCCTCACAACAACAAAAAAAAAGAAATCACATTCCTCGCTCTATAATCAGCCTCGTACCCCCTACGTTACCACACGCACACGTATATATGTATATGCAGCGAACCAAACGACGCAAATTAATATTCATCCCCGCGGCGTCAAAGCTCACTCACTCTCTATTTCCTCCACCCTCTAGTCTCGTCGTCGTCGTCGTCGTCGTTTTTTTTTATCCACACGCGCACGCGCGCTTGTGCGTTGCACACCCCCGCGATATCATCGCTGAATAAACATGACATTATTAAGCGTACTGCGCCGCCGCTGGCCGGCAAACACTCGCCGAATTAACATACAAATTGAGAGAGAGAGAGAGTGAGCGGGCCTACGGCAGCAGGACCAAGTGTATGTGTGTGTGTGTATGTTGTACGTGAGTATTATATACGTATATAGCGATCGCGTCACGGTCAAAGGTGAAGGGGGTTGACGTCTCTGTTATCGAGGGGCCCAAGCGTTAACGTTTGGATATGTGACCGGGAGTCGTAGTGTTTTTCTTGGAGATTGGTGTATATTCTACGGTGTTATAGTTGTGTTAGGTGAATTTAGTGTTCGTAATAGGTTGTTGTACAGACTTGTAAGATACGTGTTGATGTAGAACATTTTTTTTGGGAAGTTGTATGATATGTGTTGTAGATGTATGTAATAAATTTTTAACGGAATTTTCGAGCGATTTTGGTTGATTCTGTTGGAAAATTGATGTGGTATTGCGGGAATTTGATTTTCATTGTGGATTGAGATATGGTAAAGAAAATAGGGGCTGGTTTTACGTTCGAAAATATAGACTATCAATGTAGCTTTATCTGAACGATTAGTTGAAGATTCCAATAAACCTTCAAAAATTGTTTCTTATAGTAAAACCCGCTTTGATCTACTAGAAGAGAATTTTCATTCCTCCTTAATCTCAATTCACAGTGACCTTATCGAAATGAATTAATAATACCTTGTTAACTACTGAGTTAATTTATATTTGTCATTATTTACAACCGCTTTTAGTGATCTACTTATAATTTTTACTCATTCTTTGACCAAAGTTACTTCCTAAATATACATCAAATTATCGTCACGCTATCCTAAACAAAAAATTAAATGCCTAACTTACAATACAGACAACATCATCTCCAAACACAACAATTTCCCCTAAACCAAAAAAAAGCCCACCTTCTACAAAAATTTTCGAACCACGCCAACGCATGCTACCACTAAAAACCCTATCACCGGTTCCTCCATCCCCTTACACTCTCTATCACTACGCGCTTTGATACCATCCTCTCTCTCTCCCTCAGCTAGATCGCCGCAGGCGTTATATACATATACACACCAGTCGCTCGCGTCGTCGTCGATGCGCGCCAGATAGAGTTCATTGGCTTCGACGGCGACAGCGGCAACGACAGCAGCTTCGATCTCCCTCCGCACGTGTTTACGCGAGATTCTCTCCCTTCCCGTGATGCGGTGCGCTGGGGTAGTGTTCCTCCTTGTTTTTCACAGCGAGAACCGTTCTCGTGTATATATATATATATGTGTGCAGCTTTCTTTTTTTCTTCTTTTGCTATATACGTACTTTTTATATGGTATATTATATAGAATTTATAACCAAACGCTCGATACGACGTAAATACTTACAATAAAAATATATATACTTTATCCAAAATTCATCCATACTTTTAGTAATATAGTATAGGGAACCTATTGTATACCTTTAAGAAAACAAAAACAGCGACGATCACGCGCGAGCTTCGCCTCCTCTCTCAACGGTTTCTTCTTTTTTTTTATCCTTCGTCTCCTCGTGCGCGCTTGCACGCGAAATTCCACGTACGCGCGCGTCTTTTTTGCCCGCAAGTCGGGGGAGTTTTTTGCGCGTCGCCGCGTTGTATACGCGCGAGCTTTTTGCCCCTCGATTACGCGCATTTTCAAGCAAAGTGTGCGTCTATGTGCTGTTGTGTCTTCGAGCGGCTTTTCGGTGTACACTTTGACCGTTTGTTGTTGAAAACAAGTGCAAGAAATATTTTCTTTTGCATTGCAGTGGATTGATTAAATTCTTAAATATATTAGAGCTTTTAAATTTGGTAAAATCGCACGTAGGAATAAAATTTAAAAATAACGTACGCTCTTTTCAACTTACCAAACATACCAAACCATACAAAATTACCGCTCCCATGTCTTTTTTTCGTTACAAAACGACCCTTCTCACTGCCCTCTTTTTCCTCTAACAAGCGGCTCTGCGTACACTGGTGAAATAAAAACCTCTCTCTGTCTCTCTCTCTCTTCCCAGCACTTTCACACTCGCGTCGAAATATATCGCATCAACGACGACGACGACAACGCGACGCGCTTTGGAGTTGACGCGTCGTCGTTCCTCGATTCCCATCTCGACCCACATATACACACACACACATACGCGAATCGATGACGCGAGAGATTGGACACTAACGACTCTTCAGTTCCACACTACGAGAGATATATATAGAACACGGCCTAGAGGATAACGAGACACCTACGCGATTTTCAGCCGCGCTGAATCGGCAGCTTTTGCTGTATAGCTTGCGATGCGTATATGGCTTATACCAGCTGTATACGTACATATGTATATACATATATATGTGTATGTGACAAAGAGAGATATATAACTGCGGCTCGATAAATGATTCGAGGAGTAAGTCGCGTGTGCTTCGAGCTTCGTAGGATGACCTATAGTGGTTCGGTTTCTAATAGGTTTGCTATATACGCAGCGTGAAATATTTTTGGTACGTTAATGATTGTATAACAAAGTATTATAAAGGCTTCTATAGAACCCGATAAAAAAAGAAATAATCTTATATGTAAATCTCGAGTGTAACTCTGCGCGTGAGTAGCCGGAGAGTTTAATTGGCTACGGGGGAGACTCTTAATTTCTTCTTTTCCCTCGGTCCTCCTCATTACGCGAAATTAAGACTACGAGAAGTTGTACATTCATTAGACAACACTCGCTACAGTAATTCTTTTTCCTCCCTTTTCAACGTGGACGACAGTTTACAACTGTAAGGCGAGATCTCTTCGTTAGACTACCTCATAAAAGAATACGTCTTTAAAAAAAACGTATTCTATAAATACATATAGCAAAAAGTATTATCATACGTAACCAAACCCTTTAAATCAATACACTCAACCTCTCTACCCACCCTCTGTAGCTCCTTATACCCAACCGTCGTAGCGACTACTGAACGTAGACGTAGACGCGACGAGAGCATTACGCGAATTTCATCTCGTCGCCGTCGTCGTCGTCTAGCAAAGCCTTGAAAGGCCCATTGAACGTTGCTCGCGCGCGCAGAAGCTCAAAGGCGGCAGCAAGCGCACGCCTGCCTATACCGTCGTCTTTGAATGGTACGTTGTACGCGAGCTGCCGAAAACGGTAGTAGTAGTAGTAGTCGCGAGACTCTCTCTTTCTGAAGGCCTATTGTGTACAAGGCGAGGTGTAGGCTTTACTACCGGTGTATAAGCGAAGGAAAAGTGTGTATGTGTGTTGCAGTGACATTGATAAGAGTATACGATAAAGAAACGTCAATTATAGAGCGCACTTGTGAACAGCAGATCTTATAATCGATGTAGAGACGATAGTTATCGTATACGATGACGTAATAGACTTTATCGGCTGGCTGCTATACTGCGCGCGTGTCTTATCTACGACTTCTTCTGCGAGCTGTTTGTTTACTACGCGCTATTGTTTCCAACCAACAGTACTACCTTTTTTCTTCTACTTTAAAAGAACAAAACAAAAATAGACAGTACCATTCGCCAGATCACATCTCCATTCGCCTGTATATACTTACTCTCCCTCTCTCTCTCCTCGTATAATGTCTTTATACTCGTAATACGGCATTACAGCGTTCCCGAATCCTCTCTCTTCTCGACGCAATCCAAGTTAATTATAATTTCCCCTCATTTCGCGCGACTTCGTCCTACCAGTCGAAACAATCGCGAGCGAGTGAGCGAGGCTGCTACGTCGTTCGCAGCCGATTCGCCGTAATGGCCTCGGCAGCACCCGCGTTACGATGTCTTTGTCTATATACCGAGAGCGCGCGCACTCTCAAGCAATTGGGGACGAACAGCGAGTGCTGGGAAGACGATTATCGCGGGAGAGTGAGAGAGAGATGAGGAGGTTTTAGATGGGAAGTAAGGGAGAGAGAGAGAGAGTTTTTGTGTGTCTGAGATGCGGTGCAGTTGCGATCGATAGTCGTATGGTGAGGGTTGAGGGGTTGTGTGGTTGGAGGGGATTGAGTGAGTTAGGACAATTTTTCGTTATTGTTTATGATGTTGGAGAGGTATAGGATTTATTTCGATTTTTTAGATGTGTATATTGTGTTTTCTAATATATATCATTCGAAATATCATTTTTGCTTGTTTTTTATAGTAAATTGTACGAGAAATTATAAAATTTCTTATTTATACAATTACTAGTTCTGAAAATGAATAGCTTATAATAAAAACATTGATGTTTGACATATACGGACATATAAATTCCAAAACTATTCACCTTCATGCCTGTTTTGTTTTGATATTCGGCTATCGAGGTATATTAGATTCCATTATATATACACGTACACTTTGTTTACATAAACAGAAACGTATTATTACCGAATTTCTCATCCAAACTTAGAAAATTATTATACATATTTTACTATTCGTAATAAATCGACGTTTTTCAATAAAATATCATACCCATAAACATAATAAAAAAAATAATCCTTCATAATCGAAAACCACGAATTCTCCCCTCACACCACCTAAAAATTCTCCAGCCTATATAATCCCACCCCCATCTCAGAAATTAACCCTCGCTCTACCGCAAAATTAACAATACCATCCGCCCGGCTCTCCCTCTCTCTGGCCACTCAACACTCAAATCAAAGCCATAGCGCGCGTCCGTCGAATCTCTACAGCGTGAAAACAAAACAGACTGCGGCTCTCTCTCTATAACCGAGCCACTACTACAACCACCACGAAATTATATCCGGCATTCCTCTTTCCCTCTCAACCGCAGAGTCGTCGGACGTTCCTAATTAATTTCATTGTGATGCCAGAGTCGCGCTGAACTTTTCGTCGCGATGATGCTGCTGCTGCTGCTGCAGCCGACGACGACTAATTGTCTCTCGCGTATTTCGAGGGAGAAGAGAGAGAGAGAGAGGGGTACGATAACTATTTCCTACTGTCGGTAGTACTGCTTCTGATGCGGTCGGTCTTGGAGGAGTTGTTGCCCGAGGTATAATTGAGTGGTTGTTGTTGCGCCGAACGGCGATTGAGAGGTTGAATTTGAGAAGGAGAGGAAGAGAGAGGGAGAGAGAAGATGCGGTCTGAGAGTATAGATGGGCTTTGTGGTGCTTCGTTTTTGAAGATGTTGCCGACGTTATTGTTTAAAGAATTTTTTTTTATTTTCTAAGATGTAATTGGTAGCAAAATTAATTGTAATATGATTATAATAAATCGATGAAAATTTTAATTGAAAATCCAAATTTTCTATGGCGAAAATGACGCTTTTACATATACTATACACTACCGAAAAATCAGCCCCTCAAGCGACTATTAGAAATTCAGAGCTGCAAGCCCGACGATATCCCTAATCACAAAAATCCTCTACAATTACCACCCAAAAAAAAGAAAATATTCTCTACATAAACAACATCTAGATCCTCACTTACCCTGTTACCCAACTGCATAATCCCAGAACCTCTCTTCCCAATTACCCGCACACAACTACAACGACAACAACCACACAGCCTCACGTGCATTCTTTCACACCCTCCCCGCCCCTACACCCACACACACATACACACACACTCGACTTGATTATTAAGCTACCAGGGGACGATTACGCGGTCGGCAGCTCTGCGATAATAACCGTCGTGAATGGGCTTCGTTAAGACGCGGTCTTAGCTTGCGTGCGCTCCTAAATGTTTGAGAGGCTAATGAGATTATCAAGAGGCGGTGGCAGCTGGAGAATAAGGTGGGAGGTATACGTGGGGTTGGGGTATATGTAGTTTCGGTTTGGATATATTTTAAACGCTGGTTAGGATATGGTGGTTGGGTGTTTCTTAAATAAACTGATGAACAAGTGTATACAAAGTTATATAGAAAATGTAAATATATAACACGACAATATATATAGAAGATTTTATAAATCATTCGCACTCCAACTTTACTCAATCGCAAAAAAAGCCTGTTTCACTCTACATACATACACACACATGAGGGACCATCAAACCACATTTACACTTCAAACCGCACCGCGCACTTTAATTTTTCTCCCGCGCTTGCAAATCGCATATCCAATCCGCACATACAGTTCCCCACCTCGAATCGCACACGTACTACCACGTTATTATTCCCTACCGCCGCAACGAGAATTCGTTTTACTCGTTCCTCTCCTCGCTCTATTGAATCGTTCGACAGGGCTCTTCAGAAATTCCCTTTTGCCTCACTCACTCTCTCATGTTTGCCGCTAGCTCAGGCACAAGCTTTTGAAAGGCGGAACACAGCCGAGGGGCAAATTTACAATCAGCCATAGCGCGCGTGGCTGTTTGCAAATTGAAATTCATCCGTCTGAAACAATCTTGCGAGTTCTGTGCAGGAGGTACGGTAGAAGTGTACGGAGGTAAGTGGGGGTGGGGAGGGGTGTATAGAGGAATACCGACAGGCGCGTAAGAGCCGGATTTAAAGGTTGCCGAGAAACGCGAGCGCGTGGAAGTATATATAGCTGTGTAGGTGCGTTGGAAAAGGGTTTGTGTATAGTAAGGGCATTATTTTGGTGGGAATGTATAGAATAATTCGAAAAATTACGTTGTAATTTCACAGTATATACCGATGTAACAATATACAAGTGGAAATCTTAAACGCAAATTCACGCAAAAGCCGTGGTCACCGACGGATCTAGCATATCCCACACACAGACACACAACGCGCGAACTTTAGCAACACGCTTGTGCATCACTTATGCATCGCTCGCGTAGAGTGTCTATCCCTCGAGGTTCCCTTCTCGCGCGGCACCTGTTGAGTACATATATACACATAGCTATACACACTACAGGTTTTAAAAGCGCCAAGGCTTTGTTCACGTTTCTTCGTACCCGCAAAGACTTTGTATATATGTATATATATACCTATATATACCTCTATACACGAATTAAAGCGAAACTCTACAGGACGCGACGCGGCACGAACAAACTCGGGGAGGTATAGGAAACTCGCGGGTGGTATAGGCGAGGAAGTTTAACCGGAAGCCATCAATGGCCTTCCCCTACTCCCCCCCCCCCCCCCGCGTGAACGTCGCTACCAACTGTTCGCTTGCCTCTCTCTCTGTGTGAGGCTTCTATATATCGGCGCCCCGGTGGCGACGGCGAATGGTCGACGGACTGATTAAAGCTGCTGGAGGTGCGGCCGAGGTTGGGATTAATTGTTGGCTCGAGCTGCTGTTGCTACTGTGTGTGTGGACGTAAGTGTGTAGAGTGACAGGGTTTTCGCCACCTATATATAGTATTGTGGTTGGGCAAAGTTGTTATGCTAAAATATAGGCGTTAATGTGAAGAAAACATTTTTAATCAGAGAGGACAAACGACACGTGGCAAATGAGGTTTGATTGTCATGAAAACTTGTAAAAACGAATTTAAATCCTCTCGTCTTCTTCTTCTTCTTTCCCCTTCTCTCTTTATCCATAAACACAAAACACTCTCGGCTGACGAAGCGTCGAGCAATTTCACTTGGCCTTGGACTCCCCCGCGTACGCGTGCGTAAGAGCATGGCGCGTCACCGTTTTACGCGCTCGCGCAGACACTTCAACCCTATTTTCGGGAAGGGAAAAGATGAAGAGTCTCGTACGCGACACACGACGTGCATAAAGTCGGTTAGCGTCTCGTAAAAGAGTGGCAATTTTACGCGTGTGGGTGTCATAGAGATTGAGATTCTTGATGTTGTATATATAGTCAAAAACTGTACTAAGTACCAACGTTTTATTTTTCACTGGGTGTGTGGTGGGTAAAAGGAGTAGGGTTATGTCTATAATTTATATAAAAATAATTATCCAACAACAATCATTATCCAACTTCACAAATATTCTCATAACCATTGTACCACAACAATTACAACGTTTAATAACAAAAAAAACGCTTTCTTTCTGTTCCAGGTAAGTCGCAGTATACCACCAAGCTGTATACCATCACTACGCGTGAGTTTGCAATCGCAATACCCTTCCCCTGTAAAATTAAAACGACGTCCCCCCTAAAATCCGTCCTCCGAAAAGCCTTGGCAACTCAAACACATATATATACAACCATGGACCGACCGCATCCCATCAAACATCCTCTCTCTCTCTCTACACCCTTCGCGTTTTATTCCCCAAACTTTCTCATCCACCTATCCTACTCTTCCTCTCCTACCACCAACAACAACAACAGCAACAACAACAACAACAACAGCGTAGCTTGTAACGTTTACCGATATTGCACGCGACATAAACGCTTTAATGCGCACGCCCGCTGACCTCGCGCTCTACGTATAGTTCATAAAGTTTCAACTATGCCGCAGTAAAAACTTAACGCCTGCGCTGTGCCTCCTCGTGTCGCTGGCTATATATAAGTATATACAGCGAAGGAAATCTGCAATGGCTCTGTCGAGCTGATGTGCATAGTGTTGCTGGTGTATAAGTATATCTAGTTTGTCGAGGTGTTTTTCAGGCCTTTTTGATTGACAGTAAAGAATGAGGATGTGACATTTGGGTATACAGCTTTTGGCTTGTATATGGTTATGCAGAAAAGTTGCTAAACGGTTGAACTAACAATTACATTTTAAGATAGGACTGGTTTTTTTATGCTCGCGCGTATCGTAAACTGTTCAAGTCTATTGGTTTTGTTGTAATAATTAATTGCTGATTAATATTATGTGTAAATTTATGTCTTTAGAAGTCATCACAATATTTTTTCTTTCAAATCACAGTATTGTTAAAGCTACAATAATTAAACAACAAAAAGAGAGACAGTATATTTGTCACTTGTATCTTCATTACGCTGTTTGCTGTAATCCAGGTCATGTAATGTGCACATTATGAAAAACCTAAAATGGTCAATTTCTTGATGTTGATTTTACAAGGTTTCCTTTTTTACAACGAATTATTTCTAAAACAACCAACACTTAAAACACGATACCCACTTCGTCCTCACATGTCCCTCATTATACCCTCCCACCATTTCGCGCATATTTTCTTTCATCCGCACACCTCACCCAATCCTTTTCTCAAGCTAATTATTCGCCGCCTCAACAACCATAGCACATCCAAGTTTTCTCATCGCAAACACAAAAAGCTTATACTACAGGTCTGCATTATTAAAGCAACTCCGTCAAACTTATTCAGTACACGAGTAAATCTCCTCGAGCGTTGAATTTTATGCCTGGACAGGTCGCCCTGGCAAATCTCAGCCTACGTCGTACTCTCACGTACTACGACCCACAAGTGTTATATATATATATATATATATATATATATATATATATAAGACGCTAACGCGAGATACGGCAGGTACTGTAGTGTGTACACAAAAAGCGGTGTATATAGGATATCGGTGTAAATTCGATTTTCACAGACTACGTAAATTAAATTATATACAAAATTAATTAATTTAACGTATATATAAAAGCCGCGCGACCAACAAGAAAGCCGTCCAATTTCGTTTTATATATATATTATACTATTGGAAAATGAAAAACCAAAGGTAATTCTGTATATATATGTGCTGTAATTCGACCGCACGTTGCGGTGATGCTTTTTTCGAGGGTATACGCGTTGAATTTTCCATTGACAGGCTGTGTAATTAAAACCGCAGTGTACGTGGCTCTTGAAAAATGCTCAATTAAAATTAAACTTCACTCGTTGCGAAAGCTTCGCGGATTTCGAAGCGTAAATATTCGAAATTAAATATATATTCTGCCCACATGTCAATTACGCATCCACAGTTTCATTTCTTTTTTTTTTATACAACCATCGTATACATATTCGACAATAATATGCAACTTGACCCTATACAGCCCCGTTCTCTTGACTTAATTACCACCTCAGCTACGTGTGAAATAAAAGGCACAGCATTTTTAATTAACTCTAGGCGTATATATATATATATATATATACGAACGCGCGTGCACGAAATTTCACGTCTCTCTCGTCCCTTAGAGTTAGCCGCGAGGCGGTGACGACGAGACGGTACAAAGTTAGCGTCATATATATATACGCCGGCACGAGGAAGTTAGAACCTCGCGCTTCTCATTAAGCTAAGTGTTGTCCGCTGTAAGGCTCGAGGGGCCGGCGAAGTTGCGCACTGCAGACATATACACATACATATAGATACACGCATATATAGGAGTAGAAAGAGAGAGAGAGTGAGTGAGTGAGTGAGCTACAGGTTGCGGCTGCGAGCTCAGAGAGGTGGTTGAACTTAAAAAGCGCTTTGTGAGTGAGAGAGGATGTATGTGTGTAGAGCGGAGCTGTTGTTGTTTTTGGTTGCGTCGTCTTTGTGGAGTTGTGGATGTTGTAGTGGAGTTTTTTTTAGTGTTCGTAGGTCGTGATGTCTTTTGTTGTTAAGTTATTGTAATTGCGGTGTATTTTGTAATGGGCTTAGTTCGCGTGTAAGATATGAGAGTAAATTTACTGAAGTATTAACGTTTACACGAAGTGAAGATGATATGGGAGTTGATAGGAATTTAAAAAAAATAACAGGTGCGTTTCTTCGCAGCTTTTTGTCAACGATTATAAATCAGCGAAATAACAGCTGTGACAATGATCTTATTCGTAATAAGCTTGATTCCAAGCGCTCACTAAAATTCAACAACGTCCCTCTCTCCAAATTGATCCCTCCAAAACAAAATTAAAAAACCCAATAACCTCAACCAATCTCTTATTTTTTCCACCCACCTTCACCAAAAGAAAATAACCGAAACAGTAGTCCACTCGAGCAATCTTCACCCGCTCATACGCCTTATATATAACCCACAGGAATCCTTCGACCCTAAATCCATAGCTATCCACATAGCCATTAGCCACGTCGCCATCTTCCACATCCCACACACACACACACACACATATATATCCTCTGTACCGTCGTGGTATCTACGACTCCCAGGCTCAGCCGCGACGTTGAAAGCAATTTCTTTCCACGACGGAAGATCGACGATCCGTTTGACCTGCATAGGCGGCAGCGGATTTCCAGAATCCATTTCGAGACTTATGTGCAGCGACGCTGCCAGCTCTTTCTTTGATAGTATATACATATACACACACATATATATGTATATTCTAGATACTTCTGAATTCGGTTCGACTCATGGTTCCCGTGAAATTGCCACTGACTATTTTCGCATTTTTTCTCATCGAGCTTGAACAACTAAGTTATTCTTTACAATTATTCATACACCCACAGTATATAGTATATAGCTAAGAATATACCGCGTTATTCGCCATTACCAAGAATCGCACAGTAATAAACAAATAATCGCTTGGCTTTACAACTCCCTCCCGTATATAATATACACACACACACACACATAGCACAAGAGTCATATAACGCTATACGCTTACTATTACACTTCCACCTCTATATCTACCTACACACACATATACACTCAAGACTCGCGACCCCTTCACATCCTTTTGCTTATTATACACCACGCCACACGACCTCCTCCAAGATCTCCTATCTCGCTCCCAAGAAACTATACGCTTTATCAACCCTCCCTCCCCCTCCCCCGTATACTCGTATATACCCGTATATATATACATACACATGCGCGAAAACGCATCGCGTAGATAAAACGCGGCTGGGAGCCGTAAAGCGCTTTACGACTTAGTGGTGGTGGTGGTAGCGCTTGGTTTATCCACGTGAGAAATCTAAGCGCTATGCGTATCGTTTCCCATATTCGATGCGTGCAGTAGTATATGTAGAAGGTAGGAGAGAGAGAGAGGAGCGAATTCGCTTGACCCATAAACGTCGTGCGATTTACGTTCTAGATAGCATGTGTGTGTGTAGAGAGAGAGAGAGAGAGGTAATGCTGTATGTAGGATGTTTGTCCAACGTCGACAAATAATAATGGTGGGTGGATGGTAAGGGTGTATATAGCTGAGACTTGGGATACACGGTTGTATTTGCACAAACGTAGTCTTTTTTTAGGAGTGTCTAGAGGCGTAGAGATTTGTGTATGGTGCGAGGGTTTATATATTTTTTTGTACTTTTCAGGGTGACAGGTGGGTTGACACTGTTATTTCTGTATGTAAGAATGGTATAGTTTAAGGATATATAGAAGATAAAAGCATTTGATTTTAATTGTTTCCTATTTACTCTAAGATGACTCCGCATTACGTTCGTATACTAAATCCATCAAAAAGCAACCCATAATACAACGAAATTAGCCATTGATACACGCATACATATATATAACACATCGCACCCTGAATAGCCTATACATACGAGTACGTAACACGAGCAAATGTAGCGGAAAATAGTCGAGAAATCGATGACGCGTGCGCGCGAACTGCGCCATATCACGTGCCCTTTGGCCATGCAGCATAGTGGACACATAAAGCTTATGCCATGTCACGCATAGTGTATACCGAATGAAACGCGAAAACAGCAAGGGGGGATTCATTAAGGAACCAAGCGAGACTATAAGCCAAAAGTGATTATCGACCGGTACGCGTGTGTAAAAGTTTATATACATATATATATATACACATAAGATCGAAAGTTTCGTCTCTTGGAAATCCAATTAAATCCGCGTTAATCCCACACGCACGCACGTACCGCGTGGGATTCTCAATCAGGTCTCAAGACATCTTCGTCTCGATATAATCCGATTGCTTCTGTGAACAGTGAGAGATAGAACATCGCGTGTACGATTAGTAATTACTCGCACGTAGAGAGAGAGAGAGAGGCGCGACGACGGTACTGGCAGCACACACACACATACGTATGGACCACTTGTTGGTTCCGTGGTATACGCTCTACGCTCTCTCTCTCACCGCGTGCGCCGAATCCCGAAACCGAATAAGACGCGACGAGGTTGGCAAGCTAATGTAAGAGAGAGAGAGAGACAATCTGGTCGTAGAGTAAATGCGATCGCGATGTGTATCGTCCTCGCCCCTTATATATGATTGGATTGCGTAAATGTGTGAGAGTAGCAGGGTGTAAGGATGCTTGATCTGTTTATAAGCATTGTTGAATTTTTCAAGTTATAAGCGTATAGATTAGATCGAAACTATGACGTTTATAATCCCCGAAACTTCCCTCAACTACTTCGTCCGCATGAGTCTCTTTAATAATTCACAAGACAACACACCATCTTCGGTCCTCATTAGACTTCCGCTAAGTATACGCGCGTAATACGAAACTTTTTGTAACCCACCAAGGAAGTAATTTATCAGGGAGGCTAAATCCGGGAGACACGCCAAAAGGTGTGGGGGGTAACGTTGGACTTGGACCAAAGAAACCACGGCGGTTATATATTCAGCTGTGTGGTGGTGTACGTCGTGTGCAACAGGCGGTAGCTGAAGGAGTAAGAGCGAAGGATGATGACGAAGTGGTGGTGAGGTTTTGCTCTTGTTAATAATGGTCGGGTGAAAGGATAATGGTAGAGTACACGAGGTGGTGAGTTGTGGAAAATGTTGTTATATATGTAGAAAATTGGAAAATATATCTTTTGAATGTTGGTGTATGGAACGGTTTGGGTAGTTTAACAAACGATTAGACAAACTGTGTGTAGAATAACGTGAAACAGGCAAAATCTGTACTATTATAACTACTAAATAATACATAAAAACTAAATAATAAAAAGTCAAACTCTACAATCTTCAAACTACTACCTCTCCACTCTACAACCAACCAACCCACGCTCTTGCATCTTCAATTTTTCCACACAACAGAGGCGCCAACACCTTACCATCCACTTCTCGACCACACCTCTCACTCTTGCCTCCTCAAAGATTCAGCAGAGGCATCACCTCCCTTACACAGGTGTAGCGTACAAGTGCTTCGCTCACTCACTCACTCACTCTCACTCGACTCTCTCGACGACATCGCGAAAGTACTGCTGCTCTCTACGTGCAACAGGCGAGCCTCGCTACTTAACGCGCGCCCGCCCGTAGGCCTACAGCAAGCAACTGGTGGTCGCACACATACATACACACACACTTTCGCAAAAGCCACTTGCTGCAGCAGCAGCAGCAGCCGTTTGTTCTCAAATAGAGAGAGAGAGAGAGAGAGAGGAAATCCGACGAGCTGGCGGCTGGCCAAAACCACCGTGGGAAGAGGTAGAGGCTCGGTTTTCTTTCGGTAGATAGAGAGGAAGAAGCTGTGGTAGAGAGCCTCGAGTGTATATCTCGCAGGAGAGAGAGAAGGACGCGGTGGTGGGTTTAAAGTAACGAGGTGGGATTGCTGGAAAGAGATAACCTGTGAGCTCGAAGTAACCTGTGGATCACTGCTGCTTTTTTTTCGTTCTTTCGTCGATGGAATAGTAGGTATTAGTGACGAGTTTATGTGATTCTCGTGTGTTAAAAAATGTATTTACAGTATAGAAGGCTTTAAAAATGTCTAGTTGTTAACTAAAATTATCTTATTATAAAAAAAACTAGAAAAGCATTGAAACGTTATATCAAATTTTACCTTACATATCCCACTGCTATTCAAAACATACTAAGCATCACGTCGACCTAAGTATATGTACACATCTCCTTACCATAAAATGTAATCCACGCGCGAATCTCAATATTTCCTTAGCGACCAGCACACGCGGCTACAGCTTACCCACCACTGCGCATTCAAAAGACACGAAAGCCTTAGTACCACGCAGCAGTGTTGGTTATTCCTCGGGTTTATATCAAACAACCTTCTTCTTCTTCTTCTTCTCCATACGTCCTCGTCGCAATGCAAACCTCTCTCTCTCTCTCGCGTCACTGTGAAATGAAAAACTAGGCCAAAGAAGGATACACATCCCTGGTTCTGGGAAAAATCCCTCTGGCAAACATCGCAGCCCCGCAAGGTGTGTAATCCCGGCCGGTAAATATAAGGATCTCTCTCTCTCTCTCTCTCGCGCGTTCTCTTGGGAGATTAATGAAATGCCGCCACCATTGCTGCTGCTGTTCCGGACGTGAATTTATATGCCCCCGACGCTTTAACGCTCTCTCTACGCGCATCCTTTGACGCCTTTGCAAATACGCGCGTGCCCGTACAAAGACGGATTCGGGATGGGTTAAGAGAGAGGCGGTTGTGGTGGTTCTGCGCCAGTCGGAGATTAATTAAAGCGAATCGCAAATACAGAAGCGACGCCGTTTTGATAAGGTGAGGGTCTCTGTATACTGTCTATATATATGTATTTGCGCTTTATTAACAAAGGTGCTGTGGAAAAAATTCGGTCTCTGAGTTATTTGGTTGTAGAGGCCTGCAGCGTACGTCGTAAATTTGGAAGATGTACGACTGCTGCTGTTGTTGTAATAAATATCTGAAGAATAAAGGTTAGATTTCTGCGTATTTGTATAACGATTAAATTAATCCAAGACAAAAAAACCCAGCTACTATCCTAATGGTATATCAAAAAGCTATTATACTTCTTAACGACCCTAAAATCGCTATACATAAATTTAAGTATCAATTAAAGAAAAAAGAAAAGATAAAAAAGTACGTCCGACCTAGTTTCCCCTGTCCATGAAACTTTGAAACAGTTATATATACACTACGCGCGAACGAACGAACGAGAGATAGAGCAAACCCTTCGTCGCCACTTTACTTTCCCTCCGTATATACCGAATAATTCATCTCGTTCACCGTTCGCCTTAAAAATCATCAACATCCGCGTCTAATAAAAAGCCCTAGTCCACTGAGATTTCCTCCTTTCGCTCGTTCTCTCTTTCTCTCTAGAATATTCAACAGCTCTCTCGTCGTATAGCGTCTAACGAAATGTTTAGGGTGCATGCATTATTGATACCAGTACGGATCCGAAGAAACGTTCGCGAGGCTCTCGTTACTTATGCATGTGACGGCCTTTTTCACGGGTAGAAGAGCTTGGGAATTTCCAGTAGTAGTAGTTGTTGTCTTGTCCTATAGGAAATTCATGATTTATTGGCAAAGATTAGGATTTTCTTGTAGAACTTATACTTTTGTTGATTACGTATAATAGCGTCTATATATACGTTGATGTAGGTCAAACATTTTATACAAGCGTATATAATTTTTGCTTCTCCCTTCGCCAACGCAGTATTTAATTTAGGCAAATGAGCTTTTTATATTTATTATTACGCTGCACAAAGGAGCGCGCGCGCGCAGTATTTACTCTGGCACGTGTTTTATTGAAATTTAAGACAAGAGAGAGAGAATGAGATAGAGGATAAGCGTTAGATTGAAAAATTCTTTTGTTCAAGGAGGTATTTAATAAGCACGCTTTGTAGACAACGCCGCGCGCGCGCGCGCGTGCGCTGATAAATAAAAGGCATTCGGCGATGGCTGCTGCGAGCTGCGAGTCAAAAATTTAATACTTCAGAGGAAAATCGATAGCAAATTTTCGGAATTTTCAGCAAGCACGGACTATACTGATCCGCGTTATTGTTATTAAAAAATTTACCGAAAAACTTCATGTTATTAAATTTTTTATTATACTAAACGTTAGAGAGATTTATCAACTCCGGCGTTATATCCGCTTATGTAGTGTACCTATATACCAAAACTTCGCATCGCCGCGGTAATCGAAGAGAGGGGGAAAAAAAGCGCGCATCCGAAGCTCAGCTCTGCAAACGAAGTTTCGCATAATCCCGGTGAGCTGCTGCTGCTGCTACTGCAAAATAAGCTTGACCTGCTTCTCTCCTTTACTTGCTTATACAGCAAAACCGGCTTATATAGCAGTACACTGAATGTAAATTTCTTACGCCACGGAATATACAATTCTCACTTGCCATGTCTAAATTTCAAAGATATTATCGAGTTCGAAATCGTAGTCATCTTTAAAACTTCATCTTTACGTTGAAACAACAGCCGCGCAACACCGAGGAGTTGCGAAAAAGAAGAAGAAGAAGCAAAAAAAAACAGGGTATAAAATCGAAGAGGAAGAAACGACGTTCGCTTTGGCGTGAGAAAAATTCCTTGCGCTTTATTGGCCCCGATTCCCGGTAATTCGGCGGTGGTGGTAGCGGCCCGACGACGACGACGACAAATTGCCTCCGCAGGCGAAACGCGCCGACTATACGCGACGTAGCTTCCAATACGTTTTCAATCTTCATATGAAATTCCCGTGCTATATCTATATATCGCCGTGGGCGGGATATGCGACGCGCGGAAAACGCGCCGGATGCGAGGAAGGATAAAGGAGGAAAGAGGAAAGTCGAGTGGGTGGTTGTGTGAACGATGGAATAGCCTTTTTTTCCCCGGAAATAAAAATGTTTATTTTTTTTTTTTTTTCATTTTTTTTATTAGGGTTTGATAAATTGCTTCGCTTATCTCAATTATCTTCAAAAGTGGCTAGTCATTTATATACCATTTTTTGCAATGTTCTATATACATGTATATTTTTAATTCATTCAAACTTAAAGTCCTCAACAACAATCTCGCAAATCCGTAGACCCCAAAACCCTCCAAGCTCAGCTCCTAATTATACTCAACTCCAAAGCCTTCGCGCTTAATTCCCGCGTACTCTTACTCCCGCGCGTGCGACATTTTTCTTATCTCTCTCTCTCTCTTTCTCTTTCTCTCGCGAATTACGAGGCGGAATAATCCGGAATTCTTTTTCCGTTCAGCGGCTCTACGCGCGTCTTTTATCGCCTCGTAAATTACCACGCGCGCGCGTTCGTTCGTCCCTTTTTCCGCGTACGCGGAGGCGAGAAACGATCGCACAGCTCGTGTGCGAGCTTCTCTCTCTCTCTCTCTCTCTCTCTCTGCGTCGTTATAAGCGTGACGGCATTCGCCACGCTCGCTTGAGCTTTATATGATGCGTGCGCGTATGATGGTATGTATACGTACGCGTGTGTATGTGTGTAGGTGTAAGAGGTTGTTGATCTCACGTTGTGGGGAGGTAGTGTGGTTGAAAAATTGCGGAATTTTTTAATCAGGTCTCTTAGTGATATTGACGGATATAGACTATGCTGTCGGTCTTTTATTTTTCCTTTTTTTCCTCTTTAATGTGAATATTTTTAGAATTACAGAGAAAGAAAAGGTTATACTCGTAATTATATAAGATATTTTTAAATCATCTTCGTCATTAAAAACCTCATTAAACTTCATCTCACTCCCGTACCTTTCTAGACAGTTCACTTCACCGCAAGATTTAACAAAACCACCATCACCACCGCCACCGCCAAAAAAAAATAGACAGAAAGTTCTACAACGCGCACGTCAGGATAAAAATGACGAACGAGAACCGCGCACGTCTGAAATATTCGGCGAATGTATCGATTCCCGGTTGCGCGCAGCGCACAGAGTCGGAGAATTCGGCGGTGCCGGGTCTCTCAAGGAATTTAATAATCCGACATCGGAAACTTTCGGTCCCTTCTTCCTCTCGCAGAGGTTGTACTATATATACATATATATATACACGTGAGGCATACACGCCAATGCAGAGACGTTATCTATATATATTATAGATACACACATACATATGGATACATATTTCGAGTACTAAGCGTACTTCAGGCCCTGCTCCCAAGAAATCGATATATAGTTCTTTTTTTCTTCTTTTACACAACCACGCGAAAATTTCGCGAATGCGGGTATAACCAAAAGCCTATAAAGTTCCAATACAGAGAGATGCTATATAGCGAGTGAAAATCCCTTCGCCGAAGAAATTACTTTGCCAGGATCTCTCTCTCTCTCTCTGGACTCTCACCCCCTTCGTCCGCGTGCGCGCGTGATTCGCGCTCGCGCGCGCATTATAAGCCCACCACCACCACCAGCAGCAGCGCGTTGCCCGTATATTTCTTCTTTCCCTGGCGATACTCGTAGCCGCGGGCGCTTTTCTTCTCTCCCACCCTCTCTCTCTCTCTAAATCCACGTTACAATATCCCCAACGGCAACGTGTATAGCGACGGTAGTGTGTGGTACGAGCTTTCGCGTATCAAACGGAAATCGCACCGACGCACGTTTCGTTAAAGGGGAGCGCGCGTTCGCGAAGAGGGAAAAGAGGATTTTGATTTTCCAGGGATTTTCGGGCCCGGCAAGGCTTTGATGGATTTGTAGCTTCGCTTGGTTGTAAACATGGTTGGGAGTTGCCGTGTATAGAGAGAGAGAAAAAAAAATACAATTGTAGAATGGAATATATATATATAAATAGCGGTTTTGTAAAAAAGGAAAAAAATATCAGTGGTTATTTATTTTTTTTTTTAACGTAAAAGGGAAGGAATCAGGGTTATTTTCTTGTTGAGAGAATCTTGATATACAAGAGATCCTTTGCGTATGAAATTACACGAAGTAGCATCTCGTAAGGAAATTTTTTTAATCAAGCTATTAACAACGTTTCTTTATACAAACAAATATATATTTAATTTTCATGGTATAGTATAGCAAGGTTGATTCGCAAAACGTAAACGCGTAGGTGAGGGGGAGGATATAAATCAAAAAGCAATTAAGGCGGAAAAAAAGAACAAATAATTACGTAGCTAAAAGAGAAAACGAGAGCGTCGGTCTTTGAGAGCACAAAGAAAGGCAAAAAATAAAAGGCTTTCTGTGTTGTGTGTGTATGTATATATATACCTAAAAGAATAACGTAATAGCAAAAAAAAGAAACATTGTGCAACGAGAGAACCCGTTGTAAATATATATACACCGTGCAAAGTGGGTCGCATTTTCTGTTTTATTATTATATTGTTTTTAATTATACAAAAATCAAAAGTACGGAAAATTTTTTAATTAACGCTGTATTGACGAGCCTTTTTACCTTGTGAAAACACGTAACTGAGTCCCTCCTTCTACCTTTACACATACATGCGAATATAAAAATATATATTAACGGTATACTTCTAACCTTTGACAATCAAACGAAAGCGCGTAACGAATTCCGCATTAGATGCCTGCGCTTACGAGTATACCCACCCTCCGTATGATTGAAAAGACAGTGCAGAACGAGAATTACGCAATTTTTATGAGCATTAAACGAATTGCTGATAAATGCCCAGAAAATTCTTCGTAAACTCCCACGCTGTAATAATGACGTATGAGAGCTGGTGTTACTCAATCATTCACGATTTTTCATAAACCGACCGCGAAACAACTGTTCCCCCCGCTTCTCCAGCCGTCGGCCAATCCACTTACATCTCAACGAAATATAACGCCTCTCTGGCGGGAAGCCTCAAAAATACCGAAATCCCATTCGCCCCGGCAGCGCATCCGGCCGAAACGAAATCAGCCGATTCCGGCGCAAAATTTTCTCTCTCTGTATATATATATACCTATGCCTTCGTGCCAAGAGAGAGAGAGAAGAGAAAAAAAATTACAGCACACGAACTGACGTTGCCGGCGAGTTTACCGTCAACTTCGCCCTCGCTCTTTCTCTCTCTATCTCTCTCTCTCTCTCTCTCTATACAGTAACCTCGAAATTATTGAATTACCTCTCCCTTGCGCGGATGCAGCGGCTGATAACCGGGTTTTCGCCCCGGTCGACTTTTATTTTCCCCCCTTTTTTCCGCCTCGACCTCCTCCCCCCAAGCCGAATTCCTCGTTCGAGCCTCGAAGCACGTTTCGCATTATTGCCGTGCCGCCTCTCTCTCTCTCTCACACTCTCTCTATTTTTCTCGCACCAGCTCTCACGGTCTATCTCGTATTTTACTCCTATTTTCTTTCCCTTAGCGAGGCATTTTATTTTCTCGCTTCGAGCGGCTTTGCGAGGGCGCGAGGGGGGGCGCGTGGAGAGTTTGCTGTCGGGGTTTAATTGTTTATTGAAGGGTATTGGTTGTTAATGTTGCAAAGACCCGAGTTGATTGGGTGAGAGAAGGAAGCTTTGCTGGTAATGAATTTTGGATTTTTTCCTGATTTTCCAGCGGCCGATTGTTATTTAAAGGTTTATCGATGTTTCTTTATTTACTTGGATTGCTGCTCTTGTCTGCTCCACACGAAGTATTTCAGAGATATTCAGGTCGCATGATAATGTAGTCCTGGGAATATTAAAATTTTTGTGATCTATCACTGTCATATTTCCTAGCAAATTTGATTATATTATCCGAAAATACAACATAAAGTCTGAGAAATCTAATAGCTTCTCACATAATACACAATACTTTATAAATTATATACTCTAATTTAGTCAATTCATTATATTAACGATTAACTTCTAAAACGACTACTAGGCGGCTCAACCCATTACAAAAGAAACCTTCGGCAATTCCTCGATCCAAACTGCAAAAATCACTTCACATGATAAACCCAAACATATTCCCTCTTCGATGATCCACAAGCGCCCCACTTTCACGAAGGACACACCTATGTGCGCAATCATCGAAGTGCTCTTTCACTCTGCACGTGCGCGCGCACACGCCCCCACCCCCGTTCACGATATATATCCTTTGAAAAGAGATCGGATTGCACGTTTGCGCATACGGGAAACTCTATACCTACCGCGTCTACGAGCTATTAATTACCGCGTTTATGGTCCGCGCGGACGGAAAAAAAAACCCGTATAGCGGGTAAAAGTTTTTCGCATTGCAGGTAGGCAGAAGAGCGTCGATAAAGTTCCAAGCGTGTGCTTTTATTTCCGCGAATGCAGGCGCGTCGCACATAACCTAGAACTTGCTGTGTTGTATCCCTTTTTTTGTTGCACACGCGTATATATAGTGTGCAAAGAGGAAACTGCGGGATGGTATGGGAATTGAAATTTTATAACGAGCACGGGAGAGAGAGTTTTTCGCGCACGTATATGACCTTGTTTAGTCATAGCGGTAGCTAATTAATGAACTCTGCGATAAAAAATAACTCGGATGGCGGGGAATATTTCTAACCTGAAAGTTTTACATTAACTGTACTCATTATCATTTGGATAATTTTTTATACATTACAACTTCTGAAGGATAATTAAAAAATAAAAATAAACAAATGCATATAAAGAATCGCATTTTGAGGTTATGTTTATCGCTTGAAACGCTCTTTGTTTAGGACAATATTCTCCGCGGCAATAAAAGTAATTGAACGCTTTACTACATTTTAATCCAGGTTTACTGCCCCTCTCCCCGTATCATACGAGAAATGTTCTACCTACTTCTGAGTTTATTACTTCGTACTTTTACGTTCTTTGACGATAACTCGCGCAACACTTAACCTCAAAATGGCATCGTAATGCGAAATCGAAGTTTCTCCGCGACTAATGTAGCTGTCGTAAAGGGAAGTTTTGGCCGAGTGAAAAGAAATGTCGCTCTTATACACAAAAAAAAGATTATTCTCTCAATCCCATTTTACCTTAACATTTTCAAGCGGGAAATTTAAACTTGCATAATTGCTCCACCTACAAATTCAAAATTAACCTCTTCAAAAGTCAACTTAAAAAAAAAATCACCTCTCCGCTCGAGATTTCATTCCATCCCCGTAAATTCAATTTCTCTCTGCTTCCAAGAAGTCCCCTCGCAACATTATTTTATTTCATAGAAGCGTACTTTTACACATCCTAACCAAACCCCCCACCTCCCTCGCTCTCTCTCTCTCGAAATCATATTTCCCGCTTCGGAAAGGCAAACAATTTACGGACAAATACACGCACTATGCACGGCCCTGTAATTAAACTCTGCGTCCGGGTTCTCTCTCTCTCCGAAATATATATATCCGCAGGTGCGGGCAGCTCAAAGGTGCGCGAGACGCAAAGTTCCACCGATAATTTAATCAGGCGCGAGCGCGCGCGCGCCTCTGAGAACGAAGGTCAGTCAAAAGCTGACCATACCTCGCTCTCTCTCTCTCTCTCTCCCTCTCTATTAAAAGTTGAAAATTAATTTCGCTCCGTTGAACGAGAACGCGGCCGTCTCTCTCTCTCTCTCTCTCGCTTATATATACATATACACACTCTCGCGTATTTCCCAATGCAAAAGCGTTATTCGTTAAATTGGGATGCGAACGCGCGGCTGTTTGCTTCGTGGATTGGACGTTCATGAGTACGGGGGTGTGTTTACGGGAGGCGCGAGCGCATGAAATTCACGCGTATATACGTAGGCGTGGGGGAGTAAATAGCTGGATTTCACGCGTATGCATACAGCCGGATTTGCAAACGTTCTTCGAAACGCCGCGACTGCGATTGAATGAACACGGTTGTGTTTTTTGTATTGGTTGCGGAGCATTAATCAATTGTTGTCGGTATACATATACCTAAACAGGTCAAAGAAACGTAAATGTTATACCACTAAAAATTAACCTCTAGTAGGTATATATATATACACGCGCAACCAGCGTCACTTTCGTCGTGAAATTTCACGAAACTTCATATATACAGCACGCGTTCATACAGCCTTTTACCGCGCCCATATAATCGTGACGCCATATTTTAATAACAAAATTTCGATCCAACTACATCCCCTACCCTCTTCGCTCTACACTCCAGCCTCCAACGCACGCATGCAGCCCCTCGGTAATGCACTGTATTAAACTCGAAGTGCTTAGAGCTCGCTCGCTCTCTCTTGGCATCATCCACGGCACTACCTGTATAACGACACATAATTACTCGCGAAGGCGAAGAGCGAGAGAGGTGAAACTAGCTTCTAACACTCGAGAAAACGCGCATAATATCCAGTACGCGAGCGGCGCTTAGATGCGCGCGAAATTGCCGGGAATTTCGGATGAGTGTGTGTATGGAAGTGTGGGTTTTACTTTTGTGACTGCGATGATCGTCATAGAACTAGAACTATATATAGGAAATAAATAAAATATTACATAACTACCATTGTCGCACCACCCAAAAAAACTAAAAATTACCTAAATTCTTCGAACCTTAGTACAGTACGAAAAAAAAGTAGTCTCCGCGTACTGGAATTAATCCACCTCCCGAATATCCTGTGTACACCCTGACGAACCGAAGCTCGACACGTGCGCGTCAGTTACAGCGCTTTTTTTCCATTAATTCCGCGCTGCCCCAGCGAGAACTTTTTCCTCATGCGCGAAGGGAGCTTGCTGCGTGAAATCGAGCTACGTTACAGCGAGTTATTGCGGATTTTTTTTTTAGAGAGAGAGAGAGAAAAGGGGCGGAGGAACCGCGTGGTTCTGGTTTATAATACGAACTCGGTAGGTCTTTTCTTTTTTTGGCGTGGGTGAGTGAGAGAGAGATTCCAGCGAGTTTTGATGGACTTGGTGAAATAGAACGCCTGCGGTGCTTGCGTGGTTTGAAGTGTGTGTGTGTGTGGTACACGTGTAACTTTTTTTTTGCGGCTGAACGCGACACGTACGGTAAAGTTTCCGTTTTGCCTGTGCGTGACTTGATATTTTACCTCTTACGGTGAAATATATAAGCTATATTCTTTGTATTTATTATGTCTGTGCTAATGTTTGGTTTTTCTTTTCTTTGTCTGTTACAGGTAAGTTTGAGCGAGCTTAGAATTTTTCCAACCTTTAACTACGCACAGTGGTAGTAAGTAGTATATAACCAAAATTAATGTGATTACTTGAATCGATAAATTCCGCTATATGATATTCACGTAAATATTTCCGTATAGATGAAGCTTGGAACCCCGAAATTCCTTTTCATTGTAAGAGACGAAATATGCACGCGTACGTTCAAATATTTGTTTTCAACCTCTGTATATCAAGAACCCAATTGCCAAGTAATTTTTCGATACTACGCGAACGCGATCCAATCATTAACAATTCATTCGCTACGCAACTTCTAAAACACTGATCCGACATAAACAAAAAAAGGTTAAAAATTTGTTTACTTTTCAAAAAGTAACCTAAAATTCCTTTCCCTTTTGGCTCTCGAATGTGTTCTTTTTTTTAAACAACACTACACGCCTACACCAATATTCGTTCTACCCAAACCACACAGATACATACCAACATACGCAGTGAAAAATAACAAGCGGGTGATCACCCGCAGAACAAATACAACACACACACGCGATAGCCGAAGGATATCCGCACGTACATGTATATACAGACACGCCACAGCGACGTGTAAAATAGCGACATGCGGGGGGGGGGGAGAGGATGGGATATGGGTGTAATAGTCGGAACGTGTGCGGGCGCGAACGCAATAATTCGCGAAACACGTTGACAAATCGAAAGATAAGCCGGACGTACGCCCTCGTTTCTTTTCCTCCTCCTCTCCCTTCCTTCTTTTCGGGAGGCTGATGACGAAGGAGATGCGGTTTTTCACTCACGTATATATATATATGTGTGTGTGGAATCGTTGAACCCGTGGGTGGTGGTAGAAACAAAGTTTGTCATCACGATGTACGCAGTTAACCAAGAAAATTTTCGAAACAATTTTATTGCTTATAATACATATATATACGATTTTTTTAACCCCATATATCACACGTATACATAACTATACATCAACCAAAAACTTTCCACATAAACCACGCATCTATATATATATATACTTACAAAACAAAACCTTATACGCGAGATCCATTCAACCTCGCGCGCACGAAGACGGATTACACACTCGCGACGTATAGCAGGCAAAAAGCCCGGGAAAGAACAACAGACGCCACTTCGGTGTTCTCTCTCTCTTTCCCGCGAGGACTACACACGCACGCAAGTAGAGCACTTCGATATGCCAATCTCAAGGGAGACGCGTGCGTATACTCTGTTGTATGTATATACATGCGCACGCAGGGAAAATGGATGAGAAAAAACATAAGGGCTGAACGTATACCGTGTGTCTGTATATATAGAGCAAACATCGGTATTGGGGGACGAGAATTCGTCTATTTTTTTGGGCTATAGAGAGTTTATATATAAGTCAGGGTTGATTGAAAAGTAGATATATATATACGAGGTATAGGTTTAAGGTGGTATTATACGATTTATCGTATATATGTGTGTATATCTATCAAAATTCGCTTTTCCCAATAAACACAGACGATTCGGTCGGGCCCATTAGTTCTTTATTACTACAACTTCTCCTCCTTCGTTCGTTCGTCGTCGCGCTGCATCCGTATTCGTTGCGCGACTTGGCGAGACAAAGAACGCACGCGAACAGAGAGAGAGAGCTTGGAAGAAGTATTATTATCCGGGGAAATCTGAGAGACCGGCGCCCCGGGAGATCCGGGATCGGTCACGTACGTGAGATCCCTACTGTGTGTATATATATAGGAGGGTGAAAAGTTTCTACCGGCTGTATATATGGTCAAGACGCGCTGAGGGACGCTACGATGACGACGGGAGGAGTAGTAGAAGTAGTAGTAGTAGTAGGAGAAGTCTTGAGGGGAGAGAAGGAAAAGGACGACAGATGAATTTTTTAGGGTGTATATATATAGCGTGTATAGGTAATTTGGGATATCATTTGATTATTTGGTATTTAAGAAACTTCCTTTAAAATTAATGAATACCACCTGCGTCACGGAACAAAAATTTTTCTATTCCCCTTACACCCACGTAGACATTTCAAACGCACTCGCGTCACCCTCTTTCAATCCTATACAAAATCCAGAACAGGTACACCCACACATCGCGCAATACCTTATCACCGGGTCGCAGGCAAGTGCGAACGTCGCTAATTAAATAACGCCCCCGCGGCTGTCCGCACTATATACGTGACTTGGCGCTAATTGAAACGAATGATCGGCCGTCACGCGCGATCGTGAAAACGCAGACGCGTGATTTTGTATATAGGTGTGTTGTTGTTGCTTTTTTCCTTGCTTTCGTATCCGACGCGTATATATATAGGAATGATATAATTTTTTTTTACTCGTTTTTTTTTATCTACAATTGTCGATATGTTGGTTCTCAGAACAATGCGCTAAACCATATCCTATACGTCTTATCAATTGTTTCTAACCATTACGACGATGCGCTCTATATATATATAAGAACCTTCGCCATGCTCCACCGAAGAAGAGATATAATTGAATATATATAACTACCTTATACCCCCTGCGAGATCTCACGCATAAATAAGCTAAAAAATAACGCGCACGTATATGTATAAACACTATAATACTACACAGCGAAACGAGAAAGAGAGAGAGAGAGAGAGCGAAAGAGACAGTCTCTAGTCACGCTACTTCGATCATATATACATATATATATACATACGCGTAGCGCGCGCGCGTAATTGTCGGGTTGCGTTACGCGGGCGCGCGCGCAACGTTTTTCTCAGCTGTTCTTCCGGCCAGCTGTGAACGCCCGCGCGCATTATTCATGCAAAAGAGAGTAAGAGAGAGATGGAAGAAGGGAAAGAGAGAACGTGTGTATGTGTATATGTGTCTATTGAAAAAAGTGCGTTACGGTGAAATTGATATTTACGAACGTGGTATGGTTATGTGTAGCTCGTATATAAGCATATTGTTGGTTAGGGGATATATATTTAGCATTTCAAAAATATTTATACTACTTATCAATAAAATTCGTGACACCCACAACAGCAATTAATTATAACAATCCACCTCGCCATTATAAAACAATCTCATCCAAAAAAGAAAAAACCAAAAAATCAGCAACTCTACACCCGATCACCTCGCTCAAAGGCTCCACCTTCTCCTTCCACTCTCGTATAGCACTACTACTCGCGCTCTAATCCCATCCCCGATAATTACAGCCTCCTTCCTTCCTCTCTCTCTCTCACTCACTTGCACATAGAACACCGTCTATAGCTATATATACATACACCAAAGTCTCAAGCTTTACTCGACTTCGCGCGCTCGCGCTTATCATAGCCCTGCGTGCCAGGTTTCATCTGCATAATTATCCCTGCGCAGTGCCTGCGGGAAATGAAGAGAGAGAGAGAGAGAGAGAGAACATCGCGCGAGCGCATGAGAAACCTGTCTCCACGCGAACGAAGCCAATTGCTGATGCCTTGAACTGACCCGCGGCAACGCGACGATCTATATATGTATATATATATATATAGAGTGAGATGGTCGTGTCAAAGGAACGTGCGGAGTAGCTGTGAGCTTTTGGAACGTTTTCGAGCGATAGTGTGCAGTAATGGTTGGAGGGGGGGGGGGGGGTGAAAGAGTGGTGAATTTTTTTGGAGAATAGAGGGTCTTTGAAATGAGCGGAGGTACTTGAAAGTTTTTAGATTGTAACATTTACAAAGCACATAATGATCTATTAATAATTTTAAGCATATTACAACGGTTCTTCTGCCATTACCAGAACCCTTCCTTCGCCAAATATTCCCCTCACTTCAATTAATATCCCAGTTGTCATTGGCAATCTCAAAAAGCCAAAGAATAACCCTCGCATATATACAATACTCCCGTTCTCCCTCTCTCTCTTCAACCCACGCACGTACCCCAGCGTAAATTAATTTTCCTAAACGCACCTTCGCAACCCACTCCCTTTCTCTCTCTCTCTCTCTCTTACTGCAGCGTTCACAGAGACCTTACGAACCTTCCAAAAGACACACAGACGTATAACAAGACACTGCCGCGTATATAGCGTCTGAGGGCTTGTCGTCCCTTAGGAAGATAGCAACGCGCGTAGTAAGGTACGGCTGATAGTATAGTGCTCTCTACGCCTGGGGGAAGGTTTCTCTCTCCCTTCCTCTCTCTCTTTAGCAAAGGACTGAGCGCGCGATTGAGCGAGCGAGCGCCTTGATATAGTCGGTATATACGCAGCTACGAGACGCGCGACAAGCGCATTAGTTAATTAACGGGCGCGGAGAGAGGAGTTGGTTGTGGATAGGGATAGAAGGGTGGTGAAGGACGGAAGGTATACGTGGGTTTTAATTGTACCTGTGAAGGTATGTTTATTTGGAATTTCTTCGTGAAAAGAAAAATTTTAAAAAACACGCACGTCAAATTTCAATAGATATGATACAAGCTCAATTAAGTACTCTTCATACTCGCAGTATATACTTTTCATAGCCGTCGTTTCTCAAATATGCATTCATACTATGAGAACTAAATATAAATTTGAAGCAAGATATTTGTTAATCAAGTATTATCCGTACAACTGACAAGATAATCAAGTACATGATACCAATAAATACAATTGCATCGCATAACAAGGGTTTGAAATATTTATTTATCAAATTACTTCATATTAAATATCATAACAAGCTTCTCTTGACACTTTCGTCACCTAACACGTTACCCAACTTACCTACACTAAAATCCTTAAAAAAAGCACCTTCCATACCCTCCATATAAACCACAACGACAACCCATCAGCATCCTCAGCACACATATCCCATACGCAATTCCCAAAAATCCTCGTCACCATCGCACGCGCGCATCCCCACAGGTATACTATACACCTTCACTCGCGTCTTACGCACCACATGGGGCACACGCACACGTCTCTCTCCCTCGTCGACAAGACTCGCGCATTACCTCCCCAAGTTCCCCGAAAAAAAAAAACTTTATATACACTTTCTCTCGTCGTCGACGACGAACGACCTTGCGCCAACCTTCCAACGCGAAAGAAACTGCGCGCACGCACGTATATATATAAAGTCCCACATAATGCTTCTCTCTTCTCTTCTCTCCCCTCTCTCTGTCGTTTCTTCGAGAGGGTGATTATATTGATCAGACGTGCCTTGAGCTCACTCGCTTGCTTGCTTGCTTGCTCTCCCCCTCGACGCATTATATTTCGCTACATGAATTCTTACTCCGCAAAAGAGAGAGAGCGAGAGAGATAAGGGACCGCCACCGTTGCCTCGTAATTTTCCAACTTTTGATGTTTATTGTAT
The DNA here is from genome assembly GCA_035583055.1 of Torymus tubicola. NCBI lineage: Eukaryota > Metazoa > Arthropoda > Insecta > Hymenoptera > Torymidae > Torymus > Torymus tubicola. The sequence goes on from JAWWEQ010000820.1 coordinate 34,909, forward strand.
TACACGCGCGGAGCGAGCCGCGAGCGCGGTGTTAATCTTAAAGTTTGCCGCCCTTATCAGAGGAAAAGAGAGAGAGGGAATTCTACTGGTCCTGTATCGGCCGCGTTGATCGAATTATTTTTCGCTGTGGAGATAAAGATAAAGAGAGGGGAGAGATAATGGAGGTACACCGTGTGTATATAAGGGATGGCGAGTGCGTGATTTTGTTTACTGTACGATATGTTTATAGTAGTAAGTGCACGTAGTTGTAGTTCTATATACGGTTTCGTAACAGAGGTGATTGTAACTGTAGGACCGTTAAAGTATATAGCTTTCGGTGCAAGAAGATTTTGTAATACCGTATTTATACAACACGTGTGCTTACGTTTTGTATACTTGCGCAGTCATATAAACAATAAGATTTTACGTACTGCTCGGTTATACAATATATAATGAAGCAATAATCTATGTTACATATATATACTTACGGGTCAATCCTAACCATCATCATCAGACGAAAGAAAATGTATTACGCACCTTTCCTCTCACGCATCATCAAGAATGACAAATCTCCGCATCGAAACTTGACCCACTTCTTACATATATAGACACATTACCACGCGATACGTAATCATTACAGCGACCTTTGTAACGACGTACACCTGCGATAATTAAGATCTCTGCGTGTGTATCATCAACGAAACCGCTAACAACAAGCATCATGAACCACGTGCCGAAAATTCACCTCGTCCCTCCATCAATTCAGATCCCACATACACACACAATCGTTATACAACCATTACTTCTCTTCTCTATGTTATTCCTCTTCCGAAATATAACGAGGGCGGTGTGGCTGGTCGCCCGAGATAAGCAGCTCGTATATAACTCTCAAGCCTTTGCACGCGGCGCTCTACTTTTTCTTCGTCCGCTTATGTGTGTGTGTGTATCTTTCACGAAGGGGTCGGAAGGTACACTAGGGGGTAGGAAAGAAACCGATTGGATTCAGAGCGAGTAAAAAAATTACGTCAAGTCGAATGTAACGACGATTATTTCATTATTAATACCAATACAGGATTGATTTGCAAAAGATACACAGTTCGGCCATTACTGAACAAGAGACAGAAAAAAAGAAATATACCCGCACGTACATATATATATATATATATATACACATGTACAACGATGAACCCGATAACATCATTAATCCGTACTCATGATGCATCGTACTCGGAAACTGCATAGTAGCATACACGAGTATAGTATATAGTGTCCCTCCTCCTACTCCCTTCCCCCATCGGCGCTTAATGTAATCACATTCAGTTTATATACAAATTAGCATCGATGCCTGCATTTCAAATGGAATCGATTACGTTAAGCTGCATTCAATTAAATTAAGTGTTTACAGCTTGGATGAACGATGATGGTGCATTAGATATAGTGCGCGTGTGCACGTACGTATATAACGTGTAGTATATGTATACACAGGTGCTGGTGTAAAATGTTGCTTCATCATCGTAACAATCCCGCTTTGCGTTAATAAGCTCCTCTCGTGTGTAGTACAAAATTATTTTGATTTTTTTTAGCTTTATTCGGTCACGTAAATGCTAATAAACCATTATTGGATTATATAGTAATTTGTGTACTGTGTAGAGAAAGATTTTAAGCCTAGCGAATATTATTGTTTGCATATATCAATATACATACCAATGATATTCGCAGCGTTAAAACAACATGAAAAAAAAACAATCCTTCATATACCTAAAAATGATCTTTAACCTAAACTTCAATCCCATTTACCCTAATCTCTCCGCCGGTAACGTCACTCTCCCCCCAACTCTTCGCTCTATTTAACCTTTATCTCTCCATTACTCCTCTAACCCTATCCGTTCACTCTCTCTCTCTCACTCACTTCTATACTCTCACGTTGATTGATTCAGCTCATTGATACCGCACCGAACGGCTAAAATCTTCTTCCAGCTCTCGTATATAGCTCACCTCTCTCTCTCTCTCTCTCTCCTGGTCTATGCTTTATATATATATGTATATACGACGATCGCAAGCTGATGGATTGGACTCGCGGGCGGGCGGGCGTGCGCGTCGCTTGCAAACACATTGAGCCTCGTTAAATGGCCTGAGGCACGCGCGTCGTGCGCCCTCCTGAATATTCAAGGAGGTAACGAACCAAAGTTCGTTTGCGTTTCGCGGCCCGAATCGTCGCCCGGGCTTATTAACCCTCATCCCCCCCTTATACTCTCTCTCTCTCCTTTCTCTCTCTATACTAACGTACGTTACTGCTGCATATCATGGGTTGGAAGTTGCAAGAGAGAGAGAGATGCCTTATCGGAGTATGTGTGTGTGCTGCTGCGGGCAACGAGTGCGATGGATGGATGCAGGAGATTGGAGCGGAGATGATGTGGCGAGTGCGCGGCTGCTGGCTGTGGATGCTGTGAGATGGACTGGAAGACATTTTGGGGTGGAAGGGGCAGGGAGAAAAATTATTATTAGAGATAAGGGGTAGGGGTTGTGAAAGGTTTGTTTAGTTTTGTTATTTAAAGATTCTCTATGTGTTATTATATATAATAAGGTTGAAAATATTATCTGTAACGCTGGAAACTTTTCTTGTAAGATACAGACGACGTCTTATATACGTACTTAGTCTTAGCAGACATATTATCTGCTTAATTTTAAATTACTTTCGTTAAATTTAAAAATACGTCGTTTTCGATGTAAGCCCCCAACAGTTTTATCATAAGAATAAAATCCGCTAAATCTGATCGGAAATACGATAATTATTAACGTTTTTCTGGTAATTAAAGATTTGTATACTATAAAAATTACTATAAATAAACGAATTTTTTTATATCAAAACGATAAATCACTTATTCAAAGAAGCAATCATTTATATTTTAATCGATACATCTTTCGAGATTCTTTGCTTATTCGTAGTAGGAATCTACTTACCTCTATGTTAAATAGATTTTTCACTACTATTTAATAAATTCTTCCAACAGTTACATAAAACTACCTTACAACTCTCAACCCCCAACAACTATTAAAAACCATCCAAATACATACCCCTTTAAACAAATTAAAAACTTATTCACGCGACCTACATAATCCTCCCCCTCTCCGCACCACACCCACAACCCGTATATACATGGGGTCACCCAATCTGTACATCTTCGCTATATATCTCAGCGCACACATGTGTAACGTTGTACGTCGTTGCACGCGCCCGCGCGCGCTTCTCTCTTTCTCCAGCCCATTGAGCCGTATGTATAGGCAAGCCGGGCTATATCGGGTTTCTCCGTGCGGAGTATATCGCGTTCCCTTACATATATACTCGTGCGCAGAAACCCTCGTCTCGTCTCTTATACACGCACGCGTCCTTCTTCTTCTTCTACGTTGTCGTAGCTCAGCAGAGTTCTTTAATATTATAGATGACAGCCGCCTGTCACTATGTCTGAGTATCGCGAAACGTTAACGATATAGATTGACGCGAGGGTAAATGAGAACCATTGCGGGTTGAATAATATATAGTAGATTATTTGTAATTAGGGTTTGAGGGTTGTTTCGTAGGTTGTTTCGTAGGTTGAAAAATTTTAAATGGACCAGCCAAAACCTCAACCACACTTTCCCCTGACACTCGGCAACCCTCCGATCAAAGCGGAGGATGAAAAAAAAGAGAGAGCATCCCTGCGCGTTTGCGCTCGATAAGACGTTCGCGACCATCGTTAAACGCGTGCGCGCGGCTCTTGAAAAATCGTACGCGTTACGCGAAACGATCAAAGGCCCCTATATGTGTGTGTGTATATAGATATATATACATGAGACGAGTAAACATCATCGGCTGCTGCTGCTCCCCTCGTGTAGAGATGAGGGAAGGAGGAAGAAGATGGAAAGTAAAAGAGAATGGGAGGGAGGAATGGAAGCACTCGAATGGAATGAATGACCAGCGTTGTGATTATATTCGAGTTGGTGGTTATCGTGAGGAGGGATCGGTAAAGTGTGTATTATAAAGTTGATGATAAAGAAAAAAATGTATGGATAAAGTGTTTAAAAGGTGTCGATTATAACAGAATGTCAAAATTCTGTTGATTCTTTTAAATATACAGTTTTTGAGCACCAACTTTACTAATTGCAACATCAACCGCTACGTCATCTTAAAAACGCATACATTCACTTATCTAAAAAATTTCTTACTCTTACCCTAGACTGCCCATCCTCGTCCATCTACATACACGATCAATCGATATACTCTTACCCTTCCCCCCCCCCATCGCTCATATATATATACGCAAAGAGGCGGAAAGTGAATTTCGATAACCGAGTGATGCACGCTCGCTCGGGCTTTTTATTCGGTTGCGCGTTTATAGTGGCGCATTAGCTTGGTAACCCAATTACGAGTATGTATATATATATAGCTAGTGATATGGAAGGAGTGCCTGCACGCGATGTGAGAAAGGATTTTATACGGTGGTTTTGTAGAACCGACTGTATGCGTATATATATGTACTTGTGTGGTTGTAATCTGGTAGATAGCTAAACGATGAGGGGGGAGTTAACCTTGTGAGGAGAATTTTTTGGAAAGGTGTGATTTTGGATGGTTGTTTTTTTGGTTGTTGTGCGTGAGAGATATCACAAAGTGGAAATATTATACAGGTATTTGATGTAGATTTGATGTACAAATCGTGTGGGTATCTCGTAATGATAAGGTAATGGTTACATATAGTAATAATTATATACTTTGAGGGCGATTGTTAAAATTTAGTATACTGAAATCAAATTTTCTTGAAAAATCTTTTACATTGTTACAGAATTGCACTAGTGAGTTTATGGTAAAGGTCAATAATAAACCTTTTTATTTTATTTTGTATTTAAACGACAAATTTTGTACGAATTTTTGTTTTCAATTTATCTCATGTAGTTAATTAAGGTTCATAATAATATAACATAATAATATAATTAATCCAATGGACACGCTTCATTTATTTTTCTCGTATACATATAAAAATAAATATGTTCTCAAAATTTCATATAACAAAGTATATAATACGTTAAATTTACAGTTATAATTCGTATTTAAATAACAACGAATATATCAATTATTATTCTCACAAAATATTTGTACACAAATATTACATCCACAATACGTTAAACGACCTAATAAGAACCAATACCTCAAACAGTCTGTTATATACAAACACCGAAACGTCTTAAAAAATGCATAATCGTCGCTAACGACAACGACGGTAATAATCATCAATCCCTATATAGCGTCCTAACCCTCCCCAACCTCACATACACACAGCCCATTCGGCCCACATATCTAATTTAATGATAATCTCTCTTTCTCTCTCTTACGTCCTCGCCTTCACTATAATACCTGTCCTACATACAGCAAGAAAGAGAGAGAGAGAGAGAGAGAACTCACGAGGGAGTTGTCATCTTTGTTTGTCCATCTGCCATCATATTTCCGTGCCCACGCGTATATGTATATATGTATGTGTGTATACTACGACGACTACACGCGACATATGCTTGACTTTTGACGCGCCCGCGCCTTTGTCACGGTTTTTCCTACACCCTCGTGTGTATGTGTGTTTTTTCCCCCCTGTTATACAATATTCCTTCGTCAGAAACCTTTTTCCCTCCTCCTTTCTCCTCTATCCTCCTCCTCCTCCTTCTATACTTCTTCATGGGAAAGTCAATATATACGCGTACGAGCGTAATTACGACGCTGTTAATAACTGATGGGGTGTGTGTATAATATATATATTGATTTTTGGCGGTATATAGCATTTGGTATTGCTATATATATGTTATCCCAGCAATATTGTATATAACGAAGGAAAAAGAATAAATTTACGAAAAATCACGGTCGCACCAATATGTATAAAAAAAAGTATCGTGGTCGCACGCTCGTTATTAATAACTGCACACCGCGTAGCAGCTCGACTGCCGCAATCGTCGCGGTTCCGCAAATAAGAGAGAGGCAACAAAAAAAAAAGAAGAAGAAAGGAAGCTCTTCGCGCCGACCTCATAGTCACAACAGTAACAGTAACGATAACACTAACGATAAATCGTGTGTTCACCTTCTCCCCCCCTCTCTCTCTCTCTCTCGTTCCTGCGAATAATCCGACGTCTTCGATTCATTTTTTTTCTTTCTCTCTTTTTCTCTCGATGGTTCGCTCGCTCTCTCTACGAGTAGTTTTCTCATCCAGTCTAGTTTCTTTCTTTCTTTTTTTTCATATCTATATACCTGTGTGTGTGTATAACGGCAACGAGAGAGAGAGAGAGAGAGAGGCGCAAGTGCGTTGTCTTGTTGCGCTGTAGATTTACGAAAGGAGAATGGGGCTTTTTAAGTCGAATTAATGATGCAGAGGATAGCTCCGCGCGTTAGTTGTTATTGCCCTACCGCCACAGCGATGTCTTTCTTTCATATATATAAACGTGAAGAAAGGAATGAATATTACAGACGGTAATAGGCTTTATTGTTGTCAGAGACGACATGCGCGTGCGGCTGAAAGTTTTTCCGTATATATTATATATATGAATTTTTATTTGCTTTATATATATATATATGTAGCATGGGTTTGCACTACCGCGCAAATATTATGTATAAATAAATGTATTCTATATATAATAAATATGGCAAAGAAGAAAATCCATTTCCATCTATATAGACACGCTCTCGTATACGTATAAGAGATCTCGAAAATCCGAGCGTGTTAAAGCCTATATACGCTATATATATACGGAAAACAACGCGTTAAAGATAAGCCGGTAATTGCCGGCTTGGCACCTACTCATTGAAATCCCGGACTCTCTCTGTGTATATATATATATACGCGCGGCGCTCACTCGCGAACTGTTAATTTTTACCCGTAAAACGGAGGCGAACGAGGCGATAGAGATTAGGTTGAGCGTCTCCGATTTTCTCGGGATTATTGGGGAGTATAGGGTTACAATGGTAATTTTAACTTTACTTTAAATAAATATATGTATTAAAATGTACATTAATGTTAGTGAATCTTGTTACTGAAATGCTCGAAATGAAAAATGATATAACCATAAAACTAACAGTCGACACTATTCTCAACCTCCTAAAAGCCACTCGAAAATAGACGTTTTCAAAATCGCCCGATCAATTTTCGAAAACTCTCTCTCGCTCTGTGAGCAACTTATGACAAACTGCCCTGTATATACCTTGCGGCACGTAGCACCCTTCGTTCCAAGCGGCCGCACAAAAGGGAACCTCGTCGCAGTAAGGGGTCAACGAGGGGGGGAGAGCAAAATATTACGCGGAGGGAGGTTTAGTTTCTCGTCTTATGTAAGAACGCGGTTGTATAGGGGAGAGGTCACGAGGTATAGATATTAGAATTTTTGCAGACGGTTGTTTTAGCCTTATATATCGATATATACCGTTGTTCAGAGTGATTGAGAATTTTTCTATAGTTGAACGTGCGGTTGTTTAAATACGTTGAATGTATTTTCACGTATAGTTCAATTGTGAGATACACGCGGGAACGTGACTGGTATGTTATTTTATTGTATATTGTAATATATACATTGTACAATATTTGCATAACAATTTTTTGCAATTACCTAGATGGCGATTTCTGCGAACCGCAATATAAATTTTGAACCGCAAATATTCGATTCTCCTGGTATTTATTCTCTTGCTTTATTTTACAAAATTAAAAACTCGGATTTTACCTCTTTTAAAGACACTTTTACTATAATTACTCATCCGAACCTCTTCCCCACACACCATCTTCAAGACAATTCCAATACCCACATACACAACCGGCCGTTCAATTTTCAATAATGGACTCGCTAATGTCGCACCTCTCGATAGCCCATAATAATAATTCTCGAGTACCAGCAGCAGCGTAATTCGCTCGCGTTTATAACAAGCCGCTATACCCTATATATATAGCGACCAGCGGTTAATTCGTAATCAAAGGTCGCTCGCGATCGCGTCAAAGGCGCGAAGATTAAAAAGATACGTATATATATGTATATGATATCGCGCGGTCGCGCGCTGAGGCAAGTTATGAATATCGATGAGAGTGCGGCGTGCGGAATATTCATGCGGACCGCGCGTGCGGGATATTGCGGTAATTAAAAGTAAATCGAGTGCTTCTTTGGTCCCGCGATTGTTGATATATATCTATATATGTACATGACTGTGATTGGATGGGACGAGATATTTAAATTAAGATGTGTCGAGCGACGTTGCGATTGTGTTTTCTGCGCGATTTTTTGTTATTTTCTACTGAAAAAACAAAAGAATATTTAGTATTGCATCTACGTAACGACCATCGACCCTATTATTATTATTATCGAAACAATTCAGGCAACCATTTTCATTTTAAAACCTTCACTATACCTTCAAAGCCTTTTTTTTATCCACTACTTTTAAAATTTTTTTTTCACAACCTAATTACGCTAAATTTCTCGTCGCTCCGCCCTCTCGAAGCTACTCTCTTACCTAAAAGAAAATCCCTCGCGAAATAACAGACTCCCTCTATCTCTCTCTCTCTCTCCTATACATATATATACACTCACGTTCGCCACCTATCCCCGTAATCGAACGCAAAAAGCTCTATCGCACACATTGCACTCTCTCTCTCTCTCTCTCTGTACAAAAGCCGGAAGGAAGGGAAAAGAGACCGTGGTATATAAAAAAAAAAAAGAAAAAAGCTCACAGCACGATACACAAAGGGTCGACTCGATTTCTCCAATCAGCGTTCTCGCACGACACATACACATAGAAAGCCGCAATTCCAACGCGAACGGCATACTATATACACTCTCGAATTTCGACGAGGTTCTTTTCACGGGTTGCGTCCATATATACAGAGATTTTTTTTTCACGTATAGCGAGAAGTCTGTTGTGGTATAGTATACGTGAGATCGAATCGGTTGCTGTGCGAATGCATTTCGGGGGAATTGTTTATTGGTAATCCAAGCTAAACAATATATTATATAGTATAAATAACCTACATATATATAACACAGCAACGTATAAAAATTACCAATACCCTCCCCTTTACATTTCTGTTTCAGGTAAGCCAAATGTCGAACGACCCTAATAAGCCACTCGCATACACCCATACACATCGTAACAACCGTAAGGCATATAGTCTGTTGGCCAATAACAATCTGAGAAAATAAAAACCATCAGCGTATAGCAGTAACAATACCATTACCAAAATCTTATCTTCCTTTGCCCTCGCTTATATGGTTCCAATGGCTTCCGATTGCATAATATATATTACGCTTGCGGGGGGGCTGAGAAAAGGTAGCGTCTTATTCGTTCCTTGACATCGATCCGCGGCTCATGCTGCTATAGGTCTTAATAATTCAGCGGTCGTGTGAAGTACAGTGCGTATGTCGCTTTTTTCACGTATAGAACGGATGGTACATAAAGTGCGTTATGCCGATTTCGATTCGTTTTCATTTAATTTAATAAATACATAGTGTAAGTTGTAGGATGAAATAGAAACCGTGTATATGTATGTGAGGAGAAAATTACACCTTAACGAACGCTTACTGTGTATATATGACTTTGCCTCGCGTTTTTATTTAGATAAGAATCTTCATCAACCTCAATTACCGTATACTGTCGCCACAAGCGCGCGCTTATAGATATACATAACAGCGTCATGAACGATGTATAACATTAAAAAGCACTTGTGCAATTTCTTTTTTTCTATCGTTATCTACATTATATTATATTTAAAGTATAATTATATATTCACTCGAATTAAACTATATATATGTATATATAATTGAAAGAAAGACAGTAAGAGAGAATCGCTTTCACACCCGTTAAAACATATAAGCAAACACATACACGCGTATAAGTACGCGCGCGAAATTCCACTCCCCGTATATGTGTATATAGTCGTTTCGAGCCCATCTGTTGCGTTCGTACGCGTTGTATAGAGAGAGAGCCGGAAGCGACGTGCATTGTGCCGCGATCCTGCTCCCTTTCTGTCGTCCTTGCGCCTCTCGTTTTTCTCCACGTCGCGTGTGTGGAGGTGTGTATACGTAGGTGTGTATATGCACGCGTATGTAGTTGGCTTTTCCGAGGGTTTGGTGCGTTTAGAAAATGAAGTGGTGGGAGAATATATTATGCGTAGTGGAAAGTAGTGTGAAAAAAATAATTTATGAGAAATTATTGATTTTCCTTCGTAAGTATGCATACATAGCGAATTTATGTAATTGTTGAGGATAAGCATAGTATAACTTTTACATTTTTTTTTAAAAAATTAAATTCAAAATGTGATAAAATTGAAATTTTTCCTTATAATTTAAGCTAAATAACTAAACTTTCCTCTTACTTATTAAGTATCAGTAAAAAATTTCCTTCTTGTAATAACTCATTAACACCTTCCTCTTAAAAAAAAAGAAACTAAAAATCTCAGCTACTCACCTGTTGAACTCTTAAACCACCTCACTGCCCATTTTTCCTCCAAAATTCAACCCCACTTCCCTTTAAAATCAAACAATTGCGCAACTCAACAACATTAAAACCTCCCATATTCTTATTTATACCTAGGCGTCCTCTCAACATCTCTTCCCTCACACTCGCACTCGCTCTTCCACTCGAAATATCGCACTTGAGCTTCTCTCTCTCGCGCTATAGCAGCGAACCAGAGCGATCGATCTGGGGGGGCAGCGCGGCGCTAATTCATCGTCGGACCCGAGGGCTTGTAAGTGACAGCCGGACAGGAGGCAGGCATTGTGCGTACATATAACCTCCCCACCCACATATATACATACATACCTATATGTGTGGTTATATGTATATGTACTCACGTGTGTGTGTGTACGTATAGAAGCGCGAAAGAGATGGAGAGCGTGCGAGAGAGAGAGAAGTGTGTACACGTTTGTAGAGAGACGAGTGTGAGATGCTGCACTTTAAGAGAGTGTGAGAGGTTTCTGTGAAAAGTGTATAAAGACGAGATTCGTATGTAATAATTGTGGTCATGGAAAAATTGCGTTGGCGCTATTAACCATTTTTTTAGCGTCTAGAAAACGACTTTTTTTGTTCAATAAAATTTGCTATATGAAATGGTAAAATTATTATACTTATTACTCAAAGTCTGAATTATTACTGAATTATTACTGAGTTATGAATTACTCCATGACTGAAAATCTGAAAGTTGCTGAATTTCAAATGGTAAATTTTATGAGAGATAATTCCAAAAACATATACGTAAAAGTGTAATTTTCTAATAATTTATCAAACAATTTAATGCACTGAAATAATGTTTCAAGTAAATTTTACTTGAAACAACTCCAATCTAGTTGAACATATACATTTTATTTTCACTCAGCAAGATATCGAAATAGCTTAAACATCTTAACATCAAGAAAAGCTGCAATAACAAATATTCCACGAAAAACCTGTCCATCTATACAATTTTTCCATACTCTTCCTCCTCTTCCTCTTCTTCATCTCTTTCTCTTACTTTCCCCCTTTCTTCTCACCCCTGGCATACCACCATTGTCTCGGCATATTTTTCAATAACACCATAAGACTCTCTGGGCCGATTAAACTATCTCTCGCTCTCTAAGTGGCATTGATACACCCCCGCAGTACCTTCGAGAAATTTACCTCGCCGCCGCGTATAATGTGCTTACGGCCAAAGACGATTATACGCGGAACGCGCGCAAGAGGCTGAAAGTTTGCTATTATATATGCGCGTGCCAGTAAAGTTTCAGCTGTAGTATTTTGCTTTTTCTCGTTTATATATTCAACATTCAGAAACCGTCGAAAGAATGAAAAGAAACGTTTTTATATAAAAAAAGATATATTTTACGTATGTATACGTATTGCGTGGCGTATCAATTGATCCGAAAATATATATATATATATTATATGGGTCAACGTTTAATCGGCTCACGTATTTATTCCGTATATATATACTAATTAACATCGTTATATACCTTCGCCGTATATATACACCTACACTATTACCACGTACTTTTCACATATATAAGAAATCATTAACACACGCGTGACGACTAATTACGTTCCAGGAGCGCCCTTTCCACTATATATAAGCAATTAATTTAATTTCCTCTCGTCCAGCCCCTTCGAATTAATATTTTAAAACGTCCGCGATAAAAGCAACGCGTCGAACGAAAAAGCTTTTGGCGTACATACATACATATATAGATAACCACTACTGCGCACGTTTCACGTTATATACGTAAAAGCCTTTTAACAGCTAACCTCGCGGACCCGGGGAAACTTCGTTTTGGCATTTTATACTTTACAAGATATAACTCGGTGGCTGCGCGCGTTACATTATTCGTCATGCCCTGCGCTGCGCGTATACGCATAACGATGGTTACGCGATGGACGACGCGTGACCTCCGCGTTTGCTACGGAAACAAATTAAAAAGTTATATGTACGATGTAGTAAAGGCACTGACCTCAATGTATATATGTGTAGGTATGCGTGTGTGTGTGGAGTATAGTGGAGAGTAAACATAATTAGAATGATGAGGTTAAAGGTTAGAAATGTCACGTAATTAACCACGCAAGCGTTCACTTACACGGAGAGAAATTTTCTAGCAAATTTTATCAGTGAACTAAGTAATCAAGGGACAAACCATTAAAGTCCCAAAAATTACCAGTTTTTCTAATAAAATTTACTATAATTCTAATAAATTTTACTAGAAAAAATGGTAATTTTTGAGATATTGACGGTCTGTCCCTTGATTACCAAGCCCACTGGTAAAATTTAGGAAATTTCTCTCCGTGCACATATATGCTATAGTTACTTAAGCACTAATACGTCGAAAACGAAAAACCAACCGTAAAACAACGCAGCTTCTTATAAAAAAAACTTATCCACACACAGCAACTGCGTACAAACGCAACGCACCAAAAAAAGTGAACCCTCGGTCTACGTCACGCGTCGTATTCCCCAACTTATCTCAGCTATACGACCAACCACCAGCAGCAGCAGCTGTCCACGTTTGCCCTATCACATCGTCGCAGCAACGACGTAACCCTTACGCTCGCGTGCGTTTATACTACGTCTAGTTTATCCACTTCTCTCTCTAACTCTGTGCTCTCAATCTTATCGCGAGCCGTCGCCTCATTAGGGCGCCCGCGACGTCGTCGTAAAGCCAAGTGAGAGATGACGAGTCGGCTCGTACGCGTGCGTATATATATAGGGGTGAGATTATAACTTCTTTTCGTGCGTGCGTATATTTCGCGCGCGGGAGGAGAGTTATATCGTGGATGTATATATATGTGGGCGAAAAATAAGCGTCGTAGAGAGTGGAAAATATTGTTATAATTTTTTTTTTCGAAAATGCGTTTCTTACGATAAAAAAAAAGAACTATTAAATTTTCTATACACTCAAAATTCATTTTACTCATCAATTAGTATATAGTCGCAGAGAAACAAAGACACATCCTGTCCTCCCCTCAAATCCCAGCCGCATCTCTAAAGTAAGTCGCCTACATATATACCTATATCCACCTATATACACATACATATATATATACATAGCCACAACTCGCCCGGTAATTCCATTATTTATCGGCAGCCAGCCTCTCTCAGGCACGGCGGAGAGATGAAATAAGAGACCAGCGGCTTAGGGTAATTAATTTGGCGGGCCCGAACGAAGCGCGTTTCGCGCGCGAAGGAAAATCATTTTCGCGGATCTTGATTTATTCCCTCACGGATGGCCTTCCTCCACCTCCTTCTTCTCTTTTTTGCTTTGTTTCCACGCGAGAACAGAGCGAGAGAGCTGATAATTTATTAAGGGGATCGCGAGCTTGGCGTGAATAACGATTATTTGCGTATATATATATAGAAAGCCTGCGACCGCGATAAGACGATGCTTTCGTAATTGTTAAAAAAAGAGAATAATAAAAGAAAACAGCTCGATATACCGCATCATCCTTATATACACATACATATACACATCGAATCTATCCGCTCGTCATATAGCCGCTTCACGTCCTGGCGAAATCTCTCATCCACTCAGGCACCACCACCACGACCGTCCGGCTTCCTATATAGCCATCGGCTCTCATCATCGTCCTCTCTTGCGAAATCGATGCGTGCACATCTCCCACCCTCCCTCCCTCTCAACTTGTCGTCGAGTCCAGCGCAGCTCTCTCTCTCTCTCTCTCTCGCCATATACTCGCCTAAAATATTCACCCTGATCGATCGCTATAGCTCGAGCTGCTACTACTACCACTACCACTGCTGTTGCTCATGCCGCTAGCGATAATAACGCGCTTATGGCATTGCGATCGATTTCCGCGTTGCTTCTGCTTCTGCTACTGCGCTACCATTGCCGTAAGGGGATATCTCTCTCTCTCTCTCTTACTCTCTCTCGGAAAAATAGCATACATATGTGTGTGTGGATGTGGATAGGTGCAGTAACTGCAGCGAAAACGGAGAATGATTTCGAACGTGTGTATATGTGAGCGTGTATATATGAAGGGGGAGAAAGGGAGGGCATTGCACCGATGGAACGCGAGCCCGAGTACAGACGTATAATGATAGATTTATTCGTATATGTGTGTGTGTGGTGCAGTTGGGGTTCTGCGTGTATGGAGTAAAGAAAAGCGAGAAGGAGAGAGAAAGATGCTAGTTTAGCTTTGTTCATGTGTGTGTGTTGGAAAAATTTTTATAGCTGGATTTTCGCGAAATTACGGTGTATATGGGAGCGGAGATGAGGAGAGTATGGATCAGTTTTTGAAATTTCGACGGGAAAACGGTTGATAGTTCGATTTTGAACGTAAAAGGCGGAACGGTGTTATATTTTCTAAGATAATATTCGTATACAGTTGTTTGCTGTTTTCAAACTGTAGACTACTATTGAACTTATTTTTTTAACGTAACTTATTGCAACTTATCAATAAATTAGTAAAAAAATCAACGGTCTTTTATAATTTATATAAAGAAGTTTGTAATAGTATTATAGCGAATGGTTCTATATTATGTAGCAACCGTTGCATTTTCAAACGTAGAATACGTATAATACACCAGTAAACAATTATAATTCAACGCAGTTTTTTTTTCATTACCTTTCACCTACGAAATACTGTTAAAAAATCAGCTATACGCAGCTGCAACAGCTTGGACCTTAGACCCCCACATGCTGAACCTCAACGAAAACCTCTCGTCCATATACATATATAATATACATATCCCCATTTTTTCTCACCTCACTCGCCCTAAAAGAGTCATTACCACGCCAGAATATTCATCCACGCCAACTGACCCAAAATGTAGAGTTCAACGTCCTATCATACACACACACATGTATATATATACCTTCTCGTTAGTCCCAATCCACACACACATATGTGTATAGGGGAGGTCAACGTACCCTAAGCGCGCACAGCCGGCCGCTACGTCGTGCACCTGGTCTCTCCCTCTCGCGAGCGTATCGCTTTTCCGACCCCCACGTATATGTATTATATAGGGAAAGGAATAAGAGAGAGGAAAGCTGCGTAACGAATTTTTCTTATTCTTCGGTGTCTGATGTGTTGGATGATTGGGTGTATGTGTAAAAGGGCGATGTACCCTTTATAGGGTTGTGCAGGGTTACGAATTTTTCAACGCCTGCGGTGCGAGGAAAAGGATGAAGGATACGTGTGTGTATGTTAACGTGCGTGAAATCTAAGAGAATCGCGTTGATCGGGTAGGGGATATGTTTTAATTTTCCGATCGTAATGGGTAACTTGATGCATTTTTATATAGACAAATTGTTAAAGTAACAGTTTGTTGTATACGTTGACACCTGCAGAACCTTGACCGTACTTAATATTATGCGCGACTGGGTAGGAAGTACACGCAGGTGCGAATATTTAGCGTACTGTAGTTTATGCAGATTAAGCGAACTGTTCTAACTTCTTTTTTCTATACGCAATAATCATATGATTTAAAAAAAAATTTTCTAAAGTGATCCCATCGTAGTAATAACGTTAACGTGACGCGATCGCGTATACCAGGAATAATGTTATTGAGGATTATAAGTATCATATAAAACTTATAATAATACGCGTGTGTCTTCATTTACACGGATAATAGTAGTAGTGATGCGGCTACTTACCATTGCTCTGTAATTTAGCGCGGTTATTACAACGAAAGTTTTACGCGAGTTCCGACGATTGCTTCGGTTTTAATTATTCAGTGTCTATTTGCGGTGAACGAATAATCTTTTAATAAAATATGGTATTTATATATACGTATATCCTATAGAATGTATTATATTCTAGTATTCTAGTAAAATTAGAATTTTCTTTTTTTATTAAATCGTTTGTTAAATAAATAAATGAATCAAATTTTTTACCGTTGCTGATCGATTAATCGACACATTTCACGTAACATCGAAGCGCAATATCAATTTCGTACAACCCATCGTTTCCTAACGATAAAACGAAAGAATTTTCCAAACGTACCCTACTTATACCAAAAGAACACGTACACTCGTACCATTTCCAAATACCACTAACGACGAATCGTACCTCTATATATATATACATGCATACACAAACTCAACCCTATACAGCCGCGAGTATAGAAACCAGCATCACCATGCACCGAGGAACAACAACATCAAAGCGCGCCACAGCGGAATGATTACATCGCGGCAGAAACCTCGGTGTAATTGCGTTTCGCGCTTCAAACGTTATAGCGCACGGAATTCCCGTTAATTGTTATTTCGATTGGCGCTCTCTCTCTCTCTCTCTCTGTGTATGTGCTACGTCGACGCACGCGGTTTACTTTGCGCGTACACGCGGATTTCGGAACGTAAGACGCGCGAGAATTCGCGATGTTTTCTACTGATTTTTTGGCAACGTAGCTGAGAGAGAGAGAGAGAGAATTGTTGAAATTTTGCGTATAGCCGCACAGGAGGAATGGTATGACGCAAGTATTACGCGAGCTTTGCATTTTTCGAGTTGAGAGAGAGAGAGAGAGAGCGTGGAATGAGCCGCGGAAATAGCGCGCGCGCGGTTGTATAACGCGAATGGAATTGCAGACTATATACGGGTGTATATAGTGGGTCTAATCTTTATGTGGTGAATATTCACGGGGTGAATGGGATTGAATGTGGAAGAGTTAATGATTTTTTTTTGTAAGGTGCTGGAAGTGAGTACAGTAATTGGCCTATTATATTAGAGTTTATATACTATAAAATGAGTAATGTCTAGATTGTCATTCTCCGATTATTTGGCAATTCAATTGATTGAAAAATAGAATGACTTTTTCGAAGATAAACGCAAGCTTGTTCTTGGTTATTTTGAAGTTCTTGAAACTAATCACTTTCTCTAATCTTGAAATAGTTAATGAAATGTTTCTTTTTTTTAATTAATGCTATTTCTTTATATTTTATATATATTTATCAAATACGGATATCTTTTTGTTACGTCATTCTACAAAATGAACAATAAATGGTCGAACAGGCTGTTCATCAAAGCGATTAACAAACTATAACCCCACTATAGCTATTTTCTAAGTTCTTAAACATTTCATATATATTTCATTATTCCACATCGGTTTCCACTCCTTAACCATAAACAAACAAAATACAACTTCAACCTTACCCTATACAAAAAAAAAGAAAGCAACCCACGCTACCGTACATACAACCGCGTACCTCGTGTCGCGTTTAAGCACGAGCGCGAGACGGAGATTTCAATGGCTGCACTTTTGTCCGCGAGTATATATATATACATACACGAGCGAAACGCGAGCGGCCGCGCGCGCATGCACCAGTTGCATGCCGAGAGCCCCGCAGAGCTGCTTCGCTCCTCCCACGCGCGAGAGGCTTTTTTTTGTTGGTGAGAAGTCGCCTGGTATGTGCGTAGGATTTGTGTTGTGCGATTGTTGTGAAAATAAGTGTACGAGGATGTTGATATAGTAAATAAATGTGTGTTGTAAATGATAAAAAAGAAGAAGTTGTGGTAGTGGTTCATAGTAGATGAAGCTTGTGAGAAGTATACGAGGTTTTGGGTAGGTTTGGACATCATTTTGGTAATTATGGTTCAGAATTAAAATAAAAGTGTGACATGTTGATAAATGTATCCTGAAGTACTATAAAAAATATATAATTTTCTCTAACCAAGACGAAAACATCTTACCTTACTCCGTCGCCTCAACATATCCGCAATAGATAAAGCATCTATTAAGCGCCATATCAAACGGAAATTAATCCACGCGATACCACGTATAACCGCGAGACCCCGCATCTTTTCGCCTCAAACGCTCACGTAATCGACCGTCTATTGTTAATACCGCTTGATACACGCCGTCACCGTGTAGATTGACTTCTGACATCTCGTCAGCTTCTTATACTTATATTATATTTAATGAAAAAAAAGACTCTCAGTCCCTATATCGATCCATTATACACACACACACGCACGCAGAGAACCCATACGTATAACTGTACAGATGCTGGGCGCGCTTGCTATCAAAACATACGCGTAGCGATTGCGTGTACATATATATATATACACATATGCGCCACGTGCGCAATGCGTAACGTCTCTACGTGTATATGTGTATATATACAGAGGGAGAGAACCGGGGCTTCCAGTGGGTACGCATGAGCAAGATGATGATGCGTTGGTGTGGAGCGATATGTGAAGAGAGGGAGAGAGAAAGTGTAGCTGTGAATGGAAGGGAAATAGTTTGTATGTATATGCTTGGTGAAAAAGTTTAACTGTGTATATATATATGTGTGTGTGAACCGTAAATCAGTGGATCTTGAACCGATGCTAAATTTATACGGATACTTTTTTTTCGATAGTTTTTATATGTACAACGATTTATCGATATATAGGAACATTTTACAAACGCGGTATATTTATGCTTATATGCATATCGCAATTATATAAGTAACCGAAAGTTGATTCAACCAGAGAGATAGACTCTAAAGTACAGCGTATTATATATAACGAGGTCACAGCAAGTATAATATATATATATACACTATACAGAACTTTTCCCATCGCAGATGATCTCGGCGACATCTAAAAAGCTCTCTTTCTCGTTCCGCTTCAACTAACCCGGTTTCAAGCTCACCCGCACGTCCTCTCTCTCGCATCACTCACTGCTAACAAATTCCGACAAAACTCTCTCTCTCTCTCTCTCTCTCCCTCATCAACGTATATAGCCCCGAAAGAAAAAATCCCTCTTCCTCTCACCTACATACACATACATATATACATACACACATATATATAGGATCCCCTCTTGCATCCTATATATCCATCCCTTATACACGGAACAAAAACAGCCCCTTACTATACTAACTCGAGGGAGATCGGAAATTCGCGGGGGACCATGAGAGAGAGAGAGAGAGAGAGAACGCCTGCGATGCCGCGCGCACTCGGGGGTTGCTATGGAGGGTTGCCCTGAGCTACCCAAGAGAGAGAGAGAGAGCGTGAGCTCCTTCTGACCGAGAAGGGCAAGCGAGCGGAATCGATATATCGACGGTTGTATGTGTATGTGTGTATGTGTTAAGGGAGAGGCTGTAGCAAGTAGAGAGAAAAATCTTGTGTATATATGTGTGTGTGTGTGTGTTTCATAATTTAGGCGGAGTATTGAGGTTGAAAGATTTGACGGTGTGTGACGATGATCGTGGATGACGGCCGAGAACGAGAGAATGAATTGTTCATAAGTCTGTATATATATATACGAGGTAGCGAATGGATTTTATTATAGGTATACGTTGAAAGCACGCGCGTGAATGTAATCTCGTGATTTGAAATCGCATACACGTGAGTTCTTCTAATTCATTAAGAGACAACGCGTATACACCTCACACTTTCTTCCCCCCTACAAGTCCGAACTGACTTGTAGGCCACATTAGCATATTCTTTCACCCGGACGACTGCGGTTGAAATGAATATACTAATGGTGTAACAGCAGCAGCTGCTGCTGCTGCTGCTTTTCGATCAATTACACGTTGTTTTCTTATCATCCGTATAATATACGCGAGAGTAGGAGAAACAGCGGGACATTCACCTTGCGCGTATATATAAGACGCGCACTTATACGCGCGTATATACTGTTTTTTATCGACCTTCGAAGAGAGAGAGGAGGGTATATAAGCTGTGAATAATTGAACCGCGCACGTATATATCGTAATGCGGTTTGAGCTGGAAATATATAATGTTTTTTTTTTATTTCGCAAGTAAGTGTGTATAGATGATATGTTGAATAAGTTGGTTTTTATAATAATTTTTATATGAGTAATAATTAAGTGTTCGTTATCTCGGAGAAAAGAAAAGATATATTTTGGATCAAACTTCATTACAACTGTCACTTTCGTTCAGTGTCACTCACGGAATTCATATATAGATATAGATATAATTACGAGGAAAAGAGAGAAAATAAGGGCGACGGTGTCCCTTGAGAGGCACGCGCGGTTAGATTAAAGAAACGCGGACGCGTGAACGAAGGAAATTACTTTATTCCTTCTAATGGGAAAAAATCACAGATACATATCTTATATAGGATTTTCGGTCGTAATATAAGTATTACATCGGTTATCGGAACAATCAACGTTGTATATATATTCCCGCTGCGTAATGAAGCGCAAGGATTGTTGTTAATGATTGGATACATATCATGTAAAGGTACGAAAAGAAAAAGAAATATCAGTGAGATTTTTTGATATACAATTTAATAAAACGTTGGTTAATCTCACTATACCAACAACAACAAAACGTCGACGCCGCATCGCAATATCAAGCCACGCTATATACTCCCGAAATAACAGCAAACATCTCAGCCTTCATCCCCCCCTTCTCTAACATAAGACATTCTCACCCCTTTTTTTTCTCTGAGAAAATCCCTCGTACGCAATAAACCGTGCCTCCCTCCTGCTTTTCTATATATATAGCAATGCGTTTGTTATCAGAACGACGTGTATGCGTGTGTGTGTGCGTGTAGAAATCGATCGCAAAACTAAGACTTCCTCGATTGATATTGCTCAGAGGATTCTGAAGCAGCTAGGGGGGAGGGATTTGTTGGTGTTTTGGAAAAAGTTTTGTATATAGTATACGAAAGTTTAGGCGAGTTTGCGAGAAAATTCGAAATGAATGCGTATACGAGAGGTGAATTAGATTTTCTTATAATAATATATATACAGTAATTTTTGGGTCGGTTCGAAATTTTTTCGTATATACGTCTGGTGTGACATTAGAAATTTTACGACTTAATTACTCAGTTGTATGATAATTGTAACGGCTAAGTGTTTTTTTTACATCAACGACGTAACGTTTTTCTATCAAAGCTATGCGAATCCTTTATAGGGCTATACCCTTTTGTTGAGTTTATTTTAATTAAATCTAATTACACTCCCACCCGGCGTCCGATACGTTTCGCTTTACATCTCTAATTAAATCTAACTCAGAGTTAATACATACGTATATATACACTGTACCCTCTTTCTCTCTTTTTATAAAAGGAGCTTTTATTGCACGCGACAGCTGTCAAATAACAATCGTATATATAAAACTCATCAAAGCTGAATATCGAAGTTTTATTGCCAGTGTCGCTGGTTATTTTTCTTCTCCTTTCCCTCCCCGATATCGTTACATTTTTCCACACCTAAAATATACCGCAATAGCATATTTTATCCAGATTTACACTTTTGTACGTATAAATAATTTAAATTACACTCGCGATGCTCTTTTTTCTTACACATACAGTTGATATTGAATATAAGAAAAGTTTATGTATATAAACGTTGTTGTTTCCACTCACACCGCGGCGGCGGCTAGTTTGTCTCTCGCTTAACGCTAAATAATTTATATACGGCACTATATCGATCTGTCGAATTAGAAACAAAGCGTTAATGCTTGTAGTCTACTCAACTTTATATCGTTCTACCATTGTATTATAGAAACATTGAAAGCTATATAACGTTTGATATACTCGGTCGTTCAACTACCGCTTAAAATAACCATCGTTTCGTTAACAAAAACAAAAAATCAGAAACCAATCATTCAGCTAAACCCATGATTTTTTCCGCGTGTAAAATATATCCGCATCGCACAATAACGCAACACAACCACCCAAATAGATATTTTCCCGGCTCTTTTATCACACACACTTTCTTCTTCCGTACTCTGTACCATCCAAAGAAAAAAACGTCAAGTAATGCTCTCGCACACCTCACCCTCGCCAAAAGCTTTACCCTCTCTCTTATTCCTTCACATCAGCGACCCACTTTCCCCTATATATACACACACACATACGCACTACTTCCACTACTACTACTTCTGCACCGCCTGTATAAAAAAAAACACCGAAATTCCCGGGCACATGGTTTCTCTCTCTCTCTTTCTATCCATCCATATACCTCCCCCGAATAAAAAGCCCCGAGATACATATATATAGTAGGGTGCGTGCGCGTCGTTTGTTGGCAGCAGGAGCAGCAGCAGCAGCAGCAGCAGCAGCAACGCGTGCGCGAAGGGTAGCCTTTGCGCCTCCCCCCCTTTCGCGTTTTGTGCGTATGCGTGGGGGAGCAAAAGTAGAGGAGGGGAGAAGCAGGCAGAGAGCGAGGGGGTGCGTATGCTTGGTAGGCCTGGGCGAATCAGTCGCGGACGAGCTGTGCTACGTACGTCGTGCTCTCCGTACCTATATATATTATACGCGTTCTGTCGTATATATATAGGTATATATATATACATACAGAAGCGCGTCGTTGGAAGTTAGAGGAGAGATAGATATTATTATTTAATAGATTATTAATAGTGTCGTATATGGAGAGAACGATTGTTCAGGTATTATAATATAGAGAAAAAAAAGTGTGATATAGTTGTTCGAGTGCGGTATATATATATATATATACATACATATATATTGCAATAATACGCGCGCGCGCGTCGTACTCGAGGTGATATTTTTGACTTGTGCAAGAAAGCAGATATATAGAGGGGTAGCAGTTGCTGTATATATATATACATAGGATATATAGAAGATAACGAGAGAGAGGAAAACGTTCGAGACCAGCCAAGAGACAAAGTCATCAATGGTGCATATATTGGAAACGATACCGTCGCGTCGGAACGACATTCCCATGGTGAGTCTTCAGGATTTTAAAAAATACGAGGGTGTATAACGTACGTAGTTGTTGGTAGATTTGCTGATACTATAGAAAGTGACGTATATAGTGATAAGTCTAAAATTTGTAGTGACCTAAGTGGTATAAAATAAAAGAACGCGCGTTATACATTTAAACGGAACCTAAGTGAACGAGAGAACGCAAAACGCCACCACTTTCACGCTATTGACTACACCAAAATTACTATCTCTTTTTTTTTACTACCGACAAAAAAAAGTGTAAAAGTAAAATAGCTGAACAACAAGAAAAAAACACACATATATAGCGATAGACGTGGCGCCGCGGGCCGCGTTATTATTATTACGACGCGAGCTTTTTACGCGACATGACTTCTTAAAGAGCAATAAAGAGCTCCGAGTCGTGCGCGTTGTAAAACAAAATGAAAGTGTAGTATTTCATATAACGCGCGTGTACATATATGTATATATATATTCACATATACTACGAGATTATGCGCTACCGCGGTCTCGGTAACAAAGTACGCACACATAGCAATTTCGCGCTGTTACCGCGCGAACCTTACAGCGTTCCCTCTTCTTTCCTCTCGCAACGATTAAAATCCTCATCGTTTCGGCGAACTGTTGGTTCAGTCGTGCATATATGTATATATATATATCGAAAAAATAAGCAGGAAAGTAGCATATACACACACACACACATAGCAGTGGCTTCTATAAATAAATAAGGGGAACGTTGACACGCGCGCGGGTTCCGCGCGAGCCGGCCGGTATAACTGCTGCTGTATATATATACACGTTAGGTAGGTTTCATTGAAGTCTCTGTAATATTACGCAAGCACACTGCGAATATATATAATCTAAATTTAGTTTTCTTGAAGTTGTTTCTTTGATCGCGCGAGGGAGGGACTGCCCGCGCGCGTGTGCGTATACTCGCGAGATTCTCCTTTAAGATTGTACGCGCGTATAATAATAGACGCGCTGCGTGAAATTAAACGTAAAAACGCTTGTTGTTGTTTTTTCTATACGTAAGGATGCATTGTATTATATAGTTGAAGGTGTCAGGAACCGAACGGTATAATAACGAAGAAAATCGGTTGTTTTGTGTCAGGTTATTTGAATTTTAACAAGTGACGTATACCGTGCGATCTCGTTCGACTGATAAGTGTGTGTATGTATATGTGAGCGAAACATTGCATAATCTTTCTTTCTCCCTCTCATGGTCTATGATGTTTCGAAATTTATGAGCACGGAGAGAGAGAGAGAGACTAGTAGCGCAAAATCAATACTTGGAACTATGTCTAGTGGAAACGGAGGCGCTATACATATTTCACGAGGAACGAGGGGAGGGAGAGTGCTTTGAAAAATAATAATAGCTATTATGTTCCTTTTGAGGATAAACATAGTAATTTCTTTTAATAATACACGTGTGCTTGAGAATACGCAAATTCCCTCTTTTGTTGTGTGTGTATATATATGTATTGCAACTGAGAGGATAGAATTTTACGGTATAGCTATATCGGTTTTTTTATATACAGCCACAGTAATTAAAAGAAACAGCTATAAAGGAGAGGTTGAAGTCTTCCTCGATAGATAAATAATATATACATGTGTACTCTGGCAGCCTACTCGAAAAATCACGACGTCCAGGTTCTCAAAAGAAACCTACGTCTGACCCAATTCCCTCTCGCTACTTCTTCTTCCTCTTCTGTGTGTTTCTTTTTTTTTCCTTTGGGTAACACGCGAGCGATAGAAAAAAACACACACGCGCGCGCGTATGTGTGTTTGAGGGGAAGCAGCTGCGTCTTTTCCTTCGCTCCGTTTTCCGGCATTTGCAATTTAAATTTTTCGATCTGCGCGTGCGCAGAGGCTGCTTATTTAATTCGGCTCGTTCCACGCGCGGGGGAAAACTCTGTGGATATGGGGGAGAATAAGAGAGAGAGACACTGCTGCTGGGTTTCGTTATACGCTCGTTGGAATCTGGTACGATGCTTAGGCCTTTTTGGAGATTTTGCAGTGGCTGGATGATAAAAATCGTGTTGGAGATTTTGGGAGAAAGGTTTTATTGGTAGGTTGGAACAACAATCGTTACGAAACTATGATTGTAACAACAGACGCACTTTTTATCTAAACCGAACGATGAAATGAAAATAAACCGTAATTCCATCTCGCCCTCTCATCAAACAAGCCAACAAATCTTCCAATTTTTTTCTCTTACCATCCAAACGGCTATATATGTTTATTTTTCTTTCTCTCGCGTCCCGGATACATCTCAAAACAAATACTGTATCCTATAAATTAGGAAATCACGGTAAATTCTATATATATACAACGTTGGATTATTATTAAAGACTATATATACTCTTATTTTTCAAATTCACCGCCACGTGCGCGAATGAATTAGTGCATTATTGAACGGGCGAAATACGTGCGACTATACTTCCGAAACCGATGAATCTCAGGATTTGTATTTGAATATTCTATATACGAGGACCGGATTTATATAAACTTCGTAGACCCGCGCGTCTGGGGATAAATGATGGAACGAGGTACACTATATATACTCGTGTTATGAAAATTTGAGGATCGCACACGCGGAGAGGGGTTTTAAATTGATATAAGCGAGTTAAATCCATATTAGTTTGGAAAGTTACGACCTGCGTACATACATATTTTTATCGCTTTATTTTTCATCAATATTTATGCGCCTTTTTCTTACCTTTACAAATGGATTTCGATGCGACGTAAAAATCTTAATATTTCATCATTTTTCATATATTATTCTTATATTAAAAATTAATTTTAATCCATAAAACATACACTAACTACTACTATGCCTCTATATATCTTCATCAAACTGCACCTCGCATTCACATCTTTCTCTCTCTCTCTCTCACTCTCTCCGTGATGTTTTGACACGCGCGCACCGCACTCGCAAGTAAACGTATAACACGTGCCGCGGGACCAAAAATAGAGCAGCAGCAACGGCAGCGAGCGATGCGTATATAGGATCTTTACGAGCCGGCGGACGAAATTTTCGGGGAGAGAGAGAAAGCCGTAAACCGCTAACGATATTAACCCGACGACGACGTCTCTCCGGGGAAAAAGAGAGAGAGAGAAAGTAAGGAAGGTACAGTAGTGTGGTATAGTCGTAGTACTCGAGAGTATAAGAGAAAGGGCCGACGAAGGTTCTCGAGGATTTATGTACGCGCGTTGGATGATATTGTGTTAAAAGACGTATATAAATGTATATATATGTTGTAGATATTGTTGTTGTTGTCCGGAGTAGCCGAGGGAGGTCTATATACGTTTGCTCTTGAGTTTTTATGGATTTTCGCTTAGGTATATATAAATGTTGAGAACGTAACAAAAAAGATACTTACTGCATTCCATCGTATTTTCTTCTTACAACATTGACAATTATCGTTGTTTTAACAAAATATACGATTGATTCTTCTACGATAAATGACGTCACCTTACATATCCTAGAGTTCGAAAAACCGAAGTAAACCTCAGAACCAGCGAAACGCCCGCACGCAACCTTGACAGCATCTCTCCCATATATATACGCATCTTAGCTTTCCGAAAAAGTCGTCCGAAAGAAAGAGGAAAAAAAAATCACTCGAACTTTCTCTCCCCCTCGTTCTATTCCTCACATCCTCGAAACAACAATAACAAAGCCAACGACCCCAAGGGTTGCCGATCGATCCAGAATAATACTACTACTACCCTTACACATATACAAGCGAGAAAAGCGCGAAATCAGCGTGCTTCTTATCAGGGCAAAGGTTATACGAGAGTATAGATATATATATAAGCACAAGGTCGAACGTTTGCGCTAGAGATGAATGGGAGATGCTATCTCGGCTGAGATAATTGCCGTTAGGAGGGAGAAGGTGGTGGTCACGAAAAACGCGTAGTATATAGAAGAGAAGAATGTACATACGTATGCGTATATCGATTGGGGGGACAATCGCGTGGGCGATGAGAGAGAGAGAAAAAAAAGGTCGCTTCGGCTTTGTTTTGGTCCGCGTGTATAGATAAGGATTTCGCGTTGTGTGCGTGGTGAAGAGAGAAAAAAAAGAGGATAGGGAACTTTTTCGGGTATATATATATATATACATACGGAGTATAGTGACACGTGCCGTAGTTGCCGCGAGCAGTGCCACATGGCCCGCAGGAATTCCACATACATATATACACCTACTGCGCGCGTGTGTATGTGTATGTGGCTACGGATGTTTCTCTTGCGCCCGGAATAACTCGCGCCAGTGCCACTGGAAGAATATCAGAGCGCGGTTCTTTTCAAGCTTACGAAGTTATAATGACGCAGTGGTGTAGTGAGAAAAAAATTGGACCTGGTGTAGTGTTAAAATGTGGTAAATGCGCATAACATTTTGAATAAAGTAAATTCTCAAGTTTATCCCGTCAAACACCAACGTTTAGAAGCTTAGCGATCGTTAACCTGACTTTTGTAACTTAATAAAAGAGCAACACCTTCTATATATATATATATAACAACGGTGCACAGATACGCTGATGAAAATATTATAAAAAAAAAGAACGAAAGAAAGCAACCGAACGCGCGCAACGGTTCTCTTCTATACTCACTCATATACCAACGCGCTCGAGCGAGCGAACGCGTTTATTAGCGAATTTTACGAGCGCGGAGAAGCGACAAGGAATCGTAAAAGATAATGAAAAAATAAAAGCGCTCGGTAGGAGGTGAGTAGAGTGAGGAGGGGGGGGAGACGAAGGACACGCGACACAAAAAAAAATCAACATAAAGAGGAAAATACGGCGCATAAAGCTGCATAAGGGTCGGATAAATCATATTACGATTTAATTCAAAGTCACAATGGGGCCAAAGTCTCGTTTCTCATGATGAGCGCGCGCGCGCGCGCGCGTGCGAAAAGGGATCATGTTGCTGTGTGTTGGGTTGTATATATAAGTGTGGCGGCTGTGCTGTGCTGTGGTGCGGTATATGGGCTTTAACATAAAACAGCACTCGACCAGAGCCGCCGATCGTAAATTATTGCGAGGTCTTTAATGACGTAAAATGTTGTGGGAGACAGTGTGTAAGAGAAGAGAGAAGTTTTTCTTTTTAAAGATGTTGGGTTTGAGTAGGCAGATTGATAAGTTCGAATGCTGCTGATGGTTAGTAAAACGATTTCTTAAACGAAAAAAATTCTTTTTACATATTCCAACCCTCCCAAAAAAAACAACCCTACCGGAATTTATCTCATTACGAAAAAGAAAAAAAAATTCAATTTTCTCACTTTGGTAAAAATTCCCTTATTCTACATCTCTCTCTCTTTCTCTCTTTCTCTCAGCCGATCACCGTCGTAAATTCACCGCGCCGTCGCGGGTAATCGAATCGCTTTATAGATTTCTCGTTTCCGTCCGTCGTCGCCTGTCGACACTCGCGGAAATTGGAGAAAAACTCGCGGCGCCGCGAACGTTGAAAATTTTATTTCTTTGCGCGTTAGAGCAAGCAATCCTATATATTTGAAGTTATTTTGAAATCATTATATTTCTGTTCTACATTTACAACCCCTTATAATCATCAACGACAATCCTCCCACCTCAATTCCAATCCTACCACTACTACTCCCACTCTCAACAACAACAACAACAACGTACCGCTAATTCTCAATACCCCACCGATTGCTTCGCAATCCCTGCGCACCTCCGCGTTCTCGCTAAATCTCAAATCCCAGCTCTCGAAGCTTATACCTCTCACTATAGCTGTCGTCGCGTTGTTATATCCACGATTGTGCATCGAATTAATTTCGCGGTCCCCAATTAATTTGCCAATTAACCTCGTCCGCGCAGTAGCAGCAGCAGCTCACCATTTCAGATCTAATCTCCACGCGGTCAGATCTCCCGCCTGTGCACAGGCCGAGAGAGCGCGAACCTCGAAATGGACTTGTGCGGAAATGAAGCTGTGAGATTAGTCGTACGCGTGCAGCAACCTCGTCTTTACGTGCGGGTGGTTGGTTATATATATAGATTAGATATGTGGTTAGGTATTAGGTGTGAGGTTAGAATGTATTATATATACTGGGAAAATTACCTAAAAAAAGAGAGAAAGAAGTGTATGCACAATATTGCATCGATTCTTAAACACATATACACGTGAACACGCGAATGTTACACATTGTATGATAGCGTGTCGACTACACTGGCTGCGCCTTAGACGCCTTACTATATATACCGCGAGGGAGAGAGAGAGAGAGAGAGGATACATGGATTTGCGGCCGGGAACGTAATTGGCTAATGAATATATCGCTGCTCCGACGCCGAAGAGCCGCCCGTATAAATTACGACGCCTCTGATTTACATGCGCACCTCCGTGTCTATGTATGTATGTATACACAAACGTGCGTATAATATACACAATAGGGTGCGCACTTCGGTAAACGCTCGGTTGTAAAAGTCCTTGTATATAAATGCATGTAGTATATGGAAGAAAGATTTCGTTATACCACCATAACCAATCGAAAAATTATCCAGACCTACCTTATACCTATAACACATATCAACCCTTCCACCACAACAACAACATCGCATGCGCTGCATATAAAAATCCAATTCCACGGTACACGAGAGAGATCGGCCGTCCGGTCATGTATATATATATATATACACCGCAGCACGCGAATGAATAATAAGACGTACGTGTGTGTATATATATATATATATATACATACATACGTACATAAGGGGTGGGCACGTGCGAACCCTTATCTCCCGGACGTATATAGGGTGTAGAGCGCGTTGATTGGCCGCGGACGGCGGGCGCAAGGGTCAAGCCTTATATATACAACGCGATAGCTCATTCAATTTCCCGAACCTCGCACGTATATATCCAATCGGCTCCTTGTACACATCCCTCCCCTTATATTCTTCCCATACGTTCGACGTATAAGATCTTTTGGTATATGGTTCTAACAGACCGCCAACACCGTGTATAGTTGTACATTTCAACATATACGTGTCCTCGATACCCACATCATATCTTCTTCTTCCTATCTCTCACGACGGCAGGTATTTGCGTTCGACGCGCCATAAATAATTCTCCATACCTTCCTGCTTGGTTACGTCTCGCACGACGATTTCATTATCGTCATGTCAAACGCTGCCAACGTACGTCGTCGTAGTCGCGGGAAATATTCTTATACGATATATATTCGTATATATACAAAGACGTGGAAGGGAAAATCGGCCTGTCAAGCCAACCCGTCGTGTGTAGTGCAAGGGAGATTCGAGTGGTGATGTGTCGTCGCGGATTTGTCACGTGTGTCATTTTTTTTTTTTTTTTGGCTCGCGGTAATACGGGTTGCGGGTTAAAGTATAACACCTTAATACTTTTCTTGTGGTTTACACCCGAATTAAACGTTAATATACAGTTGATTAATCATAGACAAAAATTCGGTCAATAAAAATGTATATCGTATATTATATATATCAGATAAGAATTATTTTTCTCGTCTTCTATACCATATACCATAATTAATGGCTTTCTGAACAAAACTGTGCGTATACACTCGAGTCGTCCTATAGCAATTACCCCTTATATTCTTGCACCACTATATATACGCGACCATCCAATCGTCTTTCACCATCTGCTCTATATAATATATACCAGCACCGAACCGCGCCCCGCTACGTACACGATACCGATCGCTTGTGATTAAGACCGCACGGCGCGCTCGGTCATAAAAAAAACCCGAATAAAAGAAGCGACTGCGCCAGCATTTTCAATATAATAATCGTCGTCGAAAAAAAATAGTTATAGAAATTACAATGCAGGGTGATGGTATCGGGTTGTCGAATAAAAAAAAGGGAGGCGCTCCTTATAGTACACTCGCGTCTAGAGTTTATATTGACTCGGTGGGTTATATATAGGACGAAGCTTAATTAATTGCCGGCATGAGCGCGTGCAAACACATTTGCTTATTGCTGCCACCCGTGCGGCGTGTCTTGAGGATGTATACTTACATATATATATATGTGTGTAGTGTGTGCACGATCGATCGCGTTGAATTAGCGGCTCGATCGGTTTGAAAAGAAAAAAATAATAAAGGGCTTGTATATTATATCCGCTGGGGGTTATTTTTAATTAATTAATGCGGTGTATGTAGCGGTTCGATTAATGGCGAGGTTGTTCTTGTTGTTGTTGTTGAAAGAAAAATATATTTATTTTATTAATCGAACTAGGTCGTATATTTATTTGATTACATAATCGTTGAACTGTATGAAATAATCTCTTTTAGAGAAAAAAACACGAATGAAAATGTTGATGTTAAAACTAATAATTGACAGCAATTTCATTCGCTTTATGTATTATATACATCAAAAGATGTACTCTAACGACCTCTTTTATATATATAAAAAAAAAAACCTGCGGCATAATCAGCATATTTTTCCTATATATGAAAAAATATCTCATATTTCATTCGAATAAAGTCATTACGAGAATAATTCACATCTAAATATCACCAACTTTATACATATACACACACAATCGTCATTCGAATTCACTCTCTCTCTCTCTCTCTCTCTCTCTCTCTCTCTCTCTCTCTCTCTCTCTCTCTCTCTCTCTCTCTCTCTCTCT
>JAWWEQ010000829.1:0-66605 GCA_035583055.1 Torymus tubicola
TATATATATATATAATATACCTATATACCAAACACTCACTTCACTAATACTCGACAAATCCAGTACAATTTTCACTTAATTCCTTATACACCTCGCACTAATATATATATATTTATCGCAATGTATAATATATAAAACCCTATATATATATATATATATATATACGCGCCGTGACAAATTCAAAAGTACGCGCGCAGGACGCGATCTATAGCGCGTGCGTATAATACTGTGTATATATGTATATGTATATGCGAAAGAGGCGCGGCGCGGGGCGTCCTGCGCTCGCGGCCGAGGATTTTCAACTGCACGCGGAGAGCGGCTGTAGCTCGCGCGTACGCCGGCGAGTTCGCGGACAGAGAGAAAGAGAGAGAGAGAAGAGAGGATGCACGCATTGCTTGCACGTCGCGGCGGGAGGAGGTATAAGAGAAAGAGAAAGAGGAGGAGGTGGAGGAGAGATCGGTTTTGATTGTACGGAAAGATTCAGGTGAAATGTATACGCGTAAGTGAAAAAAAAAAGAAATAATTAATTGTGCGAGGGTTTGAAGTGGTTGGTTGTGTAGCTGAAGTTTTAAGGGTCTGATGGGGATTTTGATGGCGCTTTAAATTTAAAGAAAATTAAAAGTTTGGGGGTCAGTTGTGGGGATAGTTTGAATAAGTTGGGCAATTCAACGGGTTGTAGAATAGCTGGGTCTATAGGTGTAGCTATAAGTAATTAGACACCAGTTGATATGTCTGTTAATTTGAAGAAAATGAAAATATAAATGTTTTTTAATCGTCTTCTGGCAATTAAAAGATAAGATGTAGATTTTGATTTTGTACAAGCTATTGCATAATTAATTAGAAGTTATACATGGTATAAGGGTTACGTTAAATTAAATAGTTACAAAGTATCACGCAGTCACCTGTAATATTCTCAAGAATTAGTCTACTATCACGAACTAGTACCATAATAAAGTAAATGAAGTAAAAGAAACATCCGCATAGCCATATTATCACGTTTGTGTCACCACTAAAGTTTTATATTATAATTAGAAATTCAAAGAAATAATAATAGAACCGTATGGTTATTATACGATAATTAAATTTCAAAGAATGCTACTACAATCCATACATTAATTCTGCCCAAAATAAAATTATTAACGTTTTTATCTAAATAAACTTTTCACCGTGATTTAGTGCGATCTCTATATTGCATTATATTACACCCAAGATAATTGCATATAAATGAAAAATAATTTATACAATTTAACCCCATCAACAACAATAACAATCGTCTTAAACCGTCCTGCTACACGCAGACTACAGGAAATGGAACGACACATATAAATATAAATCTACACACCGTATCTCTATAAAACCTGCAAGTTTTTCAATAACCCCGCGTATATACATATATACGTATATTTTCTCCCCATAACTCACGATTTCAGTAATGATTCAAGTCAATTTCCACTATTCCAACCATATATACATCGAATCGCACAACAACCCGAGACATACTCTAATTCAAAGTCACATTTAATTATCCCCCAGGCATTAGAAACCTCCTAGCAAAAAATTTAATTTCGCCTGCTATACATATATATACATATATATAGCAGCATAGCACAGCACCGTATGTACAAAGAAATGAAGACGAATGCGCGAATGCCGCAGCAGCATGTATGTGCTATACACCAGCAGTTTCAGATTATTCTCGAGACTTTCTTGATACTTACACACATACATATATATATACATATATACGTGATCTCGGATGTCCGGGCAGTCAATACACATATATATACACGTACACCCATTTTCTCTCGCACAGGGGCAAGAAAGTGAGAAGTCGAGGCGCGCTTGCGCCGAGCCGAAGGAAAGTCGTTAATTGAAAACAACGCGCGCGGCGCGAATGCGATTCATTTTGTGCTACACTATATATATGTATACACACACTCGTGGTAATCTCGTAGCGATTTGACCCCAATATCGGTACTCGCTCGCGCATTATTATAAGAAACCTAGCAGATATATATATAATCGAAATTCAGTACATATCACGGCAATTATGAGAAAAATATACTTGTGAACCAAAGAGAGCTACATATATATACACAGAAACCGCGATGCAAGGCCATCGGCCTTTTCTCGCGGTCCTGGCTTTTTCTTTTCGGCGCAGACATACACACGCAGGACCTCACGGCGTTCCCCGAATCTCTTCCTCGTTTCTCTCTTTCTTCGGTCTCTCTACGTATACATATATATACTTTCAAGAGGTGTCTCGTGTTGCTTTTATTAGGGGATCCTTTGCATGCTTCTTATATATACCCGCAGCTAATGGGCTCTCGCTCTCTCCTGCGCGCGTTTCGTTTGTTTTGCGTTTCGGTACTTTATACTTCTTCCGCATTTGCTCGATTCCGGCGACTTGTTTTCTCTTCTTTTCTCGATTGTCCCCCTCGATTTCGAGTTTATATTTAATTAACGGAGGTCGCTTTTAAATGTAGCCGTGGCTGTATACTTTGGTGTATATGTATATACCTTTTAAAAAAACTATAAAATGCGTTTCTTTATATGTACTTTCAAATTCCCCGCGTCATATTGAGTATACATTTATTTCAATCGGACAGTTTAACATAATAAAATAAATAAAAAAATCTTTTAAATTCCATCTTATATAATCCGCTATATCAATTTGTAAAATCAAACCCTGACAGCATCACCGGATACCAAATAAAAATAAAGGAAAAAGGACAAAATACTACCATCGATAAATACGAGCGCATACGTGCACTCTTCAATATCTCTTCGCAACAAAAAAAAATAAACCCTAACCGAAAGTCCTCCAATTAAACCTCACCCGAACTCTTTCGCCCACACGAATCACGCTGCTGCCGCCGCGCCTCATTGCGCGTCACGCGAATTCGCCGCAGTCGCATTTTTCTCCTTCCTCTTTCTCTCTTCTTTATTTTTTTTCTCTCCTGTTCATGAATCATCGTCCTGCATCACGAAGAGAGAGAGAGAGAGAAGTTACCTCTCTCTGTTTCTTTTGTAGAAAGCGCCGACGATGTTTTGAGGAATAGGGCCTGCATACTGCCACCGGGGGATCCTTTAACGTCCGCTCGCTGGAGTACAATCGTTTGTCAAAGCGGAGTTGGAGAGAGATTCGTGTATCGTTCGTCTGGGATATGTTTGTTCGTTGTTTGGTTTTGGGAATTAAAGTGTGATAAATTTAGTCGAGAGGTTTGTTTGTTTTATTAAACGTGGTAGCAGTTGTAGCGAGGTACTTTGTATAATATGCTTTAATGTAGCGATAAATTAGAAACTTTGGT
Organism: Torymus tubicola; assembly: GCA_035583055.1. Taxonomy (NCBI): domain Eukaryota; kingdom Metazoa; phylum Arthropoda; class Insecta; order Hymenoptera; family Torymidae; genus Torymus; species Torymus tubicola. Next base: position 3,312 of record JAWWEQ010000829.1, read on the forward strand.
ACTGTAGGTATATGTTAATAAAGAAATTCGTTTTTCATAAACAAGTAAAAGTATTTAGAATTGCGATATACATTTAAAAAATTTTATTATACAAAACCATCGTACCAGATACGCCTATCAAGGCACATATATGCAACCACTTTACGTTGTATACGAACCGCGTGTATCATTCTCCCAAAATCGATGCTTACATATATATGGGTAATTGCATGTCAACTGACCACTTTAAAATTTAAAAATTGCTGATAACTTTTCTAATGATTCCCAAACAGCCTCAGAACACAAATGTAAAATTTTAGAGTAAAATATGTAAACAGTTCAAGAGTAACATTTTTTTATGAAAATTAAAAAAATTTTATGATTTTTTTAACTCAAAAACTTAAAAGTTTTTGTATAGTACATTTAACGGGAAAAAGTTTACAAATTCCAAGAAGAATTATAAAAATTATTTTTTTCTTAATACATTTTATTTTGGTATTCATATTTTGAAATACAATATTCAAACTGTGAAAAAGATGAATCCGATGTGGTTGATTTTGCCCAAAAAAGGCAAAAGATTTCTTAGAATGTTATTTTTCAAATAGTATCATCCCGAAAATGGAATGAGATTATTGAACAAAGTTATGTGCAATTAATGCTGTAAAAATAGTTAAAATACTATTTCAATACTATTTTAATACTGTTTTAACTGTTTTTACAGCTTTAATTGCACATAACTTTTTTCAATAATCTCATTCGATTTCCGGGATGATACTATTTGAAAGATAACATTTGAAGAAATCTTTTGCCTTTTTTGGGCAAAATCAATCACGTCACATTGGCTTTTTTTACAGTTTGAATTTGTATTTCAAAATATTACAAAAAAAAAATAAATTTTAACAATTTTTCTTGGAATTTATAAACTTTTTCTCTTATAGTATACTATACGAAGAATTCCAATTTTTTGAGTTAAAAAATCATAAAAATTAAAAAAAAATTCAAAATATTTAAATTTTGAAGTGTTCAGTTAACATGTAATGGCCCATATATATATTCTCTACTAAACGATATTCGCCGTATATATACCGACACCCGCGCTGATAAATCGCGATCTGCGCACAGTTCCACGTAAATATAGTCCCTGCAATATCAGGTTACGAATATTTTGGTTTATTGAGAGTCCCTGACGATGAGACTACTTTACGAGGGTATGTATGGGCCTTACGCAGGCTTCCGCGAAAGCGCATATCTATAGACACGCGGGCGAGTTTAGAACCGCATATTGGTATTCATTAGAAGGTGTATATATCAGTGAAAGGTGCCTCGTAAGTTTCGGCAAAGTAAGGGTTTTCGTCGTGACCGAGGGAGAAAAATTTTTCGGGGTTTATAAGTGGTAGTAGTAGGATAATACAACGATTGATGTATAAGTTAGCAAAGGTCGGTAGTATTTACGATGTGTATACAAGAAAATTATGGCTAACTGTATCATAATCGAATGAATTTATTGCTACCTTCCCTTTTTTTCTCTCTTTGTCGGTATATAATATTATCGCTAAACCAAACAAATAAATAAATATATTCCTTCTTCAATACTACTACGAAGCGACTCTTAATACGCTCTCCTCACTGTCGCGCGCATCTTCCGCGCTGCAATTACTTTTAATTTTCATCCTAAAAGCGTTACACACCGCCGTACGCTATTAATTACCGCGCGTGAATTATTCATCGAGCGCGGACTGCGCGAAACCGCGCGCGGCGGCGCAGGCGTTAAAAAGTCATAAGCGTTAATTATATACAGCGAGCTCAACGATCGTTACCGCAACATTGTTCTCGAGACGCGGTGGATTGGTTTGTGCGGATAGGTTAGAGGAGTCAGCGGTGCGTGACATCGGTTTTCGGGGGTTTGAAAATATGCGGCTGTGTATACATTGAAATGTATATAAATATTGATTAAAAATAATTTCATCATGAAAAAAATGTATGTGTATATAATACGAGGTATAAATTGGTCCAAATTTTTCATCGCGACATACTTTCATATATACTCAACAATTACCATCCTTTCTCCCAGTCAACTACACACAATTACGCATATATGCGAAATACACATAAAACAAGCCATTTACATCGCCTCATTCGAAAAACACATGTCGCTGTCGCTGCGCGTACCATTAAAAAAAATCATGCATATCCGAATAACCCGCACGCGGCATCGATATATATATATATATATATATATATATATATGTATATATATGTATCCGTTCATTATTATACCCTCCCCAAAATTTCACTTTCCCAATTGACTGCACCATCTCTTTCTCACCTCAAAAAAAGAAACAACCACAATACGTCCCAATCGAACTTTCACTCCATCCGCATATACGCGCGCACAAGAGAGAAAAAAAAATTACATATATACCCATGACATTACGTGGTTTCGGCTCTTGTCTCTCGTAAAGCAGCCGTTTATACGACCGCGCACGCGTGGCTTTATCTCGATTGTGTCTTGCACACTTATATATATATATATATATATATATATATATATATATATATATATACATGTACAGTGACACACGGGCGCGCTAAAAACCTCGTTTTGCCGGTCGCGCAAAAATCTCGGTTTCGTTTCGCGGCTGCGCGCCGGGTGTGGATCGTGTGTATATATACCAACCTTCTTCTCGTTTCCACTCTAAATGCATTGGATGTAACATGTGTGTGTGTGTGTGCGGGAGTATTAAGTAGAGGTCTGCTGGCTACGCGCATCGCCGCGCAATTAACCGCGGATTAAGTTTGCCAATTAGAAGAGCGAGAACCCCGAAGCGACGAAATGCCTGGGTGTATGTGTGTGAGATTGCGTAGGTTGGATGGGTAGTGGTGGTGGTGGTGGCTGTGGGTAAAAGGTATGAGTTGACGGGTGGATTTAGGGAGAATTAATGGGTTGGGATGTGTTTTTTTTTCAATGGGTGTGGGAAAGAGTTGTGTACTGCGGTAGTGTAATTAATTTTAATGTGGTATGTGTGGTTGGAAATTATATATTATCGGTAGAAAATTTTTTTTTTTCGATGTTTTGGAATATTTAGAGTATACTAAAAAAAGTAGTGTAGGAAAAATGACTGTATTTTATGGAAAGGGTTCAATTTTCATAAAACTTGCTACAGTTTGTAGGAAAAATTTCTATACATGCTGAATCATGTTTTACTATGTATATAGCAATTTTTACTATAAATTGTAGTATAAAGTTCATAAAACTTCGAGTTCATGACACAGTTACTGTCGAATAAAGTAATTTTTCCTACAATATTTTCAGTGTACTAGACACGTATCATAACAAATAGTTAATTATACTACTACTACAACAAATCTAATCTTATTCCTATGTAAATAATCATACGTAGAAAATCAGTTTACTTTTATACCCCGAAAAGGCTACTATTTATTCTTATAATTATACTTTGACGTAAATGCAAACACGAATTAATAAACCTCGAAAGCATCAACGAAGATGACGACGACTACGACGACGACTTTTGCTATTTACATTTTCTATATCTCGAAAACCAGGGCAAGAACTTAACACACGAACAATATCACTCTGCGTAGATGCATCGAAAAACTAGGTAACGAAGCGGCAATGTTGGCATAACGTTTTCCCCGCATGTCGAGAAAGTAAAAGCTCAAGGAGGGAGGCGAGAGAAAGAGAGAGAGAAAGAGAATATAAACGAAATTGAAGAACTGCCGCCTCATGTTTCTTTATTGAATCTAAATCGCTGTCCGGTTCGTTCGCCTAGTTTTCGCCCCCACAGATAACGTGGAATGCGTGTTGCATGATATATATATAGATGCACAGTTCGGTGTCCAATCGAAAACTGACAAATTAGATGGTTGATTTTTCTTGTCTATATAAGCATGAGTAGGAAAATTTCGATGGGGATATCAGCAGCTGTCTTCGTGGTTGACGATTAGAGGATCTTTTATTGATGTATCTGACTTTACAGCTAATTAATTTGAGGATTGCAGTTATTTTTTTCTTCTGGGCTATTAATTGTGCTAACTGTTGATGATATCTTTATAGATAGAAAAATAATTTTTTTTTATACTTAATTCGTGAATTTAATTGTTATATTTTAAACCGAGTATAATGGAAATGAAGATAGAAATGAACTTTGCCAATATTTATTATATTGAGGAAATATGTCTCCTCTGCTGGATTATGTTTCTAATGTATATAAACTTTGTATAATGGTTAAGAATTTTGTAATTTTGTAATTGTTTGTACATTTACTACGATGAAATAAATAACAAGAATAAAAATAAAATACTAGTACTTAATAACCTAATAAACCTATTTTAAACCAAATCATATCTGTTTTTTTTTCAAATCCAACTCACTTGCACTATAACCAAAAATTTCCAACCGCGCAGAAGTACCATTTGTTCCACGTGACAAAAAATGCATTACATCTCTCGCAATTAAACCCCAATGGAAACCTCGTCGCGTCGATGGTCAACTATCTCGATCCAGTCGCGCGTCATACCGCCACTAGGGAATCCTCCAACGCTTCGCATTTTACGTGACGTCCATTCGAGAATTCACGCGTCTACTTGTAATTGAAGCCTATACTCTACCCGCACGCTATTGAACAATTTTCCCGAAAAAAAAGGAAACTAGAGGTTTAATTATTTAATTGAGACTTTATAATAAAGAAACGAGAATTAAAAGAAAAAAATATGATCTCCGTTAAATAGGTTATACAGTGAAACCATTGGATTTGCGGATCTTATCCGAGCTTTCCTTATACTCTTTACAGTGCAGAGAAAGGAAGATTGTCGCTTTTAATTCGGGACGGAAATCAGGTTAGAAGCTGAGAGCAGGGCTGTTCTATCCTCGGGGCAACGAGGCAGATATAAGTGGATGATGCCAAGCTGGATGGGTGATAGTGTGTACAGAGATAATGGTGGCAGTGTAAAAAGTATAAACGAATTTGTTACGCTTTAATTATGCTGTAATTAACTTTAGTATATATTCATTTGTTCAATTTAAAGTAACAAACAAATGGTATAGGTACAATGGTCATATGGATAACGGTATAATCTCTGATTGGTTGTATAGGCTAAAATCATAATTTGATATGTAAAATCTATCGCAATTAGTTTATTATCAATTCCATTCAATATCAATACATAACCATTTGATATTTCCTTATAACTATACAAATAGAATTATAAACCTGATTGTATATATGTATCGCATTAAAGGGACTACGTCGCAACGATCACAACGAAAACAAATATTAATCCAGCTAACGGCCAACTCGACCCGCACACTATATGATGACAACTATATTTTTCAAACACACCTATTTATATCGACCGTTTGACTTGATTCTCCACGCATAAATATAATACGGGTTTTCCCTTTCCATCGATGTATCCTAACGTACGGGACAATCCTTTTTTTTTATTATCGGGTATCGACGGGGGCGAAAAGTAGGCAAGAACTCGTACACGTACGTTTCAATAAAGAACGATGAGGCTGCAGTTTTCACGATCGCGATGCTATATTTAATTTTTCCAAAGCATTCGCTACCGGACCTCTATGGATTTCTCGCGGGTGCGCTTTTACTTTCGCGGCGCGAGGAGAAAACGTGTTGTTAGATGTATATAGATTAACAAACGTCACGCCTGATTTTCCGCGTCTCGGTTTGTCACTCTGTCTTGATGAATGCACGTGTGTAAGATACGAGTAGTAAGTTTGAAATGGTGGTAGAGGTTTTTAAATTTGCTAGGAGTGAAATATCGTTGGTCCTTGAGGCTTATTGGTGATGTTTATGATGTTGGTGTAAGGTTTGAAAGGTACTGCTGTAGTTTTGATTGTAATTTGACATGTTTTATGCAAAATTAGAACTTAAAAAGCGAAACAGGTATTACATAGTAACTAAAAGTTAATAAGTTAATAGTTTGGAGTTTAGGTGAGAAAAGAGATATAACTGCACTGTCCACGTATATAACGTAACCTTTTTTTTTATTCATGTCAAATGAAACCATACAATGCCATTACATTATAGTTTAAATCAATTTTCCTTATACTCTACGAGTAGGATTCAAGTAGGATTTCAAGCCTAACGCTGCTTCTTGTGATTTATTTTATGTCTGATATAAAAAAAAAACTGCGCAACCTTTAAGTTACCGATTTTATACCAAATTGAATAAATTGTTTCAAAGTAAAAAGTGGTTAATCCTTGTCCCAGGATTTATTGTCATAGGTAATTATTTTACCCAAAATATAAATTATCTTGGCTAAAAAATGCATTGGCGTATTAAAAAATAGTTATTTTTCATAAAGTTATGAGCAGTCACAGCTAGAGTAAAAAAATGGTTAAAAAATTACTTTCCTTCAAACGATATTCTATTACGAATAATTTGTACTTTGTATGTATGATTATAATACATACAAGTCACACAAATTGTATGAATACAATAATTTACTTTTCATTTAATTTCATCGCGATGTTATTCAGTACAAATTATTTGATAATCATTAGAAAAACGACACTTTTTTTATATTAATCAAAGTATAATGTTAAAAATCAGTTACTACAAAGATTATTTATCAAGAAAAAAAAAACAGTTCTTGAAAAACTCTATCGATAAATGTTATCTAGCTGATACCGTGAAGAATGATTGTTTGGAACCTTCATTATTACGCCGTACATTTGTTAATTATAATAACAAATTTAATCACAAAACTATACTAAATAACAATACAAACTATCCTTCACAATTTTAGGATACAAATAAAGCATTGGTATAAATTTTTTTGCTGCTTATATCACTCTCAACTCAAACACGCATGTTATGAACAATTATCATTTTCTCAAACTCTTAATTATATTATTCTCCTGAATCTTATGATGAAGAACCTTTCGACATTAATTTTATAATTGTTTATGAATGCGATTTTTAATTATTTTATTTTTTCGTTGCCTTTTCGCATAAGCCATACATTTTAGCCACTTGATCAGGGCGTAAATGAAATCTAGACAAAAACTCTTCGGTGTTCAAGATATTCGACCCAATAATTTCAATAGCCCGATACTTCAATGTAAGTGCATTACAGAGGTTTGCTTTTTCGAAATAATCCTCAGCGTTATCTTTTGTTATATTCTGAACAAGAATCTTTTCGCACTTATTTTGTAGTTCCACAAAATTATATTTGTTGGCAGCTACCAAGAGATCGCCAGCCACTTCATTAATACCATTAACTCGTTCGGAATAAATAAACCGAAGTAATTCTTTTAATACTCGCGGAGATACATCGTCGATTCTCACATCTTTTGTATCCTTTTGCAATATTGCTGCTAACACGGATGATCTCTTTGCTAATATACACTTATGTACACGAAATTTTTCGCCACAAGCAATCAGAGTAACATCGCTAAATTTGTCACCATGAAGAAGAGCTTCAAAGTCATCTTTAAACTTTTGCAATATTTCAATATTATCCTCTTTTTTTTCTTCTAGGTCTTGTAGTTGTATTAAAACTGTAAGAGTGCCATCGTCTAAATAATCATTTAACTTAGACAATGCATTTTCTCCATTTTTAGATATTACGATTTTCCACAAAAGTACATTTTTTCACTAGCAAACGTACGTATTTGAGTAATTTTATCCACGGCCTTATTATTTTTAAGAATTGATAAACAGCAAGACAAAGTTTTGTCCTCAATGTTACGATTTGCAAAAATAAATTCAAGCTGAGTAGCTGTTGCATTATGGTGATTGGTTACAATTAACCACAATTGCCAAAGCAATCCAGAATTATCTATTTCTGGTGTCACTATACGGTTTCTTCCCACTGTTTGATTAAAAATATTATAAAAATCTTTTATCTCCCATCTGTAGCTTGGCTCAATTTTAATTATTTCTCCAACTATTGACATCGCCATTTTAAATTAAATTTTATCACTGTATTCTTTAATTTATAAGTTAAATCTAAAACGTTCACTAAACGTCTTACGATAAATGCACGCTCTTTAACTTTAATGAAAACGTTCTGGCACAATTTGCAATGAGAAAATTTTAATCGCTCTTTTATTTCATGATAATCTTATCATTAATGTTTTAAGATAGTATATTACGCAATTACTGCACAAACTCGCTGCGCTCGAGCAATAAAGTCGACTCGTGTTGCGTATAACTATACTATTTTTTTTACAGAAATGCGCAAAATACGGTCAATTCATTAAAGTAATGCAACTTAAAATAAATTGGTAAATATAATAAGAAATACGAGTCGATTTTGTCGTCCAAGCGTAGTGTAAGTGAGAAAAATGAGGAGTAAGTGCATACAAAAAAGGTAAAAAATGTTATATAAACATAAATAAACATATAGTCATATGGTTAATAAAAAAAAATAGTATTACAGTAAATATGAAAAAAATTAGTCTGAATGTGTAAATCTATGGCCTTGCACGCGGAGAACAATCACGAAAAACCACGTTCTGCATACGCTATGTTAAAAATTTTTTTAACACATAGAAAACTTATCTGCTATATATTTTATTAGTTCACATATCAATATCTTTATATCTATTCATGCTATTTTACTAAAATACCTTTTAGCTTTACCTTGAAATTCATCTTTAACAATGGTTGTAGGTTATAAGGTGGGGGAACAGGAATCTTATAGTATTGAGTTCTGCTTCACTGATATCAGTTTATGGTACAAAGTTTGTTTTGTTAAATATGAATAACGGATTTATATTTATATACATACCTTTAATAATTTATACACAAATTAGACAGACAATGTAACAAAAAAATAATAATTTGATTGTACTGTAAAAATAAGTAAAAATTAATCGTTATGTAGTAGTAACATAATTTTATAGCCTAATAAATAGGTTTGATAAATAAATTAATACGTATTGTATTGAATCGACGTTTGTATATAACATAACGTTTTGTTTTTAAAATATGATGTTGCATTTTATATTAAAAATATCGAAGTCCATATTAAAATCGCTAGCAAAATATGTACAAATGAATTTCTATTATCGATGGTTTTCTCTTCCAGTGCAATGTTCTGATAGAATTTCATTAATTCTCAACGAAGTCGTTTTAATAACTGGAAAAAAAATATTAATGTCATAAACAATAGATCAAAGGTATTTAATAACATAATTAAACTTACAATAAATCACATTATTATAAATCTTCCTCGTTTTCAAATCTCGACCTTACTTCTGCCATGACCACTGGATGTTTAGCCACTAACGATGCATACTCCTTCATCTTAATAATATCTTCGAATTTCGAAAAAGTATAGTCGGCAGCACATGCCAGAAGTTTGGGCGCATCGCAGACTACTGCGATCTCAAAATACGTTAAAACATTGTCTAACGAAATGTCCTCACAAAGAACCATTTCGCACTTTTCTTTCAGATCCAAAATATTGTATTTATCAGCAGCTACAAGGAGATCGGCAGCTATTACTTCGATGTCCTTTACCCTTTCAGAGTAAATAAAACGAAGCATTTCCCTTAGTATTGTTGAGCTTATGTCAATGATATGCACCTCATTCGACTGTTTTTCTTGCATATTGTGTTGAAACATTGCGGCAAATACAGATGACCTTTGCAGTAATATACACTTGTGTGCTGGAAATCTTTCTTCGTTACTTGAAATCAAAGTAACATCGCTGTATTGTTCATCACCTAAAAGAGCTTCCAAGTCATCTTTCAACCTTTCAGGTGGTGCCAACCCACGGTAAAGTTCTTCCATACTGATATTTTTTATTTTAAATACAATTGTTAGCTTTTCGTCATTCACGCAAGATAATAATTTTAATAATGGATTTGCCAAATCTGGGTACGGCTCTGCTACCCATACACTCAGGTCGTTGTCTTTTATTTTAAATAATTTCTTAGTCATCATTGTATATGATACTTCATTTTGATTTTTCATAATCGATAAAAAACAGGATGCAACAACTTCATGTTTGCTTTCATTTGATAAGTAAAATGTCACTGCTGAATCCCGTTCGGAATTGGGGTATCTTTTTATCGCAATTGCCAGTGCCCAGGATTGTTCATGACAATCAATACCGGGCGATCGGAAATTTTTTTTTTTTATATTATCGCCAAGGGTACTAGTGAAATTTGGGATGACCCATCTGAAATAAGATTTAGTCCGATAAAGTGTTCCAAATACTGGGAAGCGCATTAACCAACGCTCAGGATCGCATGATTGTGTACGTGACATCTTTGGAATACAGACTTATTTTACTTAAAATCCAAATATTTATGCTAAACTACAAATATTTTCTGCTAACAATTTTGTAAGTTAAAAATTGTACGTCCACTGTACTTCACTACAGTTTAATTTTGCTACTATAACTTGTACGTAATATCATACACGAATTGGTAAATAACATGCTTACCCTATGTTTCAAATGTAAGCAAACACAATATTGTTGTTGATTTATATACTTATTTATAAAGACGTTTATGAAAAATTTACTAAAATTAAAGAAAAAAATCTAAAAGAATTTTTTGGAAACGTTAAATTATTACGAATCTTAAATACAATTTAAAATGCAATTTGTATTTCTATTTTTAAAAATTTAATCATTTTTACAGAAATTATAACTTTAGAATACATTAATGTTTAAATGGGAATAGGATATCGAAATAAATATAATTACAATATCACATTTGAACAGTTTAAAAGTTTTTTTTATTTCATTATCATATACAGTATATTTCCGTATAAACCATATTACAACTATAATCCAAAAATAACGCTTTACAAGCAAAAGAAAACGATAAAATTAATTTTCCGCAATGATTAAAAAGTTAAACTTCTCCCATGTTTCATCATTTTTACTTACAAAACGGTATGATATCTTTCACTTTGCAAGCACAAATAATAATGAACAATTTCGCACTAGAGCCAAGGTATATTCTTCTTCACTATCGAATTTTCTCAAACTCATTAACGATTAGCATTTGATGGGCCTGGTTGAGCCTGACCGTTCGGCACGTTCTCATCAAAGTTGTAGAACATTGGTTGGATAATTGTAAAGTAGACCATTAGCGAATTATCCCTAATATAACCTTTCTCACGTGATAAGAATCGTTCCAGTCTGCTCCAAGTTCCTTGAGACCTGGTGTTTGCTCCAGTTTGAGCACGCCGATATTCAGCACGGTCGTGAAAATTGAGTGCGACGATGTTACATTCGATGTCGACGATCCCGCTACTGGAGCTCACTTCAACATCAAATAAAGCCATGTTCATGAGGTAAAGAGACACGCGGCCTGGCCGACTTTTTCTCTCACCACGTGGATACAATATCAAACTCCAACGGTAAGGATGAGGTTCTTGAGTGAACTCCGGTGAGATGAACATATCGTCCACTTCTGTGGGTAGAGCGAGCTCGGGAAAATTCTCTATAGTCCATATGAGACTCTGTTCACTTAGCCATTCGATTTTACCAACTGTATGAGGCTCGAAATAATTGCGCATTCCTTCTCTCACTTGCTCTCCTTCTTCCGTACTACCTCTTGCTGGAGCATTTTCACCCATTGCCGTTGATTTTTTTGGGCAACTTATCGCTACTATTGCGCACGATCGGGAGACAGATCTATACTTGAGTTAGGGGATAGAACGATCATGCAAATCCTCAGTGTAGCATACCCTAATGTGTATTCAAAATATTGTGATCGAGTGTAATCGTTTCTGCTTCGTGCTACGTTCGTAACTTGTAAGAATTTTTAATTTGAATTCTCTTCCTAAACACATAATTTGTTAAATATCGAAATGTAAAATATTGTTGTTTTTAAATAGTAGTATATTAATAATAAGTCATTTAAATTATTTTAAAAATATACATTTATTTTGCAAATTAAATTTATAAGAATGATGGTTTATACAAATACAATTATTCAATTACCATAGCATACATATGTATCTTTCATTGTTTTTATTATACAAATATTTATTAATACGAACACTGTTCCATTTATAAAGCTAAAATTATTTCATTAAAGAATATTTATACATCGTCAACGTAAATAATAGATGTTATTCTCGAAAAACAAAAAACATCAGCACCTATAATATTCGTCCTTGGCGATCCTCTCGATGATGAGATTTCCATAATGCCACGTAGCCTCAGCTTTATGGTGAATTCTCGACCTACTGATCGAACAATTAAGCCTGAACAGACCATCCCAAATCAAACTATTCCTCGGGTCAAGTACCTGCTCCCTTTGCTGGAATTTGTGCAAACCCATCCACTCACATCCTGGATACACAGACCTAGTGATGAAGGTACGTCGTAGGACTTGACCTTTAGCATCAATTAGGCTAATCGTGACGTCAGCTTCCATATCGAAAGGACTAGCGTTCATAATGAAAAGCGAGAGGTAGTGCTCGTAAGATGGAGCATCGCCACGTGGATACAGACACAAGTACCAGTCGACGTCATGGTTGATGCCGTCGGTAAAGGGTTTTGATAACAGTCCCTGGCAGGGCTGAAGAATTGTGGCGAAAATGGCGAAACGATCTATTGTCCAGGTTGGATTCTGTAGTTCCAATTCGATTATGCCTTCTGGCTCGTACAAACTTGGAGGAATCATTGCGTTTTCTTGCTTTTTGTGAAATGTTGGTTTTCGTTTTTTTGTTTTTTCTCGAAGCACAAGAGTTTTTTAATGTATTTAATGGGTTTAAGGTAAGGATATATATATATACGTGAATTAATTTCTAATATTTTCGAGATAGTGAGCAAGAGACGATTTTGTTTACGTCGTTATTGATTGAGGAAAACTATATGTATACGTATAAACAGAGCCCTAACTGTTCTTTACTTTTGAATAATTTTCAAGCAATCAACAGAAAGTCATTTAAAATCTACATCAACTGTTAAAAAACTGTATTATTAATTAATTATATATTATTATATTTATTATATACTAATTATTTATATTACTCAAACAGTTCAATAAACAAATATCTTTTCGTTTTATAAAAATGAATCATTTTGAGTATTGACAACTTGTGTCATTTCTAATCATGCAACTGAATCTTAATTTTTTAAGCTAAAGAATGATGTATACTCACCGGGGAAATTACGCACGTGTAAACTAAAATTATTTGACGAGTCAATTTTCATTCATCAATTGAAAATTATGATGAGTTATGACTTCTTTTGGTTGACGCCGATCGTCGAATATAACAGTATTAAGCGATAACGTTATCCTTTTCAAATGACTAGTTTGACACGTCGACATCACATCAAAGAAAATAAATGCCAGGTATGCCAGCTATTATCAATCGTAGGATAAATTATGTGTATCATCAAAGCGTTAATTATACGTATTGAAGTTTCTCAATAAAAATATGAGATGACAGTATACGCTGTTATTTATCTATACATCTGTCAAAAGATACATTTGTCAATTCAATAACAATACCAGGCATTTTTAACTTTTCTATGCAATCCATCAAACTATGAGTCACTAATTAATCATGAGCCTTTGTAGGAAAAAAAAATCGAATGACAATATTACTGTAACAATTATTATTGCAACTACAATATTACTAAGACCTTTAACTGCAAAAATATCCTCTGTTCTAACATAAATTGAAAAAAGTCAATACCCTATAGAATATAATACAATAAAATCGTCAAATACCGTTCAAATCCTCAATCCCACCCAATTCATCGCAGACCAAGAGGTGCAAACTTTTCGCGTCTCTCGGACACTAAGAAACACGCGGCGTCGTTAGCCGGACGACTAATTGGCCGGCGTATATATACACGCTTGCACCAGGAAACACGCGCACCGCGCTCTCTCAATTAAAGTCGCGAGGATTTATCATCGTCAGGCCTAATTAAAAAGTAGGAAACGAGTGTGAGGCCGTTCCGTTCTGGAAAGCCAGAGCGCCGCCGTTGCGCTTAGCCGCGCGCTAATTGAAAATTCAGATTTTCGTGTATAGGCAAGGATGGAAGAAAGGACATAGATGTAAGTATATAGATGTTACCGGGTATACGCAGGAATGTTTGAATATCATAGGTAGTGATGAATGGAAATGTAAATTTTTATATGGTTCTGTGTGGTTATCGCGGTTATATGTATATGAGGTTGAAATAAATATTAAAGAAATTATTTTTGCTGCTAACTATAACGGTTTATTTTTAACAAATCGCTACATTTTCTGTAATATATCTTTCAAACAAAACTTTTTCCAAAAATTATCAACAATTTATTTATTTTTTTCTTTTAATGTAAAAAAATTTAACCGTATTTTAAACGTCGTTGAGACATTATATACATACATTATAACAACAATTTGTTTTTAAACATTTACAATGTAAATTTTAAAAATTTGTCTTGAACCAAAATAATTTCATATATTCCTTCGTAACAAACACTGCTCATCTTATTAAAAACAAAAAAAAGGAACAGTTGCTGCTCCCAAGTGTCAATTAACACTTGTTCGATATAACAATCAACTCGGTGATTGCCCCAACATGTCGGGTGGTTCCGGTTGAAATTTAAGATCAGCCTCCTTAGGATTTGACACGAAGACGTTGCTGAGCTCTACGTGTATCTTCAACTCGTCATCCTCTAACAATTCGGCCCTCCTCTCAAACAGAGTTCGAATCGTTAGAAACTGGCTCAGTCCTTTGCCATTGTTCTTATAAGCAATGTTCTCATATTTCGTGATGTTGAGAGACTGGGTGTTCCTCAACTCATTAGAACCTGTGACTAAAGAGATCTTCGCCGATGCTTCAATATCCACACGGCTACGGTTAGACAGATACACTGACACGTAACCTGGAGCATTGCAGCCTTTTGGATAGAATCGTAACTGCCACTTGTACTCGACGTTGCCTAACGAGAAACATGGTGAGATAACGAATTCCATTGGATTTTTCGTATTTTGAAGTGTACTGTAGTTGCAGATTGTCCATATCGCGTGGTATTCGAACGAATCAACATCGCCAACAAGCTCGCCATGTTCTGGCCTCCGATACATTGTCATTTTGCCAAGTCTGTAAGAACGAAGGATTTTAAGCATTCGTGGTTTCTTTTTTTCGTTGTTTTGAAAGTAGTTGTATATTGCATAGGAGAAAAACTTACGTGGTTTTGAAGTAGAATAATACTGTGTGTGTATGCGTAACGATCGCAGAAGTAAACAAGGGTACTGTTCACGAACTTTTACAAATGATGACTATTTGTGTGACAGGTGTTTCCATTGTTATAATTCCCAAGAATAATATGAGAATATAGTGAAAGTTATATTCAAATATTCCATTACAAAATTTTTATACCTTCATTTTCGAACAATTTTTTTTCTTCTAATTTTAATCTTAATTTTATTTCATGTAAATCAATTACCAAATATTATATCAATGTATACCAATCGTTAGTGTTAATTGTAAAAATTTGATCACGAATTAACAGAAGAAATGACCGATAACAACTGATCCGATTAATTTTTATTAAAAAAAAATTGCTTCTATTAGAACTAATAGTCAATTTTTGGAAAGTAAAAATATTTTTTACAAACAATCTTTCTAATCTCTACGTTGCCACATTCAAAACCTAGACGAATAGTAGCACATCGCAGACACCTCTATAACGAACTCCGTAATCTCACAGTAGACCCTGAGCTTATCTCCCATCAAAATGCGATTCCTCTCGTCAAACATATAATCGCATTTGAAAAAGCTCCCGGAACCCCAGAATACATCCTCATTGTAGTTCCTACGAAACATCTTCATGTCGCTGAACTTCTTCCTCACTCTGCGGTATTTCTCGTCGAGGATAACAAAGTTACATGAAGCCTGAACATCTACGTCGCTTAAATTTACCATAAAAATGCAGAACCAGTCTTCACACGTTATGTCCGTCCCACGAGGGTACAGGTCCACACGCCATTTATGTTCCGTATCACCAGCCACCGTACTGAACATAGGTGACACCACGCGATCTCGAAACTTCACAGAATTGTGGAAGTTGGTGTAATCGTTAATGATCCACATAAAACTAGATTTAGCTACAGATCCGCTGCCTATCACCGGATGTGGATGGATATCCATTTTTTTTTAGAAGACGAATGTTAATTGTTTATTTTTTTTTTCTGTTTTTGTTGATTTATATGAATCACTCGGTAAACGAATTTCGTCGCGTTATAGGAAAATTTTATGTATACATATAGGTTTAATATTATACGAATTGATGTAATAGTAAGGTAGAAATAAGAAGTTCAAAACAATAATATTGATATGAATGTCTATTCAAATACTTCTCAAAGTCGAGTTTTAAAGCTATAATGTGGAACGTGTGAAACGTATTTTTTTTGGAATGAAATTAATGTCAACATATTAGAATACAGGAAATGCCTTTTTATAATGAAAAAGAATTTAAAACACCATAAGAATATTTTTCGTCTAGGATTTATTCAAATTAATTAATATTCTCTTATTAAAATAAAGCATCTTTGCTTTAAAATATACTCCTAATCTTGTCCTACATTATAAAATTTATAAAAAAAAATTCTAACTAACAAACAGTTTACATTTGTTACAAAGCTAATTAAAAATCCTAATTAAAAAATTTACATTTTGTAATCAAATTATAATATACAAAAAATCCAATACAATTATACAATAGTCCTTTTAACATGTAAAATTTCACGTCTTTTATATCCTCTGAAAAGTCTGATGATTCGCGTCTATCTAAAAACTTCTCCTTTCATCCAGGTATCCATCGTTTATTCCGTCTCGGTAATCGTGCAAGTGATCGTCATAAGACCATTTACAACCAATCCATGCACCGGATTCATCAGAATGTCCTGGGTGACGAAATCCCCTCTGTCCCACATAACCTCATCATTGAATGTCCTCGTGTACAGTCTCGAGTTCATGGTTACTGACACAGCCTCCATTTTTAATTCATTGACAATTGCAATATTACACATCGCTTGTACGTCGACGTTGGCAAGATTTCGTAGTATTATGGTAGCGAACTGGGCATGACGTATGTCCGCACCACGGGGATAAAGTTCCAGTCGCCAAATACGACCGTTAACCCCGAAACGAGGCGATCGAACCTTCTCCGAGATTTTCAGAGAGGAGTGAATGGCAGGAAAATTGTTAATATACCAAGCGATTGTTGAATCAATAGCACGGATGCTACCGACGTTAATGATCGCTCTAAATGGCCGCTCGTTCTCGTTCTGATTTTGACTGCGAAGAAACATGGCTGGCTGAAGAACAAAAGATGAAGATGTATATGATGGAATTAGGTGTCGCGATTATTAGAAGATGTAAATTTTTGTACTTACTTTTTTTTACGAGAGGTATAGAGATGCTAGGACAGGTATACAGGCCTGTGGACTGGGCGACGCGTGTCGACGTTAATGTTGGGGGATATGAATAAGCAAATAGCAAGACAGAGAATCCTATTCAAAACATATGCCAAATGTAAATACAACGTGTTATACTTTGTTGCTACCCACATATTGTACCTTGAATTGTCATACATTTTAAAATTGTTATAAATTACGATTAAATTGTACTATGAATGAAATTGTCTTGTTACATGTGGAAGGTATAAAAATGAACATTATGACTAAAACATTTTTTTTTTGTTTTTATTATATAATCTTCAATAAATAACAAACATAAGTAACAATTCTAGTTAAAACAGATTCTTGCAAATGCATTATTAGAATACAACGTCGATTTCATTCCAGAGTACGTAATACAAAGTTGCAGATAAAAATATAAATGTGAAACAATTTTTTACAATTAAAACATTCGCTTAATTATCAATATAGCATTATTCTTCCATTTCCATATTGCTTTGTAATGATCCCTCTAACCAAAACCTAAACAAACAAAAAATGATAAATAATGATCATCAATAAGCCAATTCCTATACCCCTATATATATATAATTTCCAGTCAATCACCTCAGGGAGCCCCGACGACTCTCTCTATGATTTCCACCAAGATTCTGAGCTCATCGTTTGGTAGCATCCCGTTCATCCTATTCATCAATCTCTCCCCGGTCACAAAACACTCCTGGACAACGCCGGTATTGTCAAGAACAGTGTTCCTATACACCTGCCTCATTACATACTTCCTCACCACAGTTTTGCACTGCGAGTCCAGTATACAGAATGTGCAAGCAGCTTCAACCTCAGGTTCATGGCTGACGTTCTGCAGATGAATGGTTATCGCAGGCTTTGAAAGCCTGAGTACCACTAACCAACGGCGATCTTCGATACCAGCGTGGGTTGTAAATATCGGCGAGGATATTTGATCAACTGGACGTTCTTGATTGTACAGAACGCTGAAGTTGGGAATGTCCCAGCGAAAGGTTGAACCAGCTGTTAGGACTTCGCCAACTTCTTCGGGTCGACGACGAGGGTTGTTCTGACTATCCTGGCTATCCTGACTATCTTGACTGTCCTGATCGTCGGGAGGATCTGGTGATGCAGGTCCTGGTGGTGGGTTATCGGGTAGTGGATTATTTGATGCCGAGGTTGATGGACCAGGATCACTCATTTTTCCTTTTGTGCTTTGTTTTATCTTTTTTTAAGTTGTTGAGGATCGGTACGATGACTTTTACGTGAGATTCTTTCGAGCTGAAGTCGAGGACACACGGATGATGGAGCGACGGGTAAGGGGAATGGTTCCAAAACAAATCGTGTGTTTGTATTGTCTGAGCGTTGTCATTAAGATCTGGTGTAATACTGATATACACATTTTAAATACGTATATGTATAGCTTAAATATACATCAGACGATGAACGTATTCTTTCTTAAGCTACATTAAAAATTTAATGTTTGGCATTTTCTTCAAATGTACATTTATGGGAAAAATTATTATTCTTTTCTTATTTTTTAAAGTAAAATGAACAATTTAAAATCCGTTATTTGAATATTTACTATTGCTCATATAGAGACTATTATATTACATTTTGAAATACCCTTAAACCTACGACTCTATTTTACTGTTAATCACTCTATACCACACTTCATACATCCAACTCCCAAAAAGTAATTAAAAACTTTGAAAAAATTTCATATCTCATCTAAAAAAAAAAAAGTCGCTTTTCAAAATTACCTCATCCATTCTTCCCTTCGAACTTTCAAAATTACACGGAGGACCGAAGTTCAGTACTTCATCGAGTTAGCACAATAGTCAGCGACTTTTTTACGGCGAGGTGTAAAAAGAGTTGCGAACGCGTACAGAGCCAAGAGGAACGAATAAGAGTTATCACAAACGCCCGCATACACACACACATACACCTGGCGGACACTCGTCTTCGGTAATTCGTCAGGGAGTTGCGTCGTAAAGCGGAATACGTGACGCTGTGTATATATAGATATATAGGTATGAACAGCATTGCCTGACGTACGTATATTTTACACGACTTTTTTTTGTCACGGTATATTTAGTATTGTCGTTCATTTCGTTCGAGAATTTTTGTTTATTATATATAGCAGCAATGAATATGCCCTTTTTCACGTAAGGTAGTGTGAAATAGTTCGCCAAATATTTCTCAGATATATATATAATATGGAGTTTTTCTCTTTATTGCAAAACTTTTCTAAAAAGCATTACACAACGTTCTTCTATAACGAAAAGTTCATATATTGACATTCTTTTACATCTTATTTTTCTTAAAAATAAATTATTATAAGTAGTCAATTTTCACCTGCTTCCTAACGACAATTTTACAATTATTCCACATCTAATAAGCCTTATACTATGTATACTATACTAAAACAATCGTACAACGAGAAATCCACACACGTTTATATATACGACAACAGTTCGACGACTCGCTCGCGTCGTCTCTTATATTACTTTCACATTTCCTGGAAATCAGACCTGAACTGCTTTAACCGCGCGCGCGCGTCGTCGCGAAGCTTTTCCCTGCGCTGCGGCTGGCCATGGCTGCGTGCGTGCGTGCCGTTCATTGAGAGAGAAAACACGCGCGCCCGCAAGAGCGACGAGAAAACGTCGCCGAGCGGAAAGGAGCGCGCGTGTCGTCGTGTATATATATGTATATATATATATAAAGAACGAGGGAGTGGCTTTCGTTGCGAAAATTTTTCGAATTGGAAAATCGCCCGGATGCTTTAGGTGTGTTGGCAAATTGATTGCGATTTAATATATGTTGTGTTGGGAATTTTTCTTTTTTTTTAACGAGAATTCGGTGAAAAACGTGAAATTATAAAATAAACCTGACGAAATTTGAAATGTAAGAATTATCATAACGATATATTGTATATTGCTCTCGTAATGTAGCTGATAATAACGCTTCAGGGTTTACTAAGGACATGAAGTTTTGCTAAACCTTTATATCTAATCAAGGAATCCATTTTATTTATGTCACTTAAATCGTACATACATATATAATTATACTTTCTTTTTAAAAGATATTTAATTCGACTAAGACTGTCTGTATTAAAATTTATGATATATTTTTTACACTTATGGATAACACACCGTTTTGATATCTATCCATACAGACTATTAGTTTTCGTTGCAACACTTTTGTTTCTGTAGACTAAGCTATTCGTAGTATATATTCTCAATAAATCAATATCATACGGGTCCTCAGTAAAATAGCAGTGAATAAAAGTATATCCTGATACTGGCAAAAAAAAGAACGCAGTGAAGAAGGAATAAAGCAGATATTCAATAAAGGATATACAGAATATAGCCTCGGGCGCAATTCGGTTATCCGGTCTCTGCAAGTATTTTGCTACCATTAAACCAGAGTGCATGAATATTCGTATGTCGATGGGAAACTGAAAAAAATTCGCTTGAGGAAATGTACAATAAATGTAAAAAGTTTCCTAACATTGAATAAAACTTATAATTGAAAAAAAAAATCAAAATTATTCTGATAAACTTATTCCAAAGATTATGTACTTCAAAAAAAAACCCTTTTTCCATTCGTAATCACTAATTTTAACTCCATACCCACACCACCTCGCCAACTCGATCGTAAAAACTCGCAAAAGTCGCTCCATTATTCGCCCATAGCAAACCTCTCCCACATTCCACACACGAACGAAAAAAGCTCGTAAAAGAAACGCGAGGAGAGATAAGTCCGACGAGAGAGTGAGTGAGAACGTCGCGCTAATCGCGTCCCACTTGACACGCGCGTATATATATATATACACGCGAATGCCGCGCGCGCTTGCGAAGAAGCTTATATATGTACGCGTACAGGTAAAAAAAGAAAAGAACATGTGTACGGGATGGGATTTTGAATGAGAAAGCGGGTAGTATATGTGTCTGGTCGCGTTTGTTCCGATCATGAATGAACACGCGTTTTGTTGGCAAGAGTTCGCGATTAGTTCGTTTTTTTTTGTTTCTTTTTGTGTCTCTTTACACGTCGTTCGAGTGAATTGCGAGGATAAATGGAAATGTAAACGCGATGGAGTTGGATACGTGAGTATTACTGGGTGTTCGATCCGATTTTTTTTTTGTAGGGAATAAAGGGTTTCGGGTAATGTGAAAATTCTGATAGGGTAATTTTGTCTATGACGTCTGTAGGGTGACTTCATCAGTAAATGAACGAATAAGGAAATTGTAACTTTTGTTATTTTGTTAAGTGGTTTAAAAATAAATCCCTTTTGAAATTTATATTCTAAAATGTTCAAACTTTACGTCGGTGAGCAAATTTTGAATAAAGAATTAAAGTAAAAATTTTATTTAATAAAAATTTGTAAATATCTCCCAAAAAACAGTTAATGAACACCGCAATCTTAATATCTAAATACGTTTCGCCAGTGAATGAATACGTCGCCAGTGAATAATCGCTTAATAGCGGCGATTTTATGATTTTATTCTTAACAAGATAATTTCTTTTATGTAGAATCTTTATATAATATGAAATAGAAATTTTTAAGGATTCAAAAATTATTGTCATGTTAGATAATCAATACACAGAAAGCTTGATATTTTCATAAATTTAAAGAAAATGTTCATTAACTGGTGGCTGGTCGGATACTGGTGCAGTCACCCTAGGTGTTATTTGTGTAGCTATATGTAAAATTATAAAGTTTTTATGCAAGCTGTCAGACAAGAAGATATCTAGACAAAATAAAAGTGGAGATATTAATGGTTTGATTTATATCTAATTAAAATAATAATAACTATTATTATTACCTTATAAGCTAGTCTTGTGAAATATTTTTCAGTCATTTGTGTATTATAAAGTATTAAATATCGAGATTTTGTTTACATTCTTTGTAGTGGAACATAAATTTATGTCACACATTTATTATCCTTCAAAACTATCATTGTTAGGCTCTAACTTATAACAAAACTATATTGAATCCAAAAATAAAAGTTTAGTTTAAAAAAACAAACTAAATCAGCAACTTTAAAAAACTCTTAATTGATAGTAAGGACAAACGAAAAACGCGCAATATATCTTACGAACGAATCATAAATGAAAAGTGCGCTCATTTTAACTATAGTGTCGTACGTAGAACCTCCTTACGAAGATGTAAGAACGTTATAAAAGTTTATAGTTAAAGAGTAGTTAAAACTATACTTCAAATGTAATTTAAAAATCAGGTTTATTAACTTGGTATAATAAAAATACAAATTAATTTTGAAACTTAACATTTCGAATGAAAATAATACACTTAGACCGCGAATGTGCTAAATTTCCAACAATACATCTGCTAAGTTTCGTAATATATTTGTACTTATACGTTACTTACACATGTCGTAAAGTCTAATACATTAGCCACAAGCCCGCACACATAACACACGCTCCTTATGTAATATGCAAAATGGTGAGGAAATTCCGTCGTCTAGATTTATCAACGAAAATTGTCATGACCGAAGTTTCACCGTATATATTGCGTATACACAGAGAGAGAGAGAGAGAGAAAGAGAATAGATACCTAGCGTCTCCATACACGTCGCGTAATTTAAAAGGCTTCGCGCCACATATTTCACGTAACAATAGCCTGGAATCTCGAATTAAAAAGCTACTTATGATTTTTTTTTCATAATTTCACGTCAACTGTCATTGTTGCGGGTTCCGAAAGTATATGACAATTACGCGGTTATTATTTCATAACACTTACATTCTAATTTAACATTATAAACAGTCATTCTACAACCATCCTTCTATAGCTCTATTTTCATCTTCTTCTACAACCAAAATACTTACAGCAAATAAAAAAAAAGGCTGAGCGACTTCCGCATGAAGAAAATCCACGTCTATACGTGAAAAGTTTGCGGTCGCCCGACGGAGAAAAGGAAGACGCGCGTCCACGCGACAAAAGTGGCGAAAGTCCATGCGCACTTTCGGAAAAGTGTCGTCCGTCGGTGCGCGACGTGCGCACGATAATGGCATACCCGCGCGCGCACGATGCCTACTCTTTCTTCCGCGCTTGTTTCGGGAAAAACGAGGAAGTGGTCCATTGTTTGGTGCTCCGTTTTTTTTTCTCTCTATAGTCAAAGCCGAGGTTTCCGGTATTTTGCAAATCGAGGTTCTTTGGTGTTGGACGACAGAGATTTTAGGAGTTTATAATGTGAATGTGTTCGTAAATAATGCTGGTAATGAATATAAGTATAGTTTAAATATAGAATTATTGAAAATGAATTATGTAAATATAACGGTAGAAAAGTTACAATCGGAAAATACAAATTTTCCAATAGTATAACAACACGTGTCAAAATAATAACCATTTAAAATACATCGTTCGACCAAAACAATTTTTTCACCTGCAACTCATTCTAATCTCCTAACACACACACAGACACATATATACAAAAGCAATCCCGTAAAAATTCAACCCACGTAATATCTTTATTTAGCATTGCTGCTTCAACGCCTCTTTCATACAATTCCACACTATACACCCTCCCAATATATATACCTCAAACCGCGAATTCCATGTATATCCAAACGATAATCTTCGCGCAGAAAGGCCGCGGAATTTAATTAAGAAATTCAAATTTCTACACTGATCCCGCGCGCTCGGGCCGTTTGATTGCGTGTCGTGACTAATTTTCTGCACAATGTAGGTTAAGCTAACATAACACATACACGGGGGGTGGTATACATGCGCGTAGAGAGGAAAGGGTAAACATGTGCCTTTGCATATATACACGCGTGAGGCAATACCTCTACGGTTAACGAATTCCGAGTATTACGCCTGAATGCCTTTCTCGCTTCTATTTTGGCTCGTTAGTCAGTGATACGGGAATATGGATTGTACGAAGGGTTTTTGAAGAATGTTGTTGATATACGATGAAATGGTTGACAATTTTACGTGAGAATGCAGATAGACAATTGTTGTTACAGATAATTTAACAGTGTTTTTTTTTTAATTATTGAAGTAAGTATCGTTTATTTTCGATAAAATAAAAAAGAACGGTGTTGTAAGTAATTATTAATCTAATATGCAACTTTGTTTATCATTAAATTATTTAAAACTTTAATGCTACTGTTATAGATAATATCTATTCATCTATTTTTATACTTCATTTTATTTTTTTATAAAAAATATTATATTTTTATACTTTAATTTATTTTTAATTTGATTCCATTTTGAAACCAGTCAATACTATGTAAACTATTGTTTCCTTTTTATATGTACCATGGATAACCAAATTTAAAAACAAATTGTTTACTAGAATATTTAAAAGACTAAAAAAATCACAATTATTTATTTTCTATTTCAATATTACTCTCAATCTAAATATCTCATTTACATCAACCTCAAACCACTCTACCCTTTCCTTTTCCCATCCACACTCCACATTTACTCTACCTCCATACCCTTTTCCTCCCCATCAGCACGTTCGAATCATCAGCATACGTCGCAAAATCGTCCCGCAATCGCTTTTGATGAATAGCTCGCGCGGGAGCGACGCTAGCGGTGTGAATCCTGATTTATGCTACCGTCTTCCCTTTCCGGGAAGGCTTTTTATTGCACGTTGAAGCTTATAGCGCGATGATTGTCGACTGCTACTGCTGCGAAGAAGGTAGCAGATTGTAGAGTGAAGTTAATATATATTTTGTTTGTGTATGTAAATAGGATACTATAGTGATAATATTTGAAGAAAAGTGTTAACAGAAAGTTTTATAGTAAAACAATATTTTATTGACCCATAACTTAATTGTTCAGTAAAAATCCACTAAATAAATAATACATTATTCATTTTGTTACCACAAAGCCGTTGTAGCTTCTTCACTATTATTATAAACGAAATATCGACATGAATACGTCCCTTTTCATAGACTATATTTAAAATAAAAAAGGCTATCAAAAACCATTCTCTCGCTACTCTTCATTTCCTTGACCACTCGAAATACTTTCTCCAAAACATACTTTTACATTTTCTAAAGAGACGTTCTATTCGCTTCATTTGTGTTTCAATAATTATCACACAACTGGCCAATATCCAACCTGTGATCAAGAACCTAATTCCGACTACTCCGCTAACGGTATCTTCTTTCCCCAAAGCTTCGTCAAGATGAGTATAATTCCCACGCAATTCGTGCCTGATACTGTACCAAAAATTGACCATTCCTCCCGTATATAACCTCGACATAATCCAATTAATCTTCTGCCGTAGAGGTGAGTCCTCAGGCAGCATAAAACTCGCACTGCGCTCTAGCAGATCTTTCCTAGCAACGTGCAACTGTGGATTACTCCTAGAACCCAAGGTCATTCCTTCTTTGTACATAAGACACACAACTGGCTTGCCTTTCAGTACCTGATTGATGCATCCGTAAAAATCACCCTGGACGATGAAACGCTTGCGTAGAACATTGTAAGGCATCCAGTTACGGTAAGAGCGATGGCTTTGAATGGTCAGGTTCATTCTGACCAGATCTTCTGCCGAGTTGATAAGTGGCTGCTGGTCAGGTACGGTTGCTAAAGCATTCAAACGGCTCTGGAAGTAAGAATTTGCCCCCAATATTATGAATTTCAAAATTATGAAGAAGGTACATTTGTATAGACTTCGAGGTTGCTTTGGGCTTGAAACATTCGCGAAGATTCGCAGGTATTCCAGTACTGCATCATAATAGGTTAAATCAAGCAGACGTTCCAATATGAAGATTGAAATGAAGCTGACGATGATCAGAACGATCCAAACGTTCAGCGAGAATATTTTTAAAAAACGGTTGGAGTAGGTTATTGAACGTTTGAGAGAAACTATACGAATGCCTGAGGTCTGATAAGGATAGGTCTGAATCTTCCAGTAATCACGCATAAGGGACAAATAACTCTGGTAGTCTGAAGCACCAGTGATGACGTCTTTGTTCGATAGTTGAGGTATACCGTTCTCGTCCATGTAGCCAATTTTTGATAACTTTACGGTCACAGTTGCATTTATATATCTCAAAACGATGCCAAATATGTCGTAATTGACGTCGATGAACCTCTTATAGCCAGTTTTTGATCGATCAAAAATTGAAGACATAAGGTCAAAAGTTGTTACGGTTCGCAGGTTGAAGCCATTAAAGTTAGTTGTTTTGTCAAAGAATAAAGCTTCACAAAAGGCGGTACCTAAGTTTAAAAAGTAAATTCATCAATTTACAAAACTTTAGTATAAAGTAATCGATGTTATTACGTTACTTACGGTTAAATAAAAAGGATCTATCAGTGTCGAAAAATAAACGATCAAATAGTGTCCAATGTTTATTTAAAGGATATGAATCTTCCGACAATTTCCAAAATTTGGTAGCCACATGAGCATAAGGATTGTAAGTATAAAATTTAAGTTGCTTATCAGTATGACGACACAAATAGATTGCATTTAACATTTTAAATGACCAAGCGGTATTCAACAAAGTGTACGCGAAATGACAACTGGAGTTCAAATTATTGTTAACCATTATCAACCGAGCCTCGTTTTTCCACCAAATAGAATCCCGAAAATCTTCTAGTACACTTGTAAGATTTAAGTTTGTTGAAAATACCATGACCATATTTGTGGAAGGAAAATTTCTTCTTCTGAGATAACTTTCATTCATGAGATAAACATGCTTAAACCTCTTCCTTTGTTTTAAAATGGTGTTATTATGAATATCAAATAAGTTAATAGCAACATCAAAGTTATATATAGATTTTATAATTTTTGAATTATCTTTGCCCCAATCGCCAATTAAGATATTACCTCCAACAGGATACTTCAGACAATCTTGACAAATTATTTCCTAAGTAAAAACAATTCGAACTTATATGAAATTGTATAAATAATTGCACTTAGCGAGACAACTTACGGTTATGTTAAATATTATATCTTCTACATCTATAATTTGAATGTTATTTTCGATTTGTGGTTCGACGCATGGTAAAATAACTATATTAATCGTACAAAAATGTGATAAATATCTTCGAAATCTCATGTCAATCATAATCACTAAAATTCTGTTTGTATTGTTGTTAAAATGGACTACAAGAAACTGAGCAAGTATTTCAACACGCTTAAACAATCTTGATAATCGAAATAAGCAATAATCAATATGTTATATATTCAGTGGGTTTCCCTGGTCATAAAAGTAATAGTTTTGTTGTCATAAGTATTATAAGTGTTGTGAACAGCCGATTACAATAAAATATTAAACAATTATTTTTAACACTTCACTTACAATCTTTATTATTTCCGAAACGAATTATCATTATAGAATTTCAGAAATACTGAAAAAGTATCCAGTGACTTTCCTACTTCATTCATAAAAAAATCTATGTGATCACATCAACCTACATCTCTACATAACAATTTTAGTAACCATTAATAGAATCTTTCAAATAAATTAAATACCAAACAACTTTACCCTACTATTATCCTATCCTATCTCTTAAGTACACCAGCACGCAGCTCCACTTAAATCCTCGGCCAAAATCAAATCGTAAAGCCAGTCGTCAGGCAATATTGCGAACCGTTGCTATACACACACGCGTGCCTCGTAATGGACCCCTTCCCAGTCACTTAGATTCAACCCAACACCTTAAGTGCATAACGGACGTTACGCGCAGGGTTGGCTATATATATCTGCGCATCGCCGTGTGTACGTGACTACGGAAGGTAACATCCGACGTGCTGTCGAGAAGCTTCTCGGTCCAAGCGATTTCGATGAAAATGTAAGGTAGGTCGGAGCTTGAGAGAAAAATTCTGTTTTACCAGGGTAATCGGATTTTCGTAGGGTGCTGGTACGCGTGGTGAGTACGCAAATGTAGCTGGTTCAGTTGTCGCTTTTGTGTCGTTGTAATGAGAGAAAGGATAAGGATGATGAGTGAAATTTTGGTGGTTTGGGAGGGTGGAAGAGATGGAAAAGTACTGTTAAAAAATTTTTTTGCCTAGCGGGCCAAAAGTATCGCTTCGTAAAAATTGTACTTTTGGCCTTGCTAGGCAAAGAAGGCTCGTCTTCGGCTCGGGTGATAATTTACATGCGATCTGGGACATTCATTACTTTTACTTCCTAGGTGAATAATATACTATTATTCCTTTTGAAAACATGTATGAAGCATAATCGTGTTACATAAGCTTTAAAATGTGCTTTCCAGGTGTTGTCACACTTTCGCAATGCAATTTGAATTGATGATGATGCACCAGTTCCAAAATCTATATTCTGAACATTCTTTTATGCTAAAAACAATTTTAATATTTATTTATGACAAATAATAATACGACTTATGCATACGGCGTGTTTAATAAATTTAACAATTGTTAGTTCACCCTCTCACAAAATTAATGTACATTTACAATAAAAATAAATCGCACTACAATTTGTCATACATTATACATGACTAAAATAATTATTCCATAAGTCAAAATCTCATTGCTTGGATTCGGTTGATTGTTCAAGAGGATTAACGTAAATGAAAATCAGCATAAATGCTACGGTATTCAAATGTGTTTACCGACAAATCTAAATATATAACCAATCCCGGTATTGACGTTATCAAAGAAATATAGAATATTCCATATAGATTCATGTGCCTTAAATAGAAACTATCCATTATCGAGGATCTCTATAGAAGACCTGTTACTTAAACGAAAATCTAAATATATTTCCTTTTCAATGGAAAAGCCCTCAAGCGGTGCTCAAGTAGCTCGAATTACCCGCCTTTACCGGTAAAACGTTTAATCGGAAAAAATAGACTGTGAATCTGATACGATAATGCGCAATATAAAACAGCATTCTCTTTTTTTTTAGCTTGCAACAGAAAAATCTATAATCACGTTTTAAAGAAAGCATTCAGCTCACTTAAAAGTAGACGTATACCAATTATGTATAGAATACTAAAATTTGTCAATTATTCATTTTTGTATATGCGTAAATAATTTTCCATGCCAATATTGAAACCAAGAATGTAGTTTATCACTTTAATATTAACAAATAAATCAAACGGTAAATATTTGCAGATTTTAGATGAACGACGAAATATCAACAACAATTCTACTGTACTTATAATTATATTAAATTTCTGTTAGTTAATGTTACCATTTACCACAACAAGTCATTTAAAAAAAAATGACAAAACTGACAACAATTCAAATTACTAATATTATTTTTACACTGACACCAACCGACTTTTAAAACCAACAAATTATCGTTGTTTAGCATCCAATAAAAAAAAAGCTCAATTACGCCACGTATATATGGCAAATCTCCCTACGCAAAAGTTCCATTTGACCTCTATTACAAACTGTAATCGCGTAATACGTCCGCGCTAGGACTATAAACATTGAGTCATTACGAGCGTCTTTTAGCTGCCTGCGCGCGTGGAAACAAGAGCGCTATATATATACAGTGCAAACGCATACACTTGTTATCACCGCGCGAAATCCTTGTACACACGACTGTAAATAAATGACCCGAGAGAGAGAGAGAGAGCTGCTAATGCCGTTGTTCTCGTTACGTATGTATATTAGTGTGCTTGTATACCCATGTGTGAATAAGTATTTGTCTTGTTTACTTTATACTTTAGTGTAAATATTTTAATAGATGCTTTTAAGCTGTTGATCTAATTTGATTAACGATTTCTATCCTATATTGGTTTATTTAAACATTCGTTATCTAACAGTGAAAGCCCTGGATTTAATCAATTTTTAAGTATATAACTAATTGATCATTTCTGTCTCGTTTATTCGTGCTTGATTACGCAATGAATATAATTTTAATCGATGGTGACCAGTTTAAAAACTGTTTATATAATTCAATTCAATCAATAGCATAAGAACTCCGTTACTCCTAAAGGTTTTGTTCAAAAATATATGAAATATTTTCTTGAATTATTTGTTTGTTTATTGTTATACGGGCTAAAAATCTCTTAAACAGTTGATATATTACAATAAGGATATATTATATTATACAAAATTTTTTATGTAATTTCAAATAATTCAGCAAATTATTCAGATTATAATTTTTTAAAAAACGAATAATATAATAACACGAAACTCGTACGAATTAGTCATCGGTGAGGGCTGACCCTGCCCTCTCTCCTAAAACTCCGGAGTGTTCGGAGTTCTCCCCTTATGGTCCCCCTGGAGGACCCAGCCCGGCTAGAGAACCGGGAGGTCCATCTTCGTCCACGTGCAGAGAACAAGTATATATAATGCTCCGAAATTCCCGAGCACAGCAAAATACCTCGGCAACGGTTGCGGGCGAGCTTTCCAGCCTGATGATTGGTTACCGCGAGGCGTCAGCAAATAATCAGCAGGTTAGATAACTTCCTCGAAGTAATTCGCGAATGGTATATCGATGCTCGAGTTTTCGGGGAAATATTCAACGAATATTATTTTTAAAAAAAGTAAAAAGTACGCAGCGTCGCGGATGTCAATATCTTAGAATAAGTCTCTTATGGACGTATTCGACTTTGTTCTTTAAAATTTAAATAGCGAAGTTCCACTTTTTTAATTAATGAACATTTCTATATTTTTCTATTAAAAATTAGTGAATATCCGCTAATGTTTCGGTGAAGCAATCTTAACTATAATATTTAGTCGTTTTTTCCACTAATTCAACTTTAAAAAGTATAATAATTGCAGAGACGTTAGTAAAATCCGCATTATTACGGTTTAGGAAAGATTTGAAAGCTTTATATATACAATACAATCAACGTGCTCGGCGATAGAGAGAATAGACTCGAAAATTATGCAAGCATCCGTTACGGTGAAAACACCAGCATATTACTATTACATAACTCTATATTACATATGATTTTTTAACTTAAACCTCAAGAAAGTTCGAGTATATATATACGAATCTACCTCTCTATCCTCATATCATATAGTCGCAATTCACTATACGCTAAAGCTACATACCAAGACGAAATATACTCCAACAATCAAATCGCTATAAGCTTGATGCTCCGTCAAGGTACGTAGAGCGAATAGCAATAGTCTGCGGAAGCCAAGTTCACGGATGTATTCCAGGAATGGTATTATCCCTATGTAGTCTCCGAATCCCGAATCCATACTCGAACCATTAATCGAACGCATATAAGATTAGACATCGCATAATATATCTGTGGCTCCGGGGCATAACGACATAAGTCCATTTTTTTTTAAAATCGGGAAAACCTTAGATTTTGTATCTTTAAACGGGTCTTTTTCATTTAAAACTGTCAGTAGTAGCTAAAATATTACCCTAAAGCTACGATATACGGAAAACGTAACAACATAAGTCCATTTTTCAAATTTAGTGCGCGACATAACAACATAAGTCCAGCACTGATTTATTTTATCCAACCAAATTGAATATAAAAATTATTTTATATTATTTTTTGTACAATAACTAGATAAAATTTATAATTTTTCGAACGTTATGTGCATAAATGTGAGAATTTTGAAAGTTAGTTCATAATACTTGTTCTTTTATAAAATAAAAAAAAATGCTTTTTAATTTATCGCGAATTCAAGTTGTATTTGCGTTGTATTTGCGTTGTATTCAAGTTGTATTATTTTTAACACAATTATTCGTTGATTAATTGTCAATTTTCATCCTAATTCATAAATAAATTAACGAAAATGATCGAGAAATAAATGAGAACAGGACTATTAGATAAGTCCAAGTTCCCGATATAACGACATAACTTCATACTTTTTCCGAGTTTTCACGAAGGAGAAAATGCATAGCCTGGTCATACCACTGTGTAAATATTTGTTTTAAATGTGTCAATTAATTAGTACAGTATCACGACCTATCTCGTTTATTCCGATCTTACGATTAAGTTTGAACATTGAACCCCATTTTTCTCAAAAACTCAAAAAGTGGACTTATGTCGTTATGCCTCGAAGCCACAGATACATACCACCATCGTTACCTACATTATATATACATATACCCACATTATGTTTTTCCTCCCTGTCTATACGGAAAACCTCAAAGACTCCCACGACGATTTGCATACACGTGCCAGCGCAAACGGATCATAATATACCTACATCCTCCGCGGTGTGCGCACGACACGTCGACGTATATATGTATAGGTATAGCGTTGAGAAAAAAAAATGACGACGACGGTGTAGCTGTATATATATAGCAGCAACGGCCGTTTTAATTACGAGAGTCACGCTATGTATATATACGTATATGTATGTGTATATACGAGCAAACGCAGAGACGAGTCGTCGTATACAAAGGAGATGCGTTGTATATACGTGAGAAAAGTGTGCGGGGGAGCAGACACGTATATAGAAGCATGAGAGAGAGAGAGAAAAGGGAAAGGAGGGAAAAGAGTAGAATTGTCTTAATGAACGACGGAGTGGCGGTATTAGCAGGTTTATGGAAGAACGTACAGCACGTCTGTCCCTTTCGTTGCTTTTAAGGTCGAGGGAGGAGGAGTTGGAAGAGGAGGGAAGGGTTAATGGTCGTTATTTATCTGTTCTGTTTTCTTGGGATTTCGCGAGAGGAAAGTTTGTTTGTTAGGGGGTTCTTGTGGTATATATATATTCTGGGAATTTTTCTATTTAGACGTGAACATGCGGTTGGGGTTTGACTATGGATAAATAACGTTAAAGAATAATGTTTATGTATAGAAGTGTATTTGATTTACATTAAAAAAAAAAGAAAAAAACTCTAAGATGACCATGCTTTATTATCTCCGTACACTATACTCAATCGTTTAAAGCAACGTTTGCACATATATACGAATCCGTAGACACCGCGTCGTCAGATACTACGAGAAGATAAACAGCACAGAGCAGCTCACGCGATAACGAAATGAACGATGAGAGTATATACCTCGCGCTTCGTCATCTTTTTTTTTTTGTTCCTCCCCATTCTTTCGTGGAATCGCCTGAAGGACCACAACGCGACCCTCTTTTGCTACTACAGTCGTCAACATAAGGGTGATGTGTCAGATTGTAACAGATAGACTGAAACTATTTTCCGAAAATTACGTATCGACGTATATATATACTCTCTAAAATTACTTTTAAAAAAAAAGTAAAAATATTGGCGAGTAAGTATATCCGTTTCTCTCTCTCTCCCTCTGTCTCAGCTTGTATTTTTAAACGTTCATTAAAGACAAGAAAGTTATGAAATCAGTCAACAAATTGTCGAGTATTTAAAACTGAATCAAATTATCGCTGATTTTCTGCTAAATACGCATACTTGCCAGACGCCATAAGAGAAAATTAAAAAAAAAATTTATTTCCCTTGGAAATTGAAAATATTATTTTAAACAAATATCATTATGAGATTTTTAAGGATTCCATAAGTATAATTAAAAAATTACTAAAAAAAATTGAATCAACATTCTGATTGTTCACCTAAAAACTACAAAACAACACACCCTGCAAGTATGCGGATTTAGCAAAAAATCTGCGAAAATTTGACTCAGATTTAAATACTCGATAATTTTTTTTGATTAATTTCATAAGTTTCTTGCCTTTAATAAATGTTTAAAAATAAAAGAGAGAGCCAGAGGGAGAGAGAGAGAGAGTTCAAAAGTATATAGATAGTAATATATTAAGATGCACACGTCGCTTAGTTGTATATACGCGCATCGTGACGATCTATATACGTATATAGCCCTACCAAAAAATATCAGCTGATTTATCAGCTTAATCAATCACCCTTTTTGCACTTACTGCAAATAAGATGCGTATATGGTATATATACGCAAACCTAAAGCAAATTATATAGATATCTAAAATATATCTAGAATATACAGAAGTATAGACGCGTACTCAACTCTGCTGCTTTCTCCTAATCGCATTTTTATTTCTCCTCTCAATATATATAAATTCATCGTGTCAAAGTCGGAAACAACTAGCCGCTATATGTACTCACGCTGGCGCACGCGACGTCGTACATGCGTAAACTATTGTGTGTGTGTGTGTATAAGGTAAAATACACGAAATCGGGACACGCCCAAATTTGGGACCGAAACTTGGACAGTCATAAAAAACTACTATTACCGATTAGTTTTATAATGATGTTGATGTTTTCATATTCTTTTTACTACTAATTAACATGATGTAAATTGGAATCTCAAATTGTTTTCGATTCGTTAGGGAACACAAAATAATTTTTTGAAGTTAGGTTTCATAGCAAAACTTGTGTCCAGTTTTACCTGCCCTTTAATTTGCTATACCCCAATTCGGAACACATTTAATTTAATAGTCCAGGTTTCGAGTGCATTGCACTGTCCCGATTTCACTCCCATTTTTAAATAGGGTATCCAGATTTAGGAGCCTTGCACATCCAATGACGCGGCAACGACCTGCTTGACGAGTAAGGAACGTATAACGTGACGTCTCAAGCGAGCGATGCCGTACCCTTTATACTTTGTTTTGGGGTTTTCCAACCTCACTTTTTTTTCCTTACTCGCCAAGCAGGCCGTTGCCGCGCCCTTGGATATATACTTTTTGCGCGTGGTTGAGAAGAAAAAAAAAACAATAGGGGAGGGAGAGAGACGATTGTTCAAGTCGACGAGTGGCGCGCGAAGGTTTTGTTGGCTAAGCACATTATTTCGGTGATGTGACGGTCGATGGAGGATTTATAGAGGTGGTGATTTGAGATGAAGAGGGATATATATACTTTTTATTCGATGGAGGTCGGAAAGAATGAAGGAGTTTAGTAGAGACAATAGGTGCGGTGGCGTTTTTTATATATGGATGGTAAAAGCATTTTGGTTTTTAATCGTATAGGGTTTTGTAAATAGAAAGTGTAAGTAACACTTGAAATGGGAAGTATACTTCTCAACAGAATTTTATCGTTTTTTTTTTAGCTATAACTCAAGTCTATGACATCATATCAAGACAAAATAAATTTTCCTGTGCTCATTGATATTTTCTCTAAACACTCGTTAATAAATAAACAATGATGAAAATGTCGCTATTTTCAAATTAATTTTTTTAATCAGCGACCCTGAAAACATACACGGACATATTAAGAAATTATTTGATATAATTACCAGGAAAAATGTGCCGATCAAATTACATTTCAAACACTCATTCAAGGTATCAAAAAATTAGCTAGAACGCCGTATTTTACACTGTATACTGCACCCACAAATCGTTCACACTTCTTCGCACTCGATCGATCGATCAATTCATCCATCTACGTTCTCGCTTCCAAGCGCAACGAGCCGCACGCCCCGTTGAATTCACTATATATACCCGCATTCCGTGAAAGTATAAGAAACCGTTGTCGATTATTTATGCCGCTATGCAGATTCGTCAGCTCGAGAATTTCATCCTTTTCTTCTGTTTCATATAACTGGAATAATAAATTACTATATATACACTTGCATTGCACTGACCAAATCGATATATATTGTGATGGAATAGAATATTAAATATTTCACGTAGCGATCATTATAGAACAATTGCTTTTTGAATTCTAGTACTACAGCCGCACCATTTTTTTTTATCAACGAGCAATTTAATTACGTATTTCTTCTTTTTTTTCTCTCGAAAATCTATTGACCTTATTTTTCCTGATAACAAAATTACAAAAATACTTGTATTACTACAACAAAAAACGTCCAATTCAACCGCGTTTCATTTCGCTAAATATACAATTATATATAGTAATCAATCATTTATAAAACTCCCTCGACCATTCCGTTCCGCATTTAATTTATTACCGCAGCACTTTAAGAAAAAGCCAATCCAAGAAAGCTTATATATACAAAACGCTATTTTCAAAGTAATCAGGACGCGCACCGTTCACAATGTCCGCAACAATGTCCTATCACTTACACACACACACACACACACACACACACACACACGTACGGTAACGCGATGCAAGACAAATCGATTTATCACTCGCAGCCCCGCGTGTTGTGCGCATTAATAATAAGACGACGATATCGAGTTACCGAAAAAAAGCTCGCGCGCGCGCGTGGATAATTCTCTCGGCGTCGCGTCCGCGCCCACAGGCTGTAGGTCGATTGTTGTCTTCGCTGCGTCCTGTGAGAAAGTGTGGAATCCTATATATATCAGTATATGCCGTCGTTATGTTCGTTATAGCGTCGTATATCCGCGTGACAAAATGACGTACGGATATGTATATATGCGTGGGGTTAAAACAAAAAGAAATTAGATGGGAAAGTGACGTGGATATTCAAATTATACAAGGGAGATGGAAAGTTTTAAGGATGTTGTGAGTGAACGTCATTTGTATGTAATGGAGAGTTATCGAGCGATGTGAAACTTTATTTAATTTTAATCTAAGGCAGGATATGGGGGAAGCAATAAAGGTTTGAGGTTTCTAGGATCTTAGATGATGAAGGTAAAAGTGGTGATTATTGTTTGAATTTTTTTGATATTTTATATCTCTGGCGGTATCCTCTGTTATGGAAAAATAAAATTTTAATCACCCTGGTGGAAATCGAAAATATTTTATAGCTAATAACTGGGTATTTATTTTGACGATGACTATATAAAATAGATATTTCTTTTTTCCAAATTCTAGCTCGTGATAAAACGCTTTTTCTCCTATTAGTTAACCATTTTCTAGATTGAGAAATAGAATGAGTTTATCGTAGATTGGCACAAGCTAGTTCTTATCTATTTAAGAGGTTTCAAAGTTAGACAATTTTTTAGTTAGAAAATGGGTAGTAAAAGTTTAGAGAGACAGAAAATAATGACAAAAAAGATAGATTTCGAAATATTTCTAAAAGGGCTATAGTAAATATTTTTCTGACCTTCATATATTATTTATAAAGTAGGAAGCTATCAGTTAAAGTTATATGTCATTCAATTTAATGTCGAATTTGTAAGAAAAATTAAAAAGAAAATTTTAAGGTTATGTCATTTTAATGCCAATCTATGAAATGGGCATATTATAATGGGAGACAAAGCGTTTCATCGCTGACAATTAACTGGCCATTTTTCCTGCCCATTTGTTAAGATTCTGGCCATTTCATGATAGACGAATTTCTAGCAGAGCATTATTAAAACTGTTTATGTTCCATTTTCCCATGACCAACAGCCATAAGCAATCATCCTCAGGCCTATTAACCATCATCTCGAAAACTTCCCAAAACCATATATACACACTTTATCCCAAACCATCTTCTAACCCAACCCCCCCTAGCACTATTAATTTGACCACTCATATCTTTAATATATATATATATATATATATATATATATATATATACACACACACACGAAATTTAATGGATATAGCCGCAAAGTAGGCCGCGATCGCGTATACATCCAATCGCATTAGCGATGCAATACGACTGATGCGTCGTCGGGCGTTTAATTCTCTCTCTCTCTCACTGGCTCCTCGTCGTCGCGTGCGTCGTCGTTGTTGTTGTGCTGCAGTATTAAGCAACTATATACGACGATGCGTGGGTGTGGTGCCAGAACGAGATTTGCGCTCGTTCATGGTATGTGTTTGTACGGAATGTCTGTGTACGTGATTACATGAGTTTTCTTTTTTATATAGAGGAGGAAGGAGAAAGAGAGAGAGGAAATGAAGAATTTAGGAGCAGTAAGTGTAAGTGAGATTTTTTCACAGGTCGTGAAATGATGTTATATATATACGCTGGAAGTAATGGTCTTTTCACTTTAATAGTTCATTAGCGAGAGTCGTTTATCGTTGAAAGTATATTATATACAAAGTATAATGACTCTTTCTTTTTATATATTATACAGTATATATATATACTTTGAGAAGTGTAAGTATATTATTTTTTCATAAGGCACTTTTTTCGAATGTGATTATCCTTTTATTCGCACACCTGGAAATAGGTGTGAAAAGAAAGCTCGTGATTTTTATAATGGATAAGGTATATTATAAGATATCCGAAACCGTTCTCTATATAACGAGAACAAATTTCTACGGAATCCGCGATGAAAAATTGAATTATGCTATATAGATCTCCACAGCAACCGCGCAACACCTATAAACGACGAAAAAAAACAAAAAAGTAAAAGCAAAACAAACAATCTGCAAACCAACCCGCGCGGCCTCTTAATTTCCAGAGGGAAATCTCCGCAGTCGAAAAAAAAGCTAACTTACGGAGAGAACGAAAGAAAGAAAGAAAGCAAGCCACACACACACATACACATTGCAAACGCGTGCAATTCGGCACCGCCTACATACCTTTGCAACGAGGAGAACCAACGTCGAGTTCAAGGTTGCTAATGAGAGACCACCGCGCGGCAGACAATGCGAAATTGAAAAACGGCCATGGATGTGTACGCGCGAACGTATATATATACGTACACGAAAAATATTAATAAATCAGCCGCAGAGAGTCTGTTTTTCTCCGATCATCCGACATGACGATCTCCTCCCTCTCTTTTTTTGTATAAGCGCAATGCGGTTCTTAAACGATGGCTATATAGTATTGTGCATGAGTGTGCACCGAATATGCGCGAGAGAATAATAATGATGAGCGAGTATATAAGCGCGAGCTTGATGCGGTCGGAGAGAGAGTTGGTACGCTGCACAATGAGAGCGCGGGCGTATATACATATATATATATAAGCAGCGAGGGCTTTGAAAAATGAAGGCTACGCTGTAGGTTTATGAATGGATCGAGGTTGAAATGGCCACGCGGCACAGGGTGAGGAATATAATTAATTGTCTTCGTCAGAGAGAATTGATGCGTTCTTTGCGATGGTTTTACAAAAGTGTACATATATGTATAAAACTGAAGCAAAACTTGTACATTATAGTAATTTTATTTTCATAACACTCCCGCTAATTCTCATCTATATCTGCCGGTTACGTGCACTTAACCCCGTCTCAGCATTGTAAACCTAGCGATCCGAAAGCTCGTGCTATATAACTTAACCGTGCGTCTTTCTCTATATATACACTTGCAACGCGAGCGAGCTATATAGAAAAAAGCACACGAACAAAAGAATGAAACGATATTCCTCGTGTAAAAAAAAAACGAAAGTAGAAGCAAAAGCGAAAAAAGAACGAGGTAGAAAGAGAGAGAGAGAGGCACGCGTCTCGTTGTAATAACTGCTGTTTACAAAGACAAAAATATTTCCTTGCCCAAAGCCTCTCTCTCTCTCTCTCTTCTTTTTCTCTTACACTCCCTATATATACCTAAAAGCACGCGAACGCGAAAGAGAGAGACAAAGAGTATGGGACAGAACGGGCGTGCGCGCTTGGCGTACGTACGTATATATAGGATTAAAGTGGAACGCGAGGAGATTTAAACGACGGGCACAAAGGCGAACTCTCGAAATGCATGTGTAAGCGCTTGGTATATATATATATATATATATATATATATATATATATATATATGTATACGCGCCAGAGGGCGAAAAAAGTAAAAAAGAAAAAGGCGTAGGAGGAGTGTGAGAGAGATAACGGGGATGTATAGTATAACGAAGTACAACGCGAGAGCAAGCCGAATAAAAAGAACGTGCGCGGAGGTATATGTGTGTATACGAGAAAAGGGGGTTTTCGAAGCTCGCAGAGACACATAGTGTGATCACAAACTGCAGGTGGAGTGAGGTGTTCCCTTTAATTCACCTATACGTGCGGTAGTTGCGTGAAAATACGCGTTATGATGTGAATTTATATATTATATTTTGGTATGTGTATGTGTACGTAGAGACGATTACGCGCATTGTATGTAGTATAGTATCTCGACGACAACGGGTGCCAGTACTTAGCTCTATATCTATATGGAAGTAGCTCGCGTATAAGTACCTACGAGGTAGCTTCCACCGGATATATATGTATATCCAGGATAGATATCATCCTCTTGCCTACAGCCCCATCGTTATATACCCCCCTTGTGTATGTATATATATATATATATATATATAATCTACCCTTGTCGTGCGGTTGCCTTATCTTCTATACCTTCGCCTCTCTCTCTCTACGTCTTGAGACGCGAAAAGGCAGAACGCATGGTCGTTGTCGAGTGCGCGGCGTTATTTTCCTTTGTTGTCCTCGCGATATCTGTTGTAATGCGACACTGGAATGAAAAAGAAAAAGAGAGAGAGGGGGCAATAAATATTTGAAATGCTCCGAGAGCTTTTGGAAATTTTCTATAGGGATGGTTTTCGTTTGTTCGAGTGAATTTAATATATAGAGGACTGAGGTACGCGATGTTGTATAGTAATAAGGAGAATTTTTGTAAAGTACGTATAGGAATAGATTTGAATATGAGTGAAAGTGCGTTGGCTGCGATGATCGGGTGAAGAATTTAGTTGATCAGATTTAATTTTGCTTAATTGTCAACATTCATTTCTAACGAAATTTTTCGTTACAAAAAATTATAAAACCTTCTTTTTTTAACTGAAGTACATAAAAAATCTATGCTTCGTATGCGAATTGCAATAATAAGAAATTAACCTTATAATAAAAATATATAAACACACAACATTGTATGTTGCGAATAAAACGCTATTCCAAAAAGACACATTCAACAAATTACCCTTCCTACACGTAAACCCTACCATTATTTACAGACAGTAAACGTTCCTCACCCTTATCCCTTATCTCACCAACCCAAGAACAAAAAAAAACACATCCCTTTTCACCCACAAGCAAGAACATATACCATTCGACTACCACTCCTGATCTAATTTCCAAGTTTCACCCCATAGAAAGGCATCAACAGCAGCAGCAGCAACAGCGAACCAAGAGATGTACTCTCAGCAGCACGAGGCTGGAAGATAACGCGATAATCCGTTCCCAAGAGAAAGTTTAACCGAAGGGCCAATCAATCCGTGAGTCACGTCCTTCCTGATCGCAGCTTCATTGCGACGCGGTTAGCTCTGGTTTTCGGGTTCATGATTAACCCCTCCGTTCATGGGGTGCTGTGGAATTCGATAAAATGTATGTGTATAGGTGGAATTTTCTTTTTTTTCTTTTGATGTGAGTGTTAGAAATGAAGTGAGACTGCGGGAACTGGAAAGGTGTAAACGTGGGAATTGGATGGTTAATTTTATTTGTAAATTTAGAATTTATTATCTTTAGAATAATGTTTATATACTTCGTACCAATCCTATATATGTATATAACCCTCAATATTAAAATAAATCTCTCGGTTCGTTCCTTTAAATTATGCAATCCACCACAACTCCCGATCTTCATAAATACACTTAATCAACGCGCGTACCACCTATTTACGTACATCATTACCATACTTTTACATCTACACTTTCATACATACGTACCACATACACACACCCCCGCATCTGAATAATTCGAATTAATCGTTCGTGTCCACACATACAGCAGGAGCACAACCTTTATTTCATTTGCAAAACCACTGCTGCTGTTGCAGTCGAACAACACAATTTCATTATCGTAATACAAATTTAATCCATCGATTAATAAACGAGCTTGGGTTTTCCGGTCACGTATGTATACATATATAGTAATATAACACGTACGCGAGGGTCGAGCCAACTTCGATATTTTCATAATGAAGATGCATGGTCCTGATCGAATGCTATATGTATATGTACGTGTGCGGTATGGTAGCGTCCCAATTGTGTTTTTACATGGGAGTTGTGTAAATATTTACACGATTGTGCGTGAGGGATAACGAGTAAAGCGATAATCTATACATGTCTGCGTAGACGCATTTGATTTAGTCCTATACTATTGGTTAAATAGTGTCTCGGGTCGGGAAAATTATGTTGGTGGTATAATATTGGATGTGTTGATTTTTATTATCATATGTAGGATGTTACGATAGGTCAATAAATATTGAACTGGTGGTGGTGTTGCTGTAAGTTAGTTGATCAAATTTCGAACTGTTCCGCATATTTTCGTAATTTATGTTGTAGTGTATGATGCTTGGATAAAAAGATTTTCTCATATAAGTCGTTTTGGTTTATTCGAATTTCATGGTCCCTGCAAAGACTAGCACATCTCAAATTCCCTGCGAAGACTGGGACATTTCGCGCTTCTAATTTTACAAAAATCATGAAAATCAAGAATATTTGTGTACAAAAAAGTCTTAATACGTTCAATTATTAAGTATATATTTGAAAACTGATTTTATCTGATTTTCTGTACTTTTGAATAGTCTTCTAACATGTAATTATTAGAACAAAAATTAATAAGGTGCACTCTCTTTCTCGAACGAGTACAAGGAAAACCAATATAACAGCATTTTCCTGAAACAATCATAATATCTGCACTGTTTTCATTCAATATTTCGGAAGAATTCACGCCGATGCGAAACTAAAGACTGGATTTCCTCGAAATCGAAAAAGTGTGGATACATGATTATTCCTAGAAGCTACAAATTTGTTCCCATTCATTTTTTAAAACAAGATTCAAAGTGAATAATAAAAACAAAGTATTATTTTAACTAGGGGGGGGGCTGAAAAAAATATTTTTTTTATTATTATCAACAATTTTTGTTTCTAACACTTTTATGTACCCTAAAATCTTGTTATATAATAACTCGTCAGGAATTAATTGTACATGCAAATATTAAACGTCAAATATGGTTTTCTTATATTCTACAACTATTGCATTCAACTTTTCTGTATATATTTGGACATTTAAATTCGTTTTTGTAGGTCTAACTCGTCAGGAATTGATTGTACATGGAAATGTTAAATGTGAAAAAGTTTTGTTTTATTATAATCTACAACTTTTACATTTGACATTTTTGTGTAAAGTTAGATCCCATCAACTTATAGATGAAAATTTAGGCGTTTAAAAGCGTTTTTATAGGTGTAACTCGTCAGGAATTGATTTTACATGATAATGTTAAATGGGAAAAAGTTTTGTTTTATTATTATCTACAATTTTGGCATGTAACATTTATGTGTAAAATGAAATCCTGTCGAGTTGTAGCTGACAATCGTCACTTTTTTTTACCTTTTCCGCCGTTTTCGCGTGCCTAATAAATTCATTAATTTCACTTGTTGTTGTTTTAAAAACTCAATGGGAACAAATATACAAGTTAATTAGACACATTAAGACTTTTTTGTATACGCAAATATTTATATATATATAGCCTTTGATTTTCATAAATTTATAAAATTAGAATTTCGAATTCTGATAACGTTACCGTTTTATAAAAGATAAACACCGCGTAGGTCAACATAACGACTATATACTCCGTCACTCTCACCAACCACACTTCACCGTTCTTCTCACCCTCACCTATACCAACAAAATCATCCTCTACATCTACATCTACCTATATATACATACACAAAAACCCTCGTCTACCCAACAACCCGAACCGCTCTCGGATATTCGCGTCGCGTGGTTTTCCGCGCGGGCTCGCCTCCAGAAATCAATTACGCGCGCGGGAGGATATCCCCCCGCGGCGTCAGCGTATACTTACTTCCTCGGTGTCCAGTATAGTAGCCACCCCCGCATTCGCGGCTGAATTTTCAATGCGCTATGTCGACGAAGGATTTCGTGCTGAGTCGCCAGGTGTAGGGTAGGGTCAGAGAGAGCTGCTTTTTCGGGCTATTTATGGGCGTAGCTTGGCTACTGCTGCTGCTGCTACTGCTTTGTGGGGTCAGATTAGCGATTGTACGTGAGTTAGATGGCGAATGAATGCGCGAGGAGAGCTGCTGAGAGTATAGTAGAAGGTTGTATCGAAGGTTGCATAGGTTCTGGGAGTGTTTTGTTGGAAAGTAGAACGAAAATGTTTGGTATAAGGGAAAGAAGATGAAATAAGTGTTAGAGCGGCTGGGAAATGATTTTTTAATTTTTAGTTTTATTAATGGTTCAGCGTGGATGGAGTGACGGTATTGAAAGAAAAATTTGTTAAATAATGAGTTTTGAAATTATAATGGCATTTGCAAGATGCATATATTTGAAATGTAATAATGAATGTTAAAATTCGTATAATACGATAAAGCGATGTAAATTTAACTGGAACAGTGAAAATCAATTATCCAGAAGATAAAAATTCTTCTGTTTCTCTTTAAATTTTATTAGTAAAAATCGGTTTCGGAGAGAACAAAAATAGTTGAAAATATTTGATTTTCAACTTAAAATCTTGTATATTTTTGGAAAATAATGCATTGGAAAAAGAATATTGTAAAATAATATTAATTAAAACAACAGCTATTTTCATGATTTATGTAGTAATATTTATGTCTTTAATACAGTCGTTTCCTTGTACACTAAAACACTTTCAAAGACGTTGATAATCAAAATAATCCAAATAATAAAGCTAAATACCTAATTATAATTAGTTAAGAATAATGTTTTACGTTTGAGAACTATTACAGCTATCATATACGTTTATACGACGAATACTTCGTACAGTTCTTTCGACCGACATAACTCAAAAAAGAAAGAATGCCTTTAGAACAGCCGTGGCATACTTCTTTAGTCGCGTGCACAGAAATGTTCTGGCACCGACTTACATGTATATATTATGCGACTTCAAGCATTCTGGTATAATGCGCCAGA
Source organism: Torymus tubicola (assembly GCA_035583055.1). Classification (NCBI taxonomy): domain Eukaryota; kingdom Metazoa; phylum Arthropoda; class Insecta; order Hymenoptera; family Torymidae; genus Torymus; species Torymus tubicola. The sequence goes on from JAWWEQ010000829.1 coordinate 48,183, forward strand.
TAAATGGGTGTAACGACGCTAAAAATTTTCAAATAATAATGCACAAATATATACCGGTTCCCCACTTAGAGAACAGTGTGATATCTTAAGATATAAAATGTTTGAATGAAAAAATCTTTAATGAGATAAAAAAATACAGAGAAATATTTCCATACACAAACACAAAATTCGGAAATTACATAAAAAATTAACACATAATCTCTATATCATCGCATATATATACATTTCAGCGGTAATATAAAATCCTATAAAAATCACCCGACGAAAACATCCGTCCGTAACAATGCCAACCGTAAAATCTCTAAAGACTATCCAGTCGACCTACCACACCCTCCACTTTTCGTTAAAGTCACAAAACGTATATATAATATATCACACGCGATCGCCAGCATCTCGCGTCGCGCTTATTTAATGGCGCGAAAGTAACACGCTATACAAATTATTATTTCAACCAGAAACTTTGCGTGCATGCGGCTCTGTATATATAATGATGAGAAATTCGGCTACCGTCTGACTACTTATATATATACGCGTGTGCACACGATTCGTTCGTGCGGAAAAGTATATAGGCGGGAAGCGGAAAAGTCCTAGACGTCGATGTATATCGCTCTTTTCACATTTCTTAGAAACAACGTTTATATTTCTGTTGTTTGTGAATTAATATTTCGTAGACCAGAGTTTCATCATAACAAACAAAATAATATTCCACGCACACACACACGTGTATTTAGAATTACAATAAAATTATCCCAATCATCCTTAATGTGTGTATAAATCGACTTTTTGGAACGGAAATTCACTTAAAAATCCTAAATCAACTATAAACATACATACTACACACGCACGCCTCTTAAGCGCGACGCGCGAGTGATTTACAGTAACTCCCGAGCGATAAAGTCACTCACACTCGGTCTATAGAGAAAACTGGCCATTTAGCGTAGCGAGTCACGTATATGTAAGTGTGTACGCGAGCATCCGAATGCACGACGACGGAACGCGTCGACGCAATTTCAATTGAGATCGTTATACAGTGTCTAGGTGCAGTAATGTTTCGGGTACGAAGGGTTTTGGTTGATTATCTGCCAAGTCGCGTGGTTTGCCAGAATGTATATATTTCGAAAGTAGCACAAAGGTATTATAGACGTAGTTTATGGTGTCTAGGGTTGAAATGCGAGTTGAGAGCAATGATATATATAGAAGTGAGAACGTGGAATTTGGTTGCATTTTTAAAAGAAATTTTGGTTAAATTTTTTCAGCTATGTATAGTTATTTATTACATGTTGAAAATTTTATAAAATTTTGATTACTTATATATAATTTTTTATAAAATAAAATTCTTTTTTATAAACTAAAACTATTAAACTTAAATAAAATTTCTTCGTTCTTACAAATTTCGTAGTCTTCTTCATGTTCATGTTTAGAATATAAATTTTTTCAGAAATATGCTCAATATAGAAAAGATATTTTATAAATTTAGTCTTTTATTTCATTTTTTAAAACTCATTGTTTTTTAAAGAAAAAGGCATTATACACAGAGATATACTTTAATACCTAACGTCGTCATTTATCAACAATACATTAATACCTATACCTATTATTCAAGTTAACTCCCGAGATTTTTGTATTTGAATATTAAAACGAAGCAAAAAAAGTAACACCTACTCTCTAAAGTTGAATTAGTGAAAAATCCACTAAAGATTAGTTAAAATTACTTCATCGAAATATTAGTGAATATTCACTAATGAAATAGTAAATATTCACTAATTCTGATTAGTGGAAATATCCATTATTAAAAATAGTAAAACTCCTCTTTTGTAATTAGTGGATAGTTCTATGTATATTTCCACTAAAAATTAGTGAATATTTACTATATCATCAGTGAATCTTCACTAATGTTTCGGCGGAGCAATTTTAACTATAATATTTAGTGGATTTTTCACTAATTCAACTTTAGAGAGTATTATTTTGCACAAAAAAACACTTTTAAAAATATCTCCAATATCCATTAAATCGTCCTCTCAAAAAATAACCACTTAACATCACTTACATTATATTTCTCTTAAAAAACACTTCTAACTCAAAAAAATCCAATCCCCAGAAGGTTCCTACACTGGCATCTCGAACTTCGGAAAAACACAAGCAAACGTACCTATATATAGCACCGACGTTACGTATTGCAGACGAATTTGCACACCCACGCGTCGTATCGAATCCTAGAGAACTACGCGATAGTATACGTAGTGTCACACAGCGTCTGAATGGAGGCCAAGTTGGTGTATCTCGACAGGGCTGCTATCGAGATTTCTACGACGATTCGTAAAATGATTGATGAGATATGACAGCTGGGAGTGGAAAAATCGGGGTGAACTTTTTCTCGTACTATTATATGGGTAGAAGATTTCATTAATCTTAGGAATGTCTGTATACCTATATAATGGTATAAGAGAAACCCGGTAGTTTTATCTACGTAGGTGTAATTATTTAGATAGATTCTCTGGTGGAAATCGAATCCATTTTTTAGCTAATAAATGACCATTTTTACTGGTACTGGCTATAAAATGGCAACTTCTCTTGTCCGGTTTCTAACTGCCGATGAAACGCTTTTTCTCCCATTATTTGACCATTTAATAGATTGAAAAATAGAGTTTTTCGAAGATAAACATAAGCTTGTTCTTAAGTATTTTAAAGGTATTAAAACCGATCAGTTTCTTTAGTCTGAAAATGACTGACAAAAGGCTTGCTATTATGACAAAGAGTGAGAGAGACAGAATCAGATGGAGAAATACAAGTTTTGTCGAATTATTAGATAATGTTATTTATTTATATTATCGTAGGCCATGTAATGTACTTTAATGCTCTTCTATTAAAAATAAAATTAGCAAGTAAATCAAATACGAATATTTTGTTATTACGTCAATCTAAGAAATGGGTAGAAAATGGGAAAAAAATCGTTTCATCATAGCCATTGATTAGCCAGTTTTACTAGCCATTTTCTAACTTCTTGGCCATTTCGTATAGATGAATTTCTACCAGGATTGATATAGTTGATATTCAGAACCGATTATATAGATTATTTCAAGATACTATGCTCATATTGTGATTTAAATATACTTTATTTTGTTAATCATCGTTAACTTTAGAAGTATGCTAAGTATAATGAAAGTTTAAACCATAAAAACTGTTCTATCAACGTAACTTTAACTTCCATTAAAATATAAAAAAAACAATTATACACACGACCACACATATATAGCTGTTTGCATGTTCGATCAAGACTCAAACACCACAGCAGACATATTGAAATCGCGCAGTAGCGGATAAAGGAAACTAGGGTCGCATGATCCGGATCATCACCGGAAACGTAGGCGTGTCGCTTCGGGAATCTTTTTCCCGAAAAGGATATATGTAGGCAGGCGCGTATACATATACAACACGACGGGATTTCGGGACACGGATGTGTGTGCTTTGCATTATGCCGAGGAGATTGGCTGGATCGAGATGGATTGACTCATGCTGAAATGTTTATATACCGCTGAAGTACAGGGATTGGACCATGCGATGGGTTTAAAAGGGCTGATTTTTATGTTTAAGAATTAATATATACAGGAAATACGATGAGTATATACCATTTTTATATTATAATATATAGCTTAAATGTGTATAATAGAGACAATCGATACTTTAGAACATGTTAATAGGTACGATAACTAAACGTGTATATATAGTTAAAACAGGTAACAAGGACAGATCGTTGTTACAAAGAGACGCTTGTATATGGTAATTTGTAAGCTCAGTGAGTTAACGAGCCGAAGCACGCTGCGCTTATTCTACGTATACACGCGGCTAAATGGTCCAAAGCTACGTGGGTCCAGTGTTTTACATGCGGATGTTAAAAGGATAGAGTGGGAACGAGGTTGAAGAAATAAACTTGCTTTGTATATATATATATATATATATATGAGCAATCAAAAAGGTACGACTGTTTCTTTGGTTGGATATTGTAACGATTTAATCTGATTCGGTCACTGATAAAGGAGAAATATTGTTAAGGTTATATAATTAAAAAAATGATTTTTATAAAAATGTATAACTTATACCCGTGTTGTTAAAAATTTAACCAATACGTTCAACGAACCGCGAAAAACATAAATTGACCGTGCATATAGTTAACAATTTAACGTTACTTTTATTATTATATCATCATATTTCCCAATTGCGGTAGCTTATCAATAAACTCACCACAAATTCAATATTCTCAACGAAACCTTTTTCCACCTTCATTTATACGAGAAACGCTCGCAAACAGCGATTCGCGCAAGCTTATTACAATGGCGTAGCACACGCGCGTGTGCTTTTTCACGCATATATTCTCTCGTAATTCATGATGTGTATATACGCGCGCGCGACGCGCATTTAAATCTCAATACTGCACGCTCGACATACAATACGCACGAGCGACGATTATTATCGTGAAATTTGTCGGATTATATATATATATATATATATATATATATATATATATACACGTGGCCGAAATATAATTGAAACAATGCGATTGGAATGAATGCGAATTACGTTGTAGGGGAGGGGCGAAGAGAATTGGTGATATAGTAAGGCATGATTGTATTACGTTTAATTTAATTTTCATTCAATAATGGAAAAGTAGGTGGTATTGTTTAACGAAATTAGTATAAATGCGTGGTAATATTTCTTTTCAATATGTATAAATGCTTCTGTATACTGTTCTTCTGAAAAGAAGTAAATATAAAGAACCAAAATACTTTTAATATTTTTAAAAAAAATTAAATTTAATCATCAATGTAGAAATACGTGGTTTCGAGCATTTACAAAATTTAAATTATTTTGTTGTTTATAAGGAAATAATTATGAAATATAATACTCCTACACCAACGACTTTAAAACGGAGAATATGACTGCAGCTGATAAAAATTAATCAGAACAGATATTCAGAATCAGATAAATACCTATTGACATGAATCAAAATGAGTTAAAGCCATCAATAACAATTGGGTCCAAATTCGCCCCTTTAATTCGAATGTCGCATTTACTTAGTTTGCTTGACACTAGAACGATACATCAGGTTGTACTACATTAAGAAAATAGTCACTCAACATTTAAAACATGGATATCCATCTTTTCAAATAAAAGAAACTACAAAAGCAGAGCTTTTTACAAAAATTAAGATGTTTAAATTTGAAAAAAAATATCTTTACGAATTACGGAAAACTATATATGAGTACAATATATGATAACGTTCAGTAACCAGATTTACTATTTTTTCTGCGGATGCGTTTCGTTACACTCCAAGGGTTTTTTTGTTCATACTGATTTCGTCAAATAGTTTCCGTGAAAAACAATACCCGTGCCGGTCGGGAAAATGCTTTATGTTTTACGATTGTTCATTACACGAGTTTTACGTAATGCGATATTTACAGGGGGGAGGTTCGTGAATAATTCATATGCGAATTAGAGATTTGTGTGCTTCATACACTTGAAATTGGAATGAAATTTCCAAAGAAAAAATGTATAAAAGAATATTAATAATTATTGCCATGAATAAATCATTACAATTCTTTTTTGAAATTTTTCAAGACTGGATCAATAATGTAAACATTACAAAATTTTAATTACTAAATGGCATTTATGTCTTATACATCAAAATTACAAAAATATAGCACAATTATTGTGTAAAAAAATTTTATTGTCTTAATAATACTGTTGTATAAATCTTTAATTAATTATTCATTTCTCTACATTTCATTTGTTTGTTTGATACTTTTGATAGATTTTGTGTGCAAGCATCATTGAAGTCTCAATTAAGAAGTATAATGATATTTTGTCATACAAAGAACTAATTTCATGAAATAATAAATCTTTTATTTCCTTAACCTTTGAAAAACGTTTTGAAAAAATAATTTACAAAAGCAGATTGTCACGAGTGTACAGTATGTACATACGAAGCAACGTAAATGAAGACTATATTCGAAGAAAAGACATCACAGAGCAGCCGTCGCGAAAACGGAAGATCCGGAGTTCGATGTTCCGGCCAAGTCACGTCGTGCCGTTTTTTCATCAAGTCCTTCTCCGTTTAATTAATTACTCGCGATTATTAAATCGTAACAAAAAATGCATTGAAAAAACGAATATCTTTTTAATTGATTAGTAGAACGTTTTTACATTCAGAGGCAATGTCCTATCTAAGATATACTCGCCTAAATTTTAAAATTATAATTTTATTTTATTTTAACCCCAATAAATTCGATGGCTTTAACTAGATGGTTAATGTTTACCAAATTCTATATCTTTGCCATTGGATGGAAAATGTTGATAATTTTGTAAAATCTAACTATACAATTGATTTTTCAATCTTATACTTAGACTATTATTATTATTATTAGTTTAGCACTATTTTATACGTTTACAACACCTAAACCGCAACTTTTCCAGAAAACTTTCAAAAATGCCTGCACGCAACTGCAAAGCAGTCTTCAAAGAGAACTGAAGCATCATGTATTCTCAAGTCGCACCGAAACTCGCATGCCACGCCTGTTAATCCCTACACCGCGCAGACACATATGTCTGTACAAGTGCAGATCGCGCGGAGCGGATTATCATATATATAAGCGCCAGAGATGAACCTAGATGCCACCCTGGTGAAATCGTCATCTTATATATCTGCGATATAGCTTTTAGCTTACAAGTGCGGAGAGACAGAAGTTTGTTGACCTTTCATATTACGCGATTTTATTTATAATTAATTGAGTTGATAACTTTTAATGGTTCTTTAATTGTGTCAATTATTATATTGAGTGATTATACGTTAAATAATATTCGAAGCCGGTCATAGAATTACAAAACCCAACCCGAAAAGCAACCTTTTAACTGAAAAAATTATATTATTTCTTGTTGTAAAAAAAAATAATATACACTGAGAGAAGGATTTATTTATAGTTAATATATTTAGTAACAGTTAATACGAAATAGTTGATTTTGGGAAAATAAGGAAATTGTAAATGTGAAAACATTCACATTTGACTGAAATTCCAAAATATTACTATTAATGATGCGCATATTAATAGTTAATATGCTGAGTTAATAAGAGCAAATATATATATCTTCTTATTAACTATAAAAAAATTCTTCTCTCAGTGTAGGGCGAGCGTTATCCTATATTTTATTTATATAAAAAAAGAGATTTGAGATTGTCACCTCTAATGATTGCGATTGGTCGATTTGAAATAGACGTGTAAAATTTGATTGTCACACGATAGAGCGCGCACAACGCGCATCGACACTACGCTAGTTCTAAAAAAAAAAGATTGTTATGACGAACGGCGAATTCTCCGAACTATGTGACTACTATAGGTGACTTTATAGTTTATAGCGACGCTGTTGCATAGTGCGGGCCAAAGGGCGTCTCTGATTGGAAAGTCTGGTTGGAAACCACGCATGCGACGGGCGATTCTCACACTTGTACCTTTATCCAATTTGATTTATTCAATAAAACCAACGATATATATTCAGAAGGTAGTATTTCGATTTATTTAAGCTCCCAAAACTATACCCTATTACATTATTAAAAAAAATTACATCATAATTACGATTTTAATATTTAAATATAGACGGCAATGGAATTAACTGATAGGTATACCAAAAGAGTCGACAACAATATTAAAGTTTTTCATTACATTGTAATGTACGCTGGATAACCCAGCACTTTGGTTATGTTAATACAGAAACCTAATATTACTTCTCCTACCTACGGCGTAAAATGTTAATTTGTTGGGATAATGACATAAAACGTATAACTTCGTTGTGATAATGTAAAGTTGTACGCCTGTAATGCAAAATATTAGTTTTATTATTAGTTTTTATCCTGGCGGGCGTGAGAAGTCAATTCCATGATCTTTTATGAATCTGCGGTAAACAAATTATTGTCGTTTTTCTTAATGTCATAAGTAATATTATTGTTGGAAACTCAAAATTATTAATTAATTTTGATTTAATTTGTGTTTATGAATTTCAGATATTATGAGTTGCTGTCGCGCGAGAAACAGGGTTTATGAAAGCTAATTACTGGTAGAGTAGAATTTATATTTAGACATCTGAAATGGACTTTTAAAGACTCTTATAAGACTTAGAAATAAGAATTAACCGAATGCAGTTTCTACTTTGGCATTAGTAGACTCAAGAGATCGTGGAACCTTTTTTCTTTTCCTATATACAAATCCAGTAGTATAATTACATACACGGACTATGTTTATATAAGGTAAGTTATTCCTTTATCTTATACTTTCTTTGCATATTGTAACTGATGAACACAACTGAATATTGTAGCAAAATTTACCAAAATAAAAGCAATCTTTACTACGAATTGTGACGATTATCCTGAGAACACGAGTATGCGTCATCTCTTTTCGACAATCAAATTTATAGTTTTTAACATTTTTCTACGAATACTAAATACTATCAACATTTAATAGACGAACACTTATATGCCACTACACACTCAAGTTAAATATAAAGTTTACAATATTTGCAACTATGAAGTAACGAAGAATTTTATTAATCTATGTATAAGTATTAAATGCACTAGCAAAAACCTTGCAGTACTGTAAACTAAATCTAAAAAGAATTTCCATAAGAGTATAGATACAATATTTCCTCTCGCGTAAACTGTTCAATACATCCTCGTAAACCATGAACCCTGTTGCGACATTGTAACCATTGCTGTTTCTATCTCATACAAATATTTCCTCTTAACCACCCACTTCCATATAACCAAACATTTTCACAATTTCTATATATATTTTCTCTCCAAAACCGCTCGCATCTCTCATAGAATCTCTCTTCGCCGCCTATAGACAATCGCGAAAAATCCTTCAACTCAATCGTATGAGCGTAATATAGCCTTCGGTTGAAGCGGGGAATCGATAACAATGTTATATCCCCCCATCCCCCCTCCCCGCTTATTATACTCTCGCACTCGCCCCGCATACCATGATGCGATGCGATATTCCCGTGAGCGCAGGCTGTTTTTAAAAGCCTCGGCTGATTTTGCTCGCAGACGAAATTGCGCATCGGGCTTAATGGATCGTAAATTAATAAGATCCATACCAAGGGATGACGCGCACGCGCGCGTTCACGTTTTTATCAGCCCCATGGAACGCGCGACGGCGAAGGATGCTCTTAAACGTAATTGCTTTACATAAATTTTACGTGCGCTGGTGTTGTTGTTGTTGTTAATATAATAAGTATGGTGGTACTATATATATGTACAAGATTATATAAGATAGTTTGACGTTGTTAAGCGGTTTGGAAAATGTTTCATTTTGTTGTACGTTAAATTTTTGAAAATGTGTGAGGTAAGGTTGATTGTAGAATTTGTTATATTATAGTTGCGAATGTATATTTTTAAGTTACTTGAAAATAAACTGCTCGATCCTTATTTTTAATTGAATAAAAATGTAAAAGAACCAATATTTCCTTCCGCTTCAGCAGCTTTCATTTTTTCTTTTTTTCTTTTTACAAACAAAAAATAAATAATTATAGGAGTATGTGGCAAAAAATTATACGGGATATTTTAAAAATAAATTTCTTTTGTGCGTTGGAAAATGAGTTATTTTAGATGGAACACGTAAATTTCTATTTACATATGGATAAAAATTAATATTTGTTGTAAAGTAAAGAAAAAACAGAATTTAATCTTCATCCGCTTGAAATTAAAAAAAAAATTATCTCTAAAATATACTTTTATCATACAAAATAAGAATAAATGATCAAGCATAATTAGTGAATTCGTTATTTGAAATTGTAATTTTTTAAATTATTTCTTTATTTATATATAATATTGTGATAAACGAAAAATTTCCTTTTATCTTCCATTTATTAGATATCGATTTTTAATATTTTTTGTTCAATTTATAAGCTTAAGTCTTAAAGGTATAAGCCCTTCATTATATAAATTTTCTCTTTGTTAATTTTTTCGTCATCACTAGCATTATCTACCCGTCGCATGGCGTCAGCTTTGCGAGATTTACCCATAATAACATGTACGAATTTATATACGAGCTTAAATCTCGTTTCGTTCCTCTTCAACAATAATTAATTATTATCATCATATCCACGCTTTTAGTGGACTCCATTTATTACGTTTCTAAAATTCTAATATAAAATATTCAATGACGTGACAAGTATAATACCACGTCGAAGAAAAGTTTTCGTACACCACTAAATACACTTAACAGAGATTTATTTCTATTCGACAATCCCTATAAAAACATAATTGATCGAACCTTAAATAATTAACAACCTCGAGTAATCCTTGATCGGGTAACATACACGTTATCTATCATCCTTTAAAAATCAAAACCAAAATTCATCCCCAACACGATACTACAAGCACAAAATAGATAAGACAAAGAAAATAAAGACATTCCTCTCGCGTCTATCAAAATTATCATTCAATTTTAACCGTACTACACTCCCTCGACCGTGGCGTGTATATATACGTTGTAAACTTTTTAATGACCGATAAAAAAATATATTTTACGTCCACGTATATTATATATACACACACACTTCTCCATTTAAATTTCAACCGCAAGGAGAATGGGAGGAAGAAGAAAAAAAAGAAAGGTGCGGAGGAAGCAGAAAATGAGCGAGCTTTTTATTATAATGAACCTCTTATCTGAAACGACGCGATACGCCGTTTCACCGCTTCTTCTTTATTTTCTTCTTTTTTTTTTCTTGCGTTACGACATGACACTGTAAAAATTCCCTTAACGCGCACATGCTGTGCTATATAAGCGAAGGATGGACGCGACTGGATTACGGTTAATCTCTTTATGTCATTAAAGAAAAGCTATATATATATATATGTATACGATTCACGCTAAATTGATAATCGTCGCGCGAAGGGTTGATTGCGAAAGGTAAGTTTAATTTTTACGAGCTCGACGTTTTAGATGACACTGTCTTTATTGTTTAGGTTTTTTATTTGTTTGGTATATAAGGTGTTAACTCGAACGTTTTCGTTTCTTCGGATGATGAGAGCAACAAAAAATATAGAAGCTTATAACGAAATTCTCTCCTAATTGCAACGTACGGCGGTATATAGCACTTTTACGATGACTCAGCAGTATGAAATCATCCCTAATTTCGTAAATTGTTTCGGTACTTTGTGTAATGAAATGCTATATACGATCGCGAGCGTGTTTTTTTTGTTTCGTCGTTATCGTGTAAAACTATAATACTGGTCGTAGAGAATCGACACTTAATTTAATGTAGTTTATATCGTAATAAGTAAATTATCATTAATATGTGTGTGAGTGTGTGTTTTTTAATTAGGCGTACTCAATTAAATGTGTAAAAATAGCTTTATTTTTTTCTATATATATATACATACATTTGGTATATCTGAATAATTTCTTGCTCTTATACGTTTATCGAATTGCACAACCATAATACCGATAATAACGTTATTTCAAACTAAAGCGTTTTGTTGCTTCTCAATTCCAATTCAGCTATCACAGGATTACATAGTATCTAATACGAGTAATCAGACTTGATTCCACAAGGGATTACTTTGTTCATAGAAACGCGGTCTCTCTTTCTCTCTCTCTCTCTCTCTCTCTCTCGCCCTCTGTCTCTCTTTCGCATGAATATGTAGATTGTCGTGAAATTGAAAACTTATACATTTATATAAGTCCTTGTTTACCATTCGACGCTTTTGAATGTTAAAATTATTCGTTTCGAGTAAAGTAAGAGAGCGAGAGAGAGAGAGAGATTTGATTTTACTTTTATTAAACCATTTGCTATTCAAACAATATATAGAATTGCAGGCCTCGGTGTAGAGAGAAACAATCTGAGTGGTGAATTTATTATCGTGAACGATATAACTATACTACTCCCGTATTCGGAATATCTATTATTAAAATTTGTCGTATCAATCGAATCGATTATTTTTTTCTTTTTTTAAATAAAAATATTGATTTTTAATAGTTTTATAAGATTCCTTAAATGGAAATATTAACAATACAATTATAAAATATATATATAAGAAATTACGTACGTCTTTCGCGTTCGCGCTTGAATTATATCCTACGCAGAGGACCCCGAAAGCCACAATATTTCACTCTTGAAAGTAAAGAAAACCGCAACTCCCAGCATATATATATATACATCAGCCCGAACTATCCCCGAAAACTTAGTCTCGCGCACTTGGATGAAGAAAAAAAAACGGCACTCAAACACTTTGTCACTTTCCACGTCAACTGCAAATCTCGAAGTTTCGGTATAATCTGTAACACATGAAATGACAAGATTAATTGTTTAGTCTATAATATATATAATTTTGTATATACAAATAATAGTATATATACATTATACAGATAAGCATCGCGCATTATTATGATTTTTCTGAGAAATCCATGCAATTCTAAAAAAAAGAAAAAACAGTAACGCGAGTGACCTCCGCGACATCGAGAAAATTACAGCTTGTATATAATAACGACACGACAACGCACTTGAGTAATGAGAAAAATGTACTCTGAAAGTGCCGCGAAAAACGTCCCAAGCGTCATTTGAAAACTCACGCGGGATTACATAAGTATATATACAAGATATAAGCTATATATACACGAAAATCGTGCACTTTGAAGATTGACTTTAAAAGATTAATCCCGTTTAAATTCCCCCAAAAAATAAATTTCCAAACAAAAAACGAAAGAGAACTACACAACACTAGAACCGCTAATAATTAATACCACAATCCATATATTACCCTATGAATATTACATATACCAGCAAGTCTCGATACCACCAGGCGGGGTCCTGTAAAAATACAGGCATATCCAATAGTAATAGTAGTAGTAGTAGTAGTAGTAGAATCAGATAATATGTATATATGCACGGCTTTCCACGTCACCCATGGGGTACCGTGCGTGGCACGCGTTCCCGTTGTTTTACATGGCGGGTATCCCCAGGAGGCCTACACCATGCCCCACACGTTCACTCGGCGAACGCATGGAGAAAATGAAGAAGAAGTAGTGCGTGTACTTTTTTTTTCTCCCCTACACTCTTTTTTTTTTGAGAAAAAATACAAAGCAATTTGACAGTATCTTTCTTTTTTTTTTTCATTTCCATCTCGTCAATAACACATTATATGTGTATTTATGTATTCTTTTTTTTCATTGTAGCTCGTTTTACAAGGATATACGGTTCTTTTCTTTTTTTTTCGTATACCTATATAATCGCTGTATTATACAGAGCGCGATGGTATCCCGCGCTTTTTTTTTTAAAATCTCTGCTACGGGTGTACCATCGGCGTGTGTATATATCTAACCTTTTCTTTTTTTTTGTATTTGCGTACTCTTTCGCTCATTGATAGAGGCGGACACGCACGGGACGATAACGTGGTTGAGATGAAAAGAGATTAGTATATATATATGTTATTATTACATACAAACCGTACACACGTAATATACGAGGTAACCGACAGGACACCAACGTCTACCGGCGGTAGAGCGCGAACGTTGCCGGAACGAAAACTTCGAAAGGCTTCGTTATTTTTTTCCTCGACGTTTTCTTTTATAAACTATAATCCCGTCACCTTATGTTGATACTACCTAACAAAAAAAACAAAGCTGCTAAGTTTCCGTACCAACTTGCCAGCTTTCTTTTACTATCACCATAAGGTTATTATATATACATACATATATACCGTGTGTGCAGTTGAAATGGTGTTCCCTAAACGTACAATCATATACGCTTGCGGAATGCAACTCCACCTACACACGTACTTTTCTTACAATATATCTAAACGGAAACATAATATTATAACCACCAAGGTATATGTATAAAAATAAAGGTGGTTACGAAGGATTTCGAAATGTTCGACATCGGCGTCAGCGTTCACTAGCTAGCCACTATATATATATATACATATATATACGTACGCCGGTAGCGGTGAGGTCGTCCCCTCCGGCAACCGCTTTAGCGTTGCATTCAACAAGTGCCCGCGCGCGTTTATATTCTCACGATCGATCTTCCCCTTACGTTATACGTATATACACACACGATATATGCGTATATATATATACGCGGTTTTTCCGGCTCTGCCTGCCTCTCTCTTTCTCATTCGTTCACTCACTCACTCACACAGATATATATATATATATACACAAGCAAATATAACCATACACAAGAGGTTGGCGCGAGCTGGAACCACCACCATCCACCGAACTTACTTTTTACTTTTCTTTATATCTATCCCTCTCTCTTTTCACGTCGACATCGTCATCGTCACCGTGCGCGTATATGATTTATGTTTTCTTTTTTTATTTATATATACCCTTTAGTATATATATATGTATTCGTATTCTATAATACTCCGCTACAACACACGTATGTATACTAAACATCGGTGATGATAGCAACATCTTTCTTTTTGTTTTTCTACTTAGTCCCTAACCTATTATAGATTAAGACATAGACACCTTGGTATATCAACCGCCCGACGATCGCTCGTTTATTACATATATATATAAGCCATACATACATACATATATATAATATCAACGTCGATCGTCGCGGTCGGATTGAATTATATGTATTATACTTAAGATTGTTAAGAAGTTAGAGAAAAGAAGAAAAGGGCGGGTTGATTGCTTGGATATTTACCACCGCGAGTAAATACTTCTCTGAGTCGATTATTGGGTAGTGGTAGTTGTTGTTGTTGTTGTTGTTGGTACGGCTGGCAATGGTAGTACCACCGTACTTGTTGTTGTTGTTGTTGTCGGCAAGCGGCAAGCCGCGCCGGGGATGGTACTGCTTTGCTCCGATGTTACTGCGGTACGTACGCTGTGTGTGATATGCCGATGATATACGCGCGGTTCCAAAGATGTATATATGCGTGTGGAACGCTGAAGAGATAAGAGAGCCTGCTTTGATGTTGTGTTGTCTCCCTCCTTCTCTCTCTCTCTCTCTCTCACGATGTCGTTGTCACTCGCGCGTTGTTGTAAATCCCACTCTTCTCTACGATGATCGCCTCTATCGATGATGATCTTCTCGCCTTCTTCTACCTTCTACTTGTACCTTCTTCTTCGTCACCGAAAACAATATATATTTTCAAATTTTACCGCACATATAATTTCACACTGCACTTTTTTTTTTTAATATAAATAATATACCTTGACAGCTCGGATCTCGTTGTGAGCACAGACAACAAATAAAAGGGAAGTAAAATATCGCACCGATGGTCGAGTGAGATGATTATTATTTTATTTTTTTATTTTTTTATTTTTATTTTTCTCTCGCAAACGTATAGTAGCTATACAATATATATATATATATGTATATATATATATACGGTTAGCTCTCGTTGATGATGTTATATATAACAACGTCAGCGGCGCTCTGCACGCTTGTGTGTGCCGTAGCGGCGCGCGAGGCCCGGTCCTTTATATCCCCGGAAATTATTGATCCCCCCCGCACGGCGCTCGTTCGCGCGTATATACAACACGAGCAAGAGAGAGAGAGAGCGCTCTATACGAAGCCGGCATGCGCACGCGCATTTGAGTAGTAGCAAGCTCTCTTCGTGGGTGGTGGTGGTGGTGGTGCGGTGTTTTCGAAGGAAAAGGATTCGGCGGCAGCAGCAGCAGCAGCGACGGTCGCCGCGCGCGCAGGTGTACACGAGAGGGGTAGAGAAGAAAGGAGGGGGAGAGAGAGAGAGAAGAAGAAGAGCGAAGGATGCATATACTATAAGGGTGGTGCTGCTGCTGCTACTGCTGCGCAGGATTATATGCCGGTAGGTATGTATAGATATGTGCGCCGGTAGTAGTGCTGTGTGTATACGCTGATGGGTATATGGTCAGGGCCAGTGGAGTTGTATATATGTGTGGGGGAAAATACCGGTGGGAGAGGTTTATACATAGGGATGTTGTATATGTGTATAGGTAGCAGAGGCTCTTGTGTTTTTGGTGAATGTGTATATTGGTGAGAGTAAGGTGCAAGGTATGGACGACTACTACTGTGAGGTGAATACGCTACTTGTATAAAGGGGATGGGCGGGTGGTAGAAGGTATAAACGTGAATATATAGAGTTTTAATGGATTTTGATGGGATTTCGAGTTGATGCGTATGGGTTTTAGTTGGAATGTAATTGATTTTTGGTTCTTGTTGCTGAATGTGGTATAAAGGGGTGGTGTATTATTAAATAAGGTAAAAATACGCATTTCAAGGTTTTTATTTTTCCTATAGGTTTAATGCGAATATATGATACAGTAATAAGGTAAAAGGAAAAAGAAACAGCATTCTGTATATATATTAAATTTGTAATAAAATTATTTCCTCAACATTTTTAAACATACCTCGATGTAGCCTACAGGTTTATAGGCATTCAAATCACCTAAAATATTTTTCACATATAGCAAGGAGGAATATAACATAAAATTTACGTTGGTCGAGCGACGTCATGGAATAAAGAGAAAGAGACGATAATATAATGTTTCAACCAGCACATGAATGAAACCCCTTTATTAAACAACATTAACCATGAATCTATAAACAGAAGGTACTAAAAATAATGTCTCTTCGGCAATTATAGCCTTTTTTGCCTTGGTATTTTTAGCAGCGAGTCGATGTCTGTCCGGAGCGAGACTGTTACTACTGATATATATATATATACGAAAACTAGTGCGGGTATAATACGACGTGCAGTTTCCGTTTCCGTTTTTCTTTTGTAGTTTCTTTGGGCGTAAATTGTTAACCATTCATATTTATATTATTAATTCATCATTCTACAAATTAATTATTTTACATCCTGCATTATAAACAAAATACAATCCTTCGCAAACAATCAATATACCACAATTCATATATAATGATATACCATAACAAGATACAAAAGTATATATATCCTACTAAATATTAAAAATATCTACATACACAATTGAACAACAAACACGCAAAAATATATATATATATATGTCCCAATAAAGTCTCTCGCGCCGCAGCCTAATTATAGATCAATCTCAGTCCTGATATTTTCGCGCGTATACAAAGACGCAATACGTCTATATAAATACAAACGTATAAAGAAATATTATATAACGAAGAAGAGAGAGAACCTCGTATTCGATCGTACAATTATTATAGCGACAGCGCATGTCGGAAGAAATCGACAGCTCCGCGACGATGGCGATGCTAATGACGCGCGAGAGGAGAGAGAACGACGCGACGCTATGGGTCTCGGAAACGTCGTGGTTCGGCATTGTTTGTCCGCTTTGGTGAAAGATATATATATATTGAAATTGAATCGACAGTGGTTGAGACAGTGGTTGAATGAGATATTAATTATATACGAATGGATTTATCGTATCATGTATATATATATATACGCCAGTTCGATTAGTGACAATTGAGGGATATAATTGCGGCGTTGAATTTTTTATTAATGGAAGGGTTTGGGTTGCTTTCTTTTGGTAGAAGAGTTATTATTAATTTTAAAATCTATATGAAAGAAAGGTAAGAAAATGTTATCAAAAGCCCGTACGTATGGCCTTCATCGACAATTATTCTATACCGTTTAATTTCCCTTTCGAACATAATATATAGTTTCGATTAATGTAGATGTATAACTAATCAACCTAAACCGTTAAATATACTCCAAAAAGAAACTCCATCCGCACAGAATCTCTCTCCAATTCAATCCTCTACGAACATCGCAACGACGATAATTGAAAACTCGACGATTCATAAACAATAATAACATTGTATATAATATTCCTCATATACATTTGACTCATATATATAGCAAAGTTACGGTGAAAATTGTTTCCCGATATATCATATGCTCATGCACGAACTAACTCTCTCTTTCTCTCTCTCTCTCTGTCTTTCTCCCATTATGTCCACATTTTGATTGAACAGACCTTGGCTCCTGTGCGTCCTGATTATATATACGCGCGGCATATTATGCGATGACGGCTGTTTTAATAACGCGCTCGCGCGCGCGTGTTTGTCACGTGAATTAGAAATTCCGAATTAGGAGCAAAGTCGTGTATGTATATATATAGTCACTCGAAATAACTGCTATATGATGTTGTATGTACGCACAAGTGTGTGTATATGTCTAAACGTTTGTGAAAGTCAGAATATGTATATATGTGTTTATGTCGCATGATATTTAATTAATGTTTGTCAAGAGTTATGTCGAGTGTTTGTATATAATTAGATTGAAAAATTAATAGAAGCGAAGTAAGAGGGTGTATATATAGAGTTTGATCTATTATTAGGTTTGCGCGAAGTTATATAGTACAGAAGTCTATTAACAACGGTATAAAAGTATATTTGTAAGTGAAAATACGTTGTTGGATATATATATATATATATATATATATA
>JAWWEQ010000840.1:0-66583 GCA_035583055.1 Torymus tubicola
TATATATATATATATATATATATATATATATGTAGATGTAAGAGAACGACAGAATCCGTGTGTTATTCCTTTTTCGAAAGGAAACAGCATATGGACGCGGACGTATATAGAGTGAGAACAAAATTTGGTAATGTGGTTGCTGGGTATAACCTTTTTGCTTTACATTTGTCGGGACCACGACACATCGCGGAAACTGTCATACACACACACATATATACGTGGGTGTCGAAAGTTGAGCATTTATGTCGTTAAGGTGTAAGTTTTTACGCGCGGTGGTGGAACCCGAGTGTTTTCTTTTTTTTTTTTTGGTGTAGGGATTGCATGAGAGTAAAGAAAGAGGTTACGATCACAATGTGGCCTCTTTCGCTTTGCTTTGCGTAATTTAGAAGTAGAGCAACGAGGTGTTGTTACATGCCACTTGTACATATATATACACATGCTTCTTAAGATCAAGCGGGAATAAAGAGAGAAAAAAAAAACGAAACGTGATACATAATATATCAACTTGAATGAACGATTCGCGCGTGTCGGCAAATAACGAACGAACGATTGTTGATTGTACGCGCACGCGTGTGTGACATTATTTACGCGGACGTTAATGTCCATTTCCCGCGTACGTTCAACGCTTTATAATTTAACGTTCATGTCCGGGCGGCAGCGACTCGCACACGCGGTTATCGTGAAACAATTTAAAGTGACATTTAAATGGATGCAGCGCACGCGTGAACGCGCGTATATATATATACACCCGTAACTTTCGTCGTGCGGACAAAACAAGTTAATTGAATGTAAATATTGGCAAAAAATAAAAGAGAAATGATTCGCGACGTTTTGCGTTTTGTTAAACGAACGTACACATTTGTCTCTGACGCAATTTAATTTGTATCGCTGTCTCTCTTTCTGTCTACACTTTTGACCAAAAAATCAGAGTATACGCTTTTATTATTGCCAATTCATTTATGACTTCACAGTACAGTATAACCACTCAGTTTTATAATGGAATAACGCATATATATATACAACCATTTCAAATTCTCTCTCCTTCGTGAAAGTATATACGATATATATAACCAACAGTGAGATGCGAATATATATATATGCATTATTTAGTCTCATTGGAAGAAAGCTGCAAACGAAGTAAAAATCAGTATATATATATATACAAAGCGCGCGGGCTTGTAGAGCACGAGAAATACTACAATGAAAGTCATAATTCACGTTTGCATTACACCTGGTCTTTATATAGAAAATCACGGCGATGAGTTATTAACCGCTATACAGCGGTTGGCTGCTGCTGCTGCTGCTACGCCGCACAATGCAAATAGACAGTCGCAGTCGCGGTATGCAACGTGCGCATACACGGTGCTTGGGTATATGGTGTGCATTGGTCACTTTGCATTATGAAACGCGCGCATGGATTTTCATTTTTTTTTCTTTCTCTCTCTCTCTCTCTCTCTCTTTCTGCCTTCATTTCTCACTGGTACCATAACGCTTTGTTTTCCGTTCTAACGTATTAGCAGAATCATTGTTTATTTAGCATGTACATGCCTGCATACATGTATATATATTTACAGAGAAAGAGAGCATGCGGTTGTATTAAATAAAGCGCGATATCACGTACTTATCAGCTGTAACAATTCAATAAATGCGTGTATATATAGCTGCTCTTTTCGCGGACTAAAATAATAATCACCGATTAATAAGTGTATTATATGTGGCAATAGAACCTTGATCGAGTTACGTCAGCTTTCCTCTCATTGTTGCTTGCTTAATGGCCTGTATATGTGTGTGTATGTGTACCTGTATATGCGTGTGTATATGTGCAAAAAACAAGGCGAAACCCTTTCATATATACATATATATACATCGTTCTCGTTATACGTATACGTTCACCATAGCGCCATCGATTAAAAGTGACACCTCGAATTCACTCCGACGTCTTAATACCATTATTATCTCGACTCATATGCGACAGCGATGATGTCAATGATCATCAGCTTCGTTGGTCCTTTTTTCCTTACATAACACATATGTATACGCACTTCCATCGTATCCACATCCGTTTCGCAAATATACCCACACGGCCCCCTTATAATCCTGGTATGTAAGAGAAAAAAAAAATTCTTCATCACGCAGATAATCTCCTGATAAAGGTCGAATGACAAAGAGCTCCTATATACAATCTACATACCTATTTTGTTAAATTAATCGGAAACGCACTAATTATTATATCCTATATACGCAGACGGGGTCGTTTCCGCGAGTCACGGCAATTCATTCACCGCGCGGAGAGTATTATACGTATATATATAGCCGCCCGCGGCGAAACAGGTCCCTGTCTGTGTATATATATATATACGCGTGCAGTAGTAGCCAAGACGGCCTTGCCCTCGGCGCTTTTACGCGCGCGCGCGCGTGTATATATATATGTATGTGTTTACGTGTAAATAGCGATGCTGGAGAATTTGCGCGTGTACGTATATGCGTAAGTATATATATATATACATTTTTTTTATATCACTTTTCGGGTTTATAAGGTGCTTGACTTATGGGCGTGGTCGCAATATGGGCTTAACTTCAACGATGACATTGATGGTTTTGGTATATACTATCGAGGTTTTGTTGGGTAATTATACGCGAGATAATTTCTGTATATTTGTTTTGTATAGACCGATTAAGAATGGTTATAATTTGCGCGATGAAGAACGAGGATTTCTACATTGAGTTAATAAAATATACGTAAAGGTTGAGTAGTCATATATAATAATGTACAGATATATGTAAGGACAGAATCGTAATTCTCAGAACGTGGTAGATATGTACTCGTGATTTACCGAACCTTATGATTAAAGGGTCGATATAGAGCAACGTTCAGTTCTATTGTCTATATAAGTGCACTTCGAGCCTTTTGCTCCCCACTTCTGATAAAAAAAATCCCTCCAGAGTTATGTGACAGTTTTACTGTGGTAAAAATTAGTACCCCACGTGTATATATATATATATTGATATCGTACTGTAATAAACACAATCCTTGCGAATATTATTCACTCGAAAAATCACTCGTAACACCGTATATTTTCTCCTTTATACAGAGAACCACACGGTATAAGAGCACAGAATTAAGGACAGCCTGGGAATCGAAACTAAAAATCTTTCCGTAGCACGCGTATATAGTATATATAAATATAAACTTTATGAAATAGACGTTAAAACTCGCGCAAAATAAATATAAAAAGCAACACTCGCTACACGCCATTCCGCCTGCGTATATATATCTATGTACGTACGCGCGGACCCCAAACCCGTCCGTGCATTTTTTTTCTATATAGATTTTGCGAAACCGTCGTTAAAGGTTACAAAATTTCGTGCGCACCTATATACATACATATATACGTTATAGCAACCAGTTTTCCTCCTTATCACTCGCGTGACTCTTACGCAACCGCATATACCAAACCACGAAAATTCTACAAGCCACCCTCGTACCATCGCACCATATTCCTATATATATACACTTTTAACGCGCCACTAAACTCTTCGCATACTCTCATACCAGGAACCAACCAACATCGGGTATTATTATACAGCTTTGTCATTGTGGTACTTATTACGAAACGATTGGTACGGACGTAGCTTTTATCAGTCGGAAATTGGCCGGGCACACGGTCCAACGTGATTAATAAATTCAGTCGTTGGCGGCAGCGGTGACCGCGCGGCTGTATAGCTGTATCACATGCGCCCGGTGTTATTACGAAAATGTATACGTACGCGAATAGTGGTTAGAGCGGGGAGAGAGAGAAAGAGAGAGTGAGAGTAAGAGTATAAGAGAGTATGAAAAATCAAAGGCGGTCGGGAAATAAATCGGCTGGGCACATATAGGCGGTACAAAATCGCTCGCGGTGCAAAGAATTATCAAATTTTTCGCGGTTGTTGTTGTTTCATAATGGCGTGAATATATGTATATAAGATGCTGATTAGAATTGCTGTGTTGATATATTATATATATTTCGTATAGTTTAATTTCGAGTTAAAGCATTTTCGAGTACTTAAAGTGCCTATTAAGTAGTTTATATGTATAACATCTGTCGATATTTTTATACGCCATTTCATAACGCGTGATATATATATGGATCAAAATTTGTAATACACGTATATAATAATCAGCATACTTGCATACCGTAACGATAACGTTTTTTCCTTCAATAAAATCCGTAATATTAAATTCAATTAAAATTCACGTGTTAATCAATAAATCAACCTTGATAGAAATTGTAAAATTAAATCAAAATCAACTATCACCTACATATGAAAAAAAAAATCTCCTGTCCAGTAGCACATACCGTTTCCCTCCTAGTTAAACCAAATCCAATCATAATTCAATAAAATCTCACGAACGCATATACATACACTGAACAACCTCAACCATCGAATATATAAACTCGTGACCACTGGCTCTCTCATATTATAAGTATAACCGCGCATGGGAACTGGTTTATATATATATACACACATTACAGCCGCGTGAACTAAGTGAACGTATATAATACACGCACGTACAACTCCGTACGGAATTTGTCAATGATATTCGCAGTAATGTAGTTCCTTTTATATATACATACAACTACTGATATACGTACAAGGATTGCGAAAAATTTCCGTGCTATATTTTATATACTGTAGTGCAAATTCAATTCCTAAACAGTGCGTATAATGTGTATAATACACATTGTACGATATTCGGTTCACGCGTCGAATATAATGAACCAAAGGGGGAGAGAGAGAGATAACCGAGACTTACGAATGCGGAAAACGCGCGTGTATATAAATAATAAAAGGGATCTTATCAAACTGATATGACTTTTCTTCGCGTGCTTTATGACCATTGATTTATTCCTACCGCACGTGTCTTTATAGCTGCTGACACGCGGGGGCCAAATCTTTTGACGTTTTAACGAGATTTCGCGTGAATCAATGAACAGCTCGGTATATATATAATAATCCTGATTCATATGAGTGTCCAGCGACTCTAAAGTCAAAATTAATAAACGCCCTTGGTAATTTACGATCGACGTGTGACAACCTCCCAGCTCCCCAATTGTAATAGTTCGCATTTCGGATAAACATCTGAACAACCTCCCTCCCTATTGCTCGGTTGTAAATTAAGCACCGGGCGCACGTTTGTTAAAACCAGGCCAACGATTCGTATATACACGATCTGTGTGTTCGTTGTAAATCAAGGCACGGTAAATTATATCGTAATGCGTTAATAGCACCTCGCGCCGATACACTTCGATTATCTCGGCGTGTCTCTTTCTCTCCCTTCTAAACGTTGTTCACTATACTGACAGTAATGAAAAAATTTCCATCGTGTGTATATATGCACGTACGTACGTACGTACGTACGCAGGTTGCGAAAAACGAAAGGTTCCGTCCGCCTGCCGGACCGATAATTAGTCCTCGAGCATTTCCTTTTGTTGCT
Source organism: Torymus tubicola (assembly GCA_035583055.1). NCBI lineage: Eukaryota > Metazoa > Arthropoda > Insecta > Hymenoptera > Torymidae > Torymus > Torymus tubicola. The sequence continues at coordinate 5,480 of JAWWEQ010000840.1, forward strand.
ACTTTTATATATATACACGCGTGTCCACTCTGTTTGTTTTGCATACATATCCTTTTTTTTGTTTTCATCTTTTTCGTCTTAAACGCACGATGTTTTTCACGTAGTTTTTCGATACTAACTGCAAGGTATATATACGTCAGTTCAACGGTACTAATGACGGGGTTACATAATTACGGCAAGATATAGGATTATTATGTACCCATGGTGCGAGAATTTGAAGGAATAATACGTGGTTTTGGTGTATAACGCGCGGACGGTATAAGTATAGTCACGGTAAAGCGATAGCGCGAGACGTAGTATAAGCGCGCGTATATACTAAAGTAATTGAAACACCCGGGTGTTGTTACAACAATGCTGCGCTGCGGTGGTAATGAACGGTTGTTCGCGTCGGGAAAATATTTAATTAACACTAGACGTAATAGTAGAGAATTTGAATAATATTTTCCAAAATTATGTAGAGCAAATGACTATAATGGACTCGTTACAATAGGTATACTCGAAGAATTCGATAATATAATCGGGTTCTGCTTAAATATCCAAAAAGGAAAGAAAGAGGGATACTGATAAACTAGACAGCTAGTATAATTACACAACACCTCTTCTATGTCCACTTAACAGTACCGCCTACCATTTCAAACTCACCACTCTTAAGTTAAATTAGGCGTTTATATATCACAAAGCATCACGCATGATAATTTGGAAAAAGCAAAAAACTAACGTATAAAAGAAACCGAATAACAGACGTCGCGAGCTGTCCCATACACTATAACCAACCAATTCCTTTCCTTTCTTTCCGGGGCTCGCGTTCAATTATATATCTAAAAATCAACCACTCGCCGTAGTGGCTTTCGCGAGTTACTGCCATTGACTTTGTTTCTGTTGAAAGTGCACACAGAGAGAAAGAGAGAGAGAGAGAGAGAGAGAACGATTGTTATACGCCGCCGCGGACGGCTGACTTCGTACAACGCTTGGGTTTTAACGCTCCAAAGCGCGCCGACGCCTCACGCGTCTTATCATGTCTAAGGAATCGTTGATTGTTATCGGAGAACTCAGTCTCTCTTTCTCTCTTGGGGCGTAATTGCGTTTTTCAAAATAACGTGTAGACGTGCTCCTTTTTTAACTTTCGTTATGTATATATAAAAGATGCGGTGACGACAGCTACGGTTGTTGGTTATTATATATTTTTGGGTCGATGAATTGATGGAGAGAGAGCGTGAAGTAGTAGTGGCGAATTGAGGATTTGGATTTCAAGGGCGAAAAATCGTGTAATTGTTTATGAAGAAGTGGATTATAGACGGAATTAAGACGGGACGGTGTATTAAAATCATTGCGATTTATCGATAACCGCGTTCAATATGCTCGATAAACGATCGGTAATATAATAACGTCTTAATAATAAACCCAATTTCAGCTCTTGCAAGTGAAATTCCACACCGCAACGCAGCTTTCTCACTCAATTAAAATACGCCTTATATATTTTCTTAACAATTTTTTAACGAAATAACGAAGAAAAAAAACAGTAGATTTTGTGAAACTACATGTGATATAGGCGAGTCTATAATGTTTGCAATAGTATATACATATACCGTCGTAGGCGCAGGCGCAAAAAAGAGATCACTCGTTACAAAACAATTTGCGAAAAGACCGTAAATCAAAAAGTCTCATTTCTTAATGAAACTTTATGTGGATGACTTTAGCGTGCCGGTAGCGCTACTATCATATATACATATACATATAGACACGGGATACGAAACCACCTGCGCGAATTATGAAATTTTAGAAGTAAAGAGATATAGCATGAGTATAAGCTAAAGTGATTTACGGCTTGTTTCCGATACATAATACCCGCGCGCGTTTTGATATAATTCGCAAAAGTCCGCATATGGTTCGTTAAGAATGGACCTCAATCGTGTAGGTGTGCAATGTCGTTGTAAAGTATACGTGGAACCGATGTCTCATGCGGAGATCCTTTCACAGAGTTTCACTTAAACGGACGCTGGTGCGCACGCTGTCGAACCGTGACAACTCGTGCGCGCGTGCGCGTTAGGTCGTTAGTTTACGGGAGGGAGAGTTTAAACGTCGAAGGTATATCTTTGTAACTGTACGTAGGAACAATGTTTAGTTTCGTATTTTCAGAATGCTACTGTAAGAATCATTGTTTATACTGTAAAATACGTGTAATAAAGTATGATTTAAGTAGAGAGAATATTTTATTCTTGAGTATAAGTAGGTGTACAAGGGTTAACGAGGATTCGTGAAAATAATGAGATCATAATTTTAAACAATATATAAGACGGTGAAAAGCATCTGGTATATATGCGATTTCGAACGAGAGCAACGTTTATCGTTCTTGAAATGACCTGAATAGAGAATTATATTCATGCGTCCATCTAGACAGCGGTATAATGAGCTTGTGTACAGTAGCAACTGGCATATACTTATATATCCCCACTATACATCGCATACATCAACCGAGTGAAAATGATTTATTATAACGAATTCCACTTTCGAGATATACAATTTAATTAATCGAAAAGGGAAAAATTTGTCACATAAAAAAAGACAGGCATGATAAAATATACCTTCGAACCATTGTATGTCACCTATCGATAAGTGCTATACTTTACGCGTACAGTTTATAAATCACATCACCTCACATACACGTATAAATCTTCGGCATCCGCAAGTATACATGAAAAATATATCCATAGAATAAAACTTTCCACAAACCGTACCCGTCAAATATACATAACATCCAATTTCGGAAAATTACTATATCAATATCCCCCCGCGTTGACATAGTTTACGATAGCAAATAGCCGCTGCTATACATTATTATTAATTATCTCTGCGTTATCTTATAGTTGACCTGTAGACGACAGCTGAATGAGAATCAAGCCTTTGACACCTATAGCGATAATCACGCGTGCTTGTATGTATATATGTATGTGGCGCTTTGATTAAGCTCTACTACAGCTACTTTTGCATAAATCATTTTTTGCATGCCGCATAAATAACCGTGGGTGCGTGATATCGAAACATTATCAACGGCTAATGGGAGAGATTAAAAAACATAAGCTTCCCCGTGGTGTTTTATAACTAAATGAGATATATACGGTCAGGTACGGAAGTATACGGAGACGATTCATTAGACGCGATATGAAGATGGGTGCATTCGGTTGTGGTGAAAGTCCTCCGGGCCAATGGGTTTTTCTTTTCCTTTCCTGGTTCACGTTCCGGTATAAGTATATAATATATATATGACGTATGCCGATCACGAAGTATCACTTTTGATAAAGATGACGTTTGTGTAAAAATTAAAACATCAAAATTCACACTGAACCCTATTCACCACATTTCATTTATAATACCTATAGACACACGCGTGCTCGTGTTCCTAGACATATCCACTCGTGGTACCCACATTGTATAATGAATTTTATGTGGGTTTTCCGCGCGTTTTTTCAAACTTTCTCCCTGCTATAGCATATACATATATATATATACACACGCAGAGAGCGCGAGATAAACGACTCCATTTTATATTTAAATCCGTAACACTTTTATGCCTCGCAAGAATGCACACGCGGGCTTCCCATTCCTTCCTTATGACTTCTAAAAGCACTCGTCCCCCCGCATTGTACATCCTCGTTTCCCGATGTTCTCCCCCATTGTTCCTATATACACCATCATTTTGCACGCGTGCAATTATACACCAACAGCAACGTCAACGGTACATATACAGTATACAGGGAATTCACCGACGGAACGTGTTTACAGTGATCACCATGGGAGAGAGAGAGAGAGACTTTCCCGTGTGAGTAGGTGTCCGCATAGTATACTCTCGTGTTAACATACACGGGACCCAAACCACCGCACAATGATAAAATTGCCCGTTGCAAATGGCCTAGCGATTTTTGCGCGTACGTACCAATGCTGTGGAAGCAATTGATCGCTCGCGTATATATATATATATATACTCATGTCTTATAGGGAATCGATGCTGCGTGTATACTCGACGCGAGAACGTTGTAGTGTAGTGTAGAGAACTTATGTAAGGACGCCCACTTGTGTAGAGTTGCACACAGTATGGTTAGAGGGAATAGCGTTAACCGCGCGTATATGTATATACTTGTGAATCTCGTGACTTCCTTCCACGTCTTGATGTGAACGGTTATCTAAGGCATTATATCGGGCCGCCTTCAAGGAATTTTTTTTCTTCTGTATATAATCGAATGTACATGCGTATATAGTTGAAAGAACGATAGATGTTAACGCGCTGTTCAACGTGTTAAGCTCTGCTCTCCGTGTGTTTTGTAGATTAAGAGAGGATATATATTCTTTATAATGTAGTAGTATATAAACGCGTGATTATTTATGGGACGGGTTATATGGGAAAATTGTTTATATATATGTGGCTAATGCGAGCTGTTCACCTACATATATATGCTTAAATGTGAGATTTCGCGTAATGTAGTTGAGAACATATATATATATATATATATATATATATATACGAGAAACAGGGTTAATTGAATCTGTTTAATTTATAAGAAAGATGAAATGGAAAGTACGTGGAAAATTATTCCTTTCCACGTTTAAGTGATTCAATTTGGCGCGCTCGCGCACACACCAGAATATTCACGTGAATGTAAAAATCGAATGCAATGGTATTACCGTATCTTTGTGTGTGCATGTGTGTATAATTATGTTGACATACTGAATGGAAACATATTCTATACTCGTTCACGATTTTACACTGGTATTTTCTCAATAGTTCGGATACTGGGGAATTTTCATGGATATCAAGTGACCGCGGAGGTAGATATTCAAATGCGTTAGCTAAAAATTAAAATTGTATTTTTAAGATTAATCATTCGCAGATCATTAAATATAAACATGAATATAATTGAAAGTTCCGTATAAATTCGAAATTTCAATTACTTATAATTTTTTCCCCAAAAAGTTGCCTGATTTTTTCATTAACGAGTTACTTACTACATAAAAATTAAATAATCATAATTCCCAGCCGATTAAATTTAATAAAGCAAACAGAAACCAGTCCCTATACACACACACATCAATACCATAAAATAACCCGCAAAGTGTTAATTAGCCGAGTCTCGCGGAAATTCCACAACGTGAAATTTATTGTAATACCGATTCGTCGCCGAAGGAAATCGTCGTTCCTTTTACGCAATCCACGCGTATATAGCCTCCATTGATAGCCAGCTTAACTATAAATAAACCAGAATAAATTTGGCATTGTGCGTATGTCCATATACACTCTATACTTGCTCGTTTACCTTCTCACGCGCGCGCACAAATAGATTCGTTCGTTTCAGTAACACACGCGGTCGTTATATATACACTATCAGCGACATTGTGCACAGTGAGAGTGCATAAGTCTTTCCCTCTCTTTCTCTTTCTCGTTAATAGACACGTCGACAAGTATCGATAAGATTCACGTATATATATATATACACAAGTGAATCGAAAGTTTTCCCTCTCTCGTTCTCCCTTAATTCCTCGCTTATAAAACGCACCCGATAGATGCATCGACGCGATAAAAATACCGCGGCGCGAGAACGCGTATAATTTCTTTCCGCGCGTACGAGCATACATAGTACAACGTGTGTCTATATATATATATATACACGCGGAAGTCAAGAGAAATGTAAGACCTGACCGCGTATCTTTGCGCTTCGATCTATCGTACACGTAAAATCCAATTATTGCCTACCGCTAGGCCCGTGGTTATGAAAATAAAAAAAAAAAGATTGTTATTACGTATCGAACGTGTATATATAGTTATATATTCGTATATGACCCATAGTGAGTCATGTCGGCGCGCTGTTTGACTTTAAAATTTCACGGGGTCGAGACGGTGAATTCGTTAAATTACAGGCTACGTCGGTCGCCACAAGCGTGCGCATTAATCACTTATAAGATTCGTTGGATTGATTTTGCCAACCCAGTAGTAGTGGCGGTCCAACTTATCGGAGTTTTTCGCAGCTATTTTAGCCAACTTGCAGCGCGTTTAATTAGGTTTATTGTCGCGGAAGGGGGGGTTTATACAGGGACTGTACGTAATTTGCATCGCTAATTGTACACTGGCATACGCGGGTGTGTGCACCAGCACCTTTATAGCAAGCTATCGCAACGTGTTATCTGAAAAAAATCGCACCGTGTGTGTACTCGTGCATTATCTAAACCGCGGAATTGTAAATACCGATCTCTTATCCTTGAGAGTAAAGTGAAAAACGTAAGGCTGTAATTGCAAATATTCGATGTTTATCGTTTGTAATTTTCAATTAGTAATAATAATAATAATTAAGGTTTAACTTAATGTATATATAATGGGAATTTTTGGAAAATCTTTGGTGAAACGACGTCTGTATAAATTTCACGGTATCGGTTCTCTAATTATCGCTTTAAACACTTTCTCCAAAATTTATAACCACACGGAATTTGTACGGTTGCAGATATCCCAATTAACGAGCATTAATCAAAATCTTGCGTGCGATTAGATCTGTTAACGCGCCTTCCAATGTAACCCAAATTACATGCTATTTTAAACTCAAAATTCAATTGCTTAAATAAACATCCAATTAGCGATAAAAAAAAGAGGAACGAAGACAAGTAAAATTTCCAAAACCAACGAAAAAAAAGAAAAAAAATTATTCCGTTCGATTCCTCGCGTTTAACGAACCAAATCACAATGTTGTATGCTCAAGGTTTTGCATGATATGAGTACACACACATATGCGCACACCTTTGCCACTATAAAAGAAAAGAATGAGACTTTTCCTGAACGCTTTGTCGTTGCCGCCGCCGCCGTTCGCGTAGCAATTTTCCGAGATCTCGATGCAACGTGCAGGTCACGCAGCACGCACATGTGTGCCGTTATTACGTGTCACATATACTCTTATCACGCGTATACTTGATGGGGTCAAAAAACGAACCCAAGGGCTTTAACGAACGCCACGTGTCCGATATAATTAACGTATATATATCTGTGCACGTAATAAGCCCGACGCGTCGTGACGAACTTGACACTGTTGACCAGCCGGCGTTCGAATAATCGTTACGTCTACGTGGATTAGTTAAATCATTCTTCCTCCCCCACTCCTCTTGTATCCATTGGTTTGACGACAATTATAAATATGTATACGTATATACATGCGAATGAAGAGATAAATAGTAATAGAAAGAGAGAGAGAGAGAGAGAGAAATGTCATTAGATATATATATATATATATATTTTTTGTTCACGAGTATAATTATACCGATATCTTGCACGCGCGTCATACACACACAGGCGGGAATTATCCGCGCCGCATTTCGCACGCGGCGTCGTATCGCGATAATCGCTCTAAGTAACGATAATCGACGTCACTCAAGAATTCCTCTATACATATATACATACAGCTCCTTTGAAGTATATATCCCTCCCCACGTGTATATATATATATATCGATAAACGCACACGTAACTCTATAATCCACGCGCTCGCGCTTCTAACCTATCATTTAGCCTTTGATCAAAGTATGTTCTCTCTCTCTTTCGCCTACGCGATCAGTAAACCTTTTTCTCCTGTTACACACCACGCAGTCAAGAGAAAGAGAACAAGGAAAAGAAAAAAAAACCGAACTTCGAAAGCGAATTACCCTTGCGCCGTTCTCTTTAAACGATCTAACCCGACCTTCCATAAACTCAAGTCGCGCAGCTCACGTTTACTTCTTGCGGATACATAATAGACACCCTGCGCGGCTCTCTCTCGCTCTCTCGATCGATCGATTGATCACGACGCGATCGATCCTCTCTCTTGAAGGTTATACGACAATCGATCGCGTGCGAGCTAGCTAGCTGCTGTAAGTATATAGCATGAGAAAACTATAAGAGAACGATGTCGGAGGTATAGAGACGCCGAAAAATCACGCGAGATCGGTATATATTTCGCGCATGTTAATCCGCCGTTGCGCTGCCATACAGTTGTATATAGGTTTTTTCGTACTTACCTGCAACGAAGTTGCGCCAACATCGGATTTATATATATATGCGTATATTAGCGCCTGCGTATAACACACGTGTGTGTACGTATACATATATATATATAGGTCTTGCTCGATTTTCTTTTTATGTATATAATACATTGCCCAACGCGATTCGCGATCGAGTAAATTGGTGTGTGTATATAGAAAAGATATACGTGTGGGATTTTTTGTATATATATATGCAGCAGCACAGGGTTATCGGGTAAAAACATGAGATTCACGTTGTTGTTGCGCGGTCTGGATTCGATTGTCCCTCTCTCAGCGTTACGAAATGCCAGGACAAGAAGCTATAACCCTTTTTCCACAGGTATATGTATATAGAAGCCGGATGAAGGATTTTGAAACAAATAAATACACACATACGCGTGTGTGTGTGTGTTTTTGATATAAAAATAACAATTTACGTGACCAAATACACGATTTCAATCATATTATACGGTCGAATCGCATTTACCCGTGGCCAGACGACCGGGAAAAAATGTAATTACCTGTTTTTACGGAACACATGTGATATCGGTTGCACAAAAATATACAGCGTGTAGTATTATAACGTTTTTCTCCCATTTTTTCATATATGTGCGGTGCTCACGTGTATATATACTGCTTAAAATTAAACTTTAAAGTACCGTAACGGCTTCATCAACGCGGATATAATATACGACGATATCCCTTGCAACACGACAACGTCTGTGTGTGAAACTCTAATAATTGCAACCAGCTTACGGGTAAATATATATATATGCATGCGCGGATGCTTTGGGCGTTTTACGGCATCTGTCTTCCGACTACGACAGGCGTAAACGGGAATAACTCTCCTGTGGCCGGCTCTTCCTTTTCGTTTTTGCTCTTGCTTAATTCGATACATAAATATACTTGAACGCAGTAAGCCGCGTGCGCGTCTTCTCTCTGCGTTGCGTCAAGCCCGCTGTAAAGTATATAATACGCGCTGGATTGCGCAAAGACGCGAGTGTTTTCTCGGATTTACGATTCGCGCCTGTATGTATGTATGTATAGGTATTATACGGTTTTCGAGGATATACCGATGTTTCTTCAGTGCTAATTGAGTATTCAATAAAAATAAAAGTATATACGTATGTATAAGCGTCTTCCAAGAATTTTAAGGGTTTAAAAATGATTTAAATGTGCAATATTATATAAATTCAACCTGAACTAATCATTCATTCGGGCGATCAGTATACGTGCTTTAGTACAACTAAACATTGAGCAAACCCCTCTTACGTGGATCCTCATAGATCACCTATATATCGAATATTTTCCCAAACACCGGTAACCGCACTCGGCTATTAGTCTTATCTCGATCACACACATATACCTTTGCATGTGAATTTCTCTCTCTCTCTCTTACATTAAGAGCCATTTTGCGCAATGATTAATTGTAAATTTAAATTTGCCACTCGACTAAGCGCGCTTTACGGTTTACGCACTCACCCGTATGCTTTCATCTCTCGATCCGTATGAACTTTCGCGAAAAGGAGAGCAATTCGACGCATTAATAATCTTGGATACATACAGACATACATACATATATATACGTACACCTGATCCATGCGGTTAACGTGACGATTAGATTTATATCCTGTTTATTATACAGCAGGGTTGTGCCTCAGCCCTGGGGCCATTAATTACCAACCGCGACTTTGATCCACAACTGCTATATAATACACGTGGCGCTGCTCTTCCGCCTTTGCCCGATTTCTTCGTCTGTATATATGTACGATTATTATTATATATCGAGCGACTTATGATCGGCTTATTCGCTCGCTAATTGCACCCGCGCGTGCATGGGTATATGTATACGTTGTGTAATTCTACGACCTCTCATTATATCGGACTCTCGAGATGATTAATTTTCGTGGCAGGATAATGCTGAGGCATTGTGCTTTATTAATCCCTTCCGGACTGTTCAAATGTCAATGTTGGAAGTAAGAGATATTTCAAGAATCGAAATCGTTATGTGTATATATATAGATATATACTTTTTGGAAATGTTTGGTTAAATTTTACGCGATAAAGATTTAATTAGGTATATTATTTTTTTCTCAATTTTAGGTGTTTATGTGTACCGGGAAGTAAACGCGTCGTTACAATGAGCATCGCTGACAAGCTCAAAAATTGGTCAGTGCGATGTAGAAAGCGAATCGCGGTGAAATTAAGGATTTTTTTCACAACGCCAGCTCGTAAAATTTTGCCTTAAACGTATAGCGGAATTCAGGTGTATAAAGAGATCGACATAATTATGGGTGTTTATACAGTCGTAAAATATCCGCGCGTGTGTGTGTTACTTAAAAAAAAGTTTCCAATTTATTCATAATAAAAAGTCTCCAAAATTATGCATTAAATTATACGATACTTAATTAAGATATATCGCGGTTGTGAGAACATTTCTTAAATGTTCTCTCAAGGATATACACATTAAACCTTTAACTCAAACCCATAACACGTCCGTTATACTACAACAATAGCCGCAGCGTAAATCTTACAAAACAATTATTATTTCAAGCTGATTGAAAAACTACTCCTGAACGAAATATTTGCCGTTCCAACTCCTATAAAAGTGTCAAAAGACTATTTACACACTATAAGATACTTCTCGCTCGCAAAAACCAATCGATCAAGCCACACATCACAAGTTGGCACATATCACTCGGTCCATTAGCTTCTTAGAATCTCCCTATATCCTTATACTCCCCATAAAAAAAAAAGAAACCACATACACATTATATACTATCTCGTAAGAGCGACACCGCGAATTTACGATCGCTCTCGTTTCCCTTTCGCACTATATACTAACGCGTATATATACTATAGCATATATTACTTGCGAAATTTTTCCGCGGCGCGTATATGTATATACTCACCGACTGGCTAATTCATTACGACTGGCCCTCATAGCATCGTGACCTTGTCTCGGTAGCGCGGTGTACGGTATTTGCGCAAAGAGCTGAGGTTTATTAATATACGTATATATATACAAACAGATAGGAGTTTTTGCAATTTAAAGAGGGATCGGGTAGGGAAAATGAGATATATAAGGTGAACGTTGGGAAGCTAGTGTACATGCACGCGAATGGAAGGAAATAGCTATTTAATTACGTAAAATGTATATTAATAATTCAGAAGGGTGAGAGAGAGATCATGTGATCGTTAAGCGATATACGTGGGTGCTGTTCCGTTCTCAGCAGATATTCTTTTTCATTATTCGCAGGATTTTAATTATATTCTATAGCCTTGGTGCATCGTGCGCTTATATATGATTTAGTACATTTAAAAGTTTCTCAAAAAATGATATGTATATAAGAAAAGTAGAACACGCGGTCTTTCGATTTGTGCAAAATCGCGTGTAAGTATATATGATTAGACAACTAATCACGACGAAAAGCTTACTGGTTTCGAATAATGTTTTTGAATAATATTGTAAAAGAAAAAAATCTTTACGACGGTATCGTGTGACGAAACTTTTTAATCACGGCGTTCGTAGCGTTTATTGCACAGATCGTATCGATGTATGAAAACTACCATGCTTAACGATATTAAATTGCATGAACCTAAAATTTAGAAAACGTTAAATATTAAGATTAAGCTGAATGACGAAAAAAAGATATTTGATTATCCACGTGTGCGGGTTTGCAGGAAAAAGTTAAATTGTCATTTAATTGCGCAAGGGTGTATATTAATAATTCAAAACTGGTCACTCGCGAGATTCCAGACTCACGCGCACGTATATACACTTGATGTACATGTTATTTAATATATACATCTTTAACGTACAATTATAGCGTGCCATGTGAGTGCAAATAAGTATTAAATATTGCAAATGTGTCGTCGTAAAATCACGAGAAATTCTTTAAGCCGTTAATTTTACTCTAATCCGACCTTGCCTACTCTTCGTTCTTTTATTTCACTCATGTTGCTAGTTACGTTACCTTTTTTTTATACCTTTCCATGATATTGCACGGATAAGATCTAATCCGCTTTGATTCGGAGATCACATCAATTTAATTAAATGTAATATTATTTAGGCCAATAAAACTGCCTATTATGTGTAATTATACCGAGTCGGCGATTATATATACGCAGAAAATCGGTATAAAGTAGTTGTGAATAATGTCGTAAAGCCGCAAGAAATTTTCTCGATCGTTAATTTTCTTGAAAACACTATACATATATATATATATATACTTTTTCTCTCTCGACTTCTTTTCATTCTTTTTGCATCTTCTCGTTCAATTATAAATGAAAAAAAAAGAAACCTTATTCTTGCTTCAACTTTAACTTCATCTATACACTCATTATATATAAACGTGCATCCATTTATTACGCAAGACAAGCCAATTAAAACCGTTTTGTTTATTTCTGCTTTCAGTTCGCCCTATTCGCAACTATCCTGGCCATTGTGGCGAGCCTGGCGCAGGCACAAAACTACAACCAGCTGTTCGCTGGCTTCGGACCGTACCTCAGGCAATCATCCGGGCTTAGGGACCCCCGATCCAACACCGGTAAGTTCACAATTGTAATCGTGGGATACGATACAAGTGAAGAAATATATATTTTTTTTAAATAAATGAAAGATTAGACTTTCCAAACTGGTTCTACCTTAAAACTCGTCGTGGGGGGAGAGATGAAACATAATCAATTTTAACGTATCGCATTTATAATTTCAATCCTATATACACACGATGTAAGTAATTTATACACGAGTCACTTTGCTTCTGAAATTCCCAAGTGTAGATATATACAGCTACGGATATGATTTTCTTTTTTTTTTGTTCACTCGATCGGGAATATATTGTGCAAGTATATACGCGTATGTGCAAAGTGCACCGCAAAACAAGCTAAACCTATAACACTGATGTTTTGTATACGCGAGGCAAGAAAAAAAAACCCAGACAGTGCGGGTATAGATTAAAGCAAACGCGTATATGCGCGCACGCATAATCGTATTATACACCAGACCGCGTACAGGTTGGATGAATGTCCAATGAAGTCTGAAATATAGTTCCAGGCGGTTGGTATAGGTGTATAATGGACTACCGCGATAACATCGCGAATTATACGTGTTTTGAGAAAAGTTACATTTTTCAATCGTTTTTTACTTTACCTATACTCCCGCTATATAATACGCGGTGTATATTTCAATGTATAGTAAAACGATTCCGCGGTACGATAAGCTTTATACTGTAGCACTGGAGCAACGGTCTTCGGTATATGTATACACGAGATATATAAATGTAATTAATTTAAATGTATCCGTAATGCGTGCTCTAATACTGAATAATACCTCGATGCAATAACGCGCACGTATATATATAGTTGTGGTGAACGACGCGCGGGTACATTCAATACCCGCGATAGCAGCTATATTTTTCACGACGTTTCATCTTTCACCCGCATATACGGCCATTTCTAATTATCTATATTATTTTCTCTGATCTAGAACGAAAAAGCCTTTCATGAACAAAGCGGCAACTACAAAAAAAAACAGATGGTTTAGCTCAACTTAAACGACTTTTTGCAGCAGTCGATCACTTTTTTTCTCTCTCTCTCTCTCCCCAATTACCTTAAACGACATATTGGCCAATATCTTTGTCTCCCGCGTTTTCACTCGTTGCTAATATGTATAACGCAGCTCGCTCATTCCTTTTTTTTTCTTCGTATTATACACATATATATGCGTACGCGTCGCGTTTTTTTTTTCTCTATACCTCTAATAGAGTGGTTATGAAATTCACGTCGCATGCGGTATTGTGCATATAGATATTGTATACCAGCAGCTTTGTCGTGACGAATAGCAAGTGTCATTCTACGACGATTTAACAGTTTTACATAAACGCGCCTGCATTATATTCGGACGTTCAACAGATAAGAGAGAGAGACTCCTTTCGCAACAACGCGCGGGCTCGGTTTGTTTTTTTTTCCCTCCTTTTTTTCCTCGTGCCGGCGAGGAGAAAGTCGTAATAATCGCTTTTTTCTTTCTCCCCCCTCTCCTCTTCTCTTTTCTACCTATACTTTATATGTACTGGTCGAATGTATATTACCATCGTGACGGTGAAAACGGAAGTAAGCGTTTTCATATATATACACGGTCGATCGAGCGCCTGCGTGTACATATATATATGAGCCGAGTTAATTGTCTTTACTTAATCGATGTAACCTTCGCGGTTAGCATGTGAATTTGACGATAATGAAAAAATCTATTCCAGTGCATAGTGATTTTCGTATCGCTCGACGCGTGGAAAATTGAACCTGGAAAATGCCCTCAATTATGCGGTTGTACGGATATATACTGCGCGTATGTTGATATAACGTGTACCGAGTATGCGCCGTCGTGTATATAGCTGTTACGGGAAGGAAAAAAAAAGAACACCGGTCAGCTGGTTTTTCAAGTTTTAATACGTGTGTGGAGCACGTGTAACATGACCGATATACAAATGATGCTTTATATTATAACGATTTTGTGAAGTAATAGAGCGTTTAACTTGTTGGGCGGTAGCGCGGATTGACTTTTTGCTCTGTTAAGTAATAATAAATAGAAGTTTTTGAAAGGAATTTACCCAACTTTTATTGCTATAACTTTTTAGTCATATAAGCGTGAGAAAATAATTGATTTTCATAATATCCAGAAAAAAGATTCTTTGGAGAATGATTTTTTTTTCTTTTTTTTTTAATATAGAGAATTAAAACTTTACGGATATACGAAACACGATCCAAAGAGGATTTACATATTAAAGTTATCTAACAAGCCATTTCGTGTTTTCTACAGTATCAAAGAATTTTCTAAATTAAAATAATTCCTAACGACTTTGATCGGAACTTTAGACAAGAAATAAGTTGCTAAAATCGAAAGTTAATGAATTTTAGTAATAAAAACGTGTAATCGAAAATAAGTTTTATTCAATGATCCATGCATAATAAGTTCGGTATTATTTGAAAAATACTAAACTCACGTCCACTTTTTCCACTATAAGACATTATTACCGACTAATAACTTCCTCATGTTCATATACACACACACCCATTATTATATTATAAAATATATTACCAGCAATTACCAACCAACAATCTTTTCCATTCTCGCCACGATATATCGATAAAATTGTTGACCATGTCGACCCAACGTGATCAGGCGACTACTCGCAAAATCGCATTTCGTAACCCATCGGATCCTTTCTTTCGTATATCGAATCTCTTTTCGGAAAATCTACATCTCGATCGAACCCCCAGCTGTATAGGTTTTGAAAGCGGTAATCGATCGAATCACTGCGGGTGATCGACACGGACGATCGCGGCTAGCGATATCGACCCTGGAGCACGCGATCGTAGGTCATCGAGGAGCAACGACCGTGAAGGCCGCTACCACAAGCACTGATTCTATGTATATATATATATACGCGATCGCAGAGTCGTAACGATTTTGCGAGAGCAAAATTCTCGTGTAATAACGATAGCATACGAAGAGATTATCGATTATTCGTGCAGTAAACTCGTGGTTGTTGAGGTACATTGGTTTATGACAATGAGTATATGAGGTAAAACGAGGGTTGCTTGCTTGTTTCTCAAGTCGGGAGATTGTTAAAAGATGAAAATTTATATATATAAAGAAATACGGTATTCGATGTATACATAATATATGCAAAATAACCGAGTGAACTTGAAAAACCGCAAACAATCAAGTTCAAATTAACGCTTGATTTATGACGGACTGGGAAAAAAAAACTTTTCAGCAAAAACTGCCTTTTAAGGTTCCATTTTTTTTTTGTTCACGGCGAGTGTATTATGCTTAATGATGCGTAACGTCAAAATCTATAACAAGACGTTAACGGCTCTGACCTCGATATTCACGGAGAATGCTCTCATATACTTTCTACTATACTATTTTTTCGCGAGTTCGCGCCAAGACCTTTTATTTTCTGAATGATAGAAATCAACTATTAAGCTATTGTTCGGCAATACGTACGTTTAATATATAAAACCTTTCGCGTTTTCACTACCGGCATCTCAATCATTCATCTTCACCGCCATACGTCAAGCGCACATGCGCGCGCGCGCGCATTACGGAAAAGAAAACACTATCAATATAACTACGCCCGAGACCTTGCATTAACCGTATATATATATACACAGACTGTAAAACAAAGTGAAATTGAATTTAATTACCGCGCTGTCAGCGCCCGCTGTGCGCTATACGCGTTTTATTATTTCGTAAAATAAATCATATATAGATATTTTTAGACGCGCGCATTACGGTAATTGTGAATTATCATAAATTACAAAACTCAGCGTATTATGAAAAATGTTAAATTTTGTTTTATTTATACAGTAGTTGTATAGTTCCACAATATTTGCTACCGCGTGCACGTATTAATATACATTCATATATATTTAACAGTGTGCGCTGTATTTTATCATCAACTTGCGAAACTAATTGCACATCTTATCTAATCTCGTTTTAATGAATTATTACTGCAATTTCTGTACCATTGTAATGATATATTATTAGATATACTTCGTAAAGCTAGACTTTACCGGCAAAAATATGACAAATTACATATTATTCGCGTTACGTTGACAACTAGATTCTTAAGAATCTAACAACCATTCCATTTTTTTTCCACCTCCTTCGCTCGATAACCCATTTACTCGAATATCCAACAACTATACGGTCAACTAACAATACCACAATAATCCATTCCCCTTTCATGACACACACGCGCAGAAAGCAAAACAGTGTCTCTAACCGCGCCGAAAAACGACGGCGAACCGATTGTATACACTGATAACCAAACACCAAACGTGTCCCATATACGTACTCTAATCTCTCGACAATCTACTCGCGGTCCATTTACTCATGCAGGCGGGTGGTCAAGACCATACAATTTGGTATATATATATATATATACATATCTGTGTGTATATATCACCAAATCCTATTTAATTGGACTGATAACACGTAGTGGACAGCCGCTAATTGCACACGCGTACAGTCGCGTTGAATAAATTTTCACACACAAACACATACGTCCTTGTCGGACTTTCCAACGAGAAGAATGGCTTTTATTCGGTACCCCCTACCCACACACACACGTGTGTAAACACAAATGGGACGAGATCAACGCGTGCGGTGTGCGTTTGCTAATTACGGTTTCGTTAACGCGTATATAATATAATGTAATACGTCCACGAGGGAACGGGGGGCAAATTCGCGCAATAACCACACGTGTGCTTGTCTGTATTCGTATATATATATGTGTGTACGTGTGTGTGCCAGGAATAATGTAATGAAGAAAAAAATCGCGAAATCGTAAATCCGTTGCGCCGGCTGCACGCGCTTGTATATATATGTGGTGCAAGAGAAGCACGTTTTACAATAAAAACTTTGGCTCGCTATACCGACGTTCTTTTTTCACTAATTGTATGCGCGTGTGATAGAAACGATTAATGAAAACGTTATTTCGCTGTTCTTCTTTTTAATTATATATATTAAATTAGAGAACCACAGCTAGAAAAATATTTTATAGTATTATTATATATATTATACGAAGCAAAATACTAATCGTTACCGTTTGATTTTTTTAGGACCAGTGCTGTTCCCCCCAGGCCCACCCGGCAACCCCGCCGACACGAGCGGTGTGATCGTTGGCGCTAGCGGTTATGGATTCGTGCCACCCAACGCAGGTAAACCGCTGAACGGTTGACCCCAGTACCCACCTTCCTGGATTTCCGGTGGATTGTTGTTACATAGTGTTCATAGATATATCTAGTAACCGTAGCTTGTAGCCGCGCTTTATATATATATACGTTATATATTTTATATAAGAAACAAAAAAAAAACACGGAATGGAGAAGGAAAAAAAAATAATATTTTGGCCAGAAGATTGAACGAGAGCTCCGTCGCGAGGTGGTGGCTTGAACAAGAGAGATAAAAGAAAAACAAAAAAGAAAAGAATTTATATGGAAAAAATGAGAGAAAGAAAGAGAGAGAAAAAAAATAATTGATTCGAATGCATAACTCCGAATGTAAATAATAAACCTTAATACCTGATATGGAGGAATGCTTGATGCCAGCTGTAGATATATATATACATATAAATATTAAGTTTTAATAACCAGGCGCACATGAAACGAGCACGAGTGTATATATTTATAACTGTGATTGTTCTCATCCAATGTGGTTTGTTATCCCTTTTACCTTTACTACTACTACTACCTTATATTATATATATTGTCCTTCAAAAGTGCCCTATTAACTTATGCAATAAATAAATGCTATTTATGTATTATATCGATTATGAATAACTATTCCTAATTATCCTTGGTGACTGTATTCCTTATTGTATTTATATCCTATGGGTTTTGGGCGCACTGTGCAATATATTTATCCATGGGACACTTATACCTATATATATATTAAAACACTTAGAATATAAGAAGGTGAGTTATGGGTGTACATAACGTTGCTTATATATATAATACATAGACACGTAATTCACATAAAACGACAACAGTATATATATATGTAGATTGAAACGTATACACGTAGGGATCGCTAAATCGAACTATATATATGCGAAGAGTATTAAAATTGGCGATTTATTATCGCGTTGACGCGTATCACGTACAATATGAATTCAGATCTCGAGGTAACATATATATAGAAGACAACGATTCTAAAATGAAACCTCTATATATATACATACCTATATGTACAATGCTAGCACATATGTGTAGCTATGTATATAGATGTGTACAAGCGATAGTGTCGCGTGCCAATAAAGTTTTATCCTCTGATATAATACACGCGACATAAACGCGATAGAGAGAAAGAGCGCGAGAGACAACAACGACGATAACCGAGATTTGCAAAGATCAAGTGTCGCTACTTATGAAATTCATATACACGTATACATATATATGTGTCGCAACCGATATCTATCTATATATACAACACTTTATCGGTAGCTGACAATCGATCGCCAATTTTAAGCGTCTCCTTATATACCATATGACGCGCTTTACTAAAGTATGCTAACAAGCGTGACGACACCACGGCTAACATAGGCGCGCCTGATGGAAGGAATGTCCCGTGTATACTCGTGCCGAATTCACGTAGTAACGCTTTATATATATATATAAAGTTAGCGAATTGTATATGTATACGATCGGGTATAGAGGTTTCTCGCTTTGTCCGTGCGCGCTTATCCGGCCGATCGACATGCACTTGCGCGTGGTGAGCTTTCTCTATGTGTATACATGCGCGCGATGCAGATTCGCGCAATATAATACACGTGTCGAGGTGGCAACAAAGAACGCGAAGGTGTATATAGAACGAAGATGAGGTACAGTTTGGTACCGCTTGATATACGTAATCGGAAATGGACGATATAAAATGAACTTGTATATAATATGTAGGTGTTGATTTTTTTTCGTATAATGAATGACGAATGCATGATATACGTATTCTTCTGTGTATATGTATATAAGTGTGCATTGTATAGTGTATATATATATGGGGCTATTTAAAAACAACACTGGTGTAAGAAAAGTAATAATAATAATAATAAAGTAATCCTTGGGACAAGGAAGCTGTGATTAACAAAATGAAGACGGTATCCTGCGGGCGAGCGTCCCACGGCGGACTCTGTATATATAGAGACATAAATCTCGGACTAACTACTGCTAATCCTACCCCGCTGCACAATACGCTCGTATCTCTGCGCGTGGGTAAACCGTATATATGTAATGTGAGTAATAAAGGTCATGGGTAGAGTATGGTTCTTAGTCTTAAGTTATACTCTTATATAGCGTAACAGAAACTAATAAGGAAGTGTATATATATACACGCAGAAAAGCATATACATGTGTGTAAATATAAATAAAACTATCCATTACTGGATATTTCCTGTACACACATTTTTCGAATCCGACACGGGAATAAGTAAGATTGATAAGGACGAGTGCATCGATCCATCTTCACATCACTGTCTTGACAAAAAAAAACAAAAAAAAAATCAATTCCACTATAGCACACCATGAAAGTAATAAGGAAACGCGAATCCTCTCGTGCGCGAGCATACGCGTGCTTTATTGCCTTTGATCACTCAGGCGGTAGGTGATAATTAACTCTTTTACCCTCCCTCTGCCGCGCATCCTCTTTCGCTCTTATAATACCGGTGCCACCGCGCTGCCAAGTGAAAGTATGTATATATATATACATACTCTACAATATCCCATCCGTATACACTATACACTCCTATACCTTATACATACACCTGGAGAACTTGTTTTCGCTCTTAACCTTCCGCGTGTATATATATGCATGCATCGTGTCACGTAACGCGGCTCACTCATGACCTCGTAATACGCGCGTGTCGTGACCTTGTCTCGCCAATCGGTATACATATAATTCTTCCGGCGCAAGAGCAATGATCTTCCTAGTTCAAGTTCGCCAAATGCTTGAGGCGGTGTACTGTGCGAGTGTAATAATTGCGAATGATCGCCCGGGGCGATGCGGCAGGTTCATATATACGACGATGACGACGATTGGTGCTTTTTTTCTTTTGCAAACCGCAAGAGAGCGGGTATTTTATAGCTGTAGGAGTGAGATGTTATGGTTATAAGGTAGGGAGGAAAGATAAATAAAAAGGTGATGGAGTGTATAATTTATATATGAATAATTCAGATGGTGAGGTATAGGATAGACCGGAGGTGGATGCTGGAAATTAGTTGGTTGCCGTGTAGTATAGAGTTTGTAAAGGAGGTAAAAGAGGAAATATTTGGTCCACGTGGATATGTTCTTTTTCTTTGTATAGAATGTTGTTTCTTTAGGCCGGAATCCTTAATATATATTACGTAACCGATATATATTTTTTTCTTGTGACAATGACGTCAATAGTTTCTTTCTACTATATTGTATTCTCTGTGTTTCTGGTATATTCTCGAAAATTAAATAAATAATGCATGCGTATACGACAACTAACAAACGCTATACTGAACTCGACATCCTTATTTTTTTATATAATCGAAATTACATTAATTTGGTGTATAAACAAAGGGGCGGACAATGTAGTAGCATTAACGTTACGTAATATTCGTTAAATACAGACACAAAACAATCACCTTTGAATTCTGAGAAAAGAACACGCGTTCTCATTGAATCGGTATATATATATACGCACACCCAAAATTACTTTTATTGCGCCGAACTTTTTCGCGAGTCCAATTTGAAAACATATATGGCGAAACGAGTGCACCACGCATGGAGCAAAAAAAAACAACGAAATCATCACAATCAGCTTCCTTGAAATTTCAATCGGGAGATTGCAAGTAACCGCGTCTGTTCCATTAGTCGGGAACAATAATTAACCCTGTCCACGTTTGGATTGAACCATGAAAATGAAAAAAAATATATAGCAATAATTCGGCAACTGTTGTTTATAATTCTCGACGCAAATATATAGCTTACTCAATCGGAAAAAAGAATCCTGAAAAAGACCAATTCGGCTTAATTACGTCGGTAAGGAACAACGAAAAAAGAAAATGTCCAAACCAAGAGTCCACACGCGCACGTACATACCTATAACAATGGAAACTTTTGCAAACATTATCATAATCAAGGGTCGATACATACACATACAACCCTGAACCATCTACATACATACACATATCCCACAACCGGTAAGACCCCCTTACGATGTATATATAGTTCTTTCCTTGCCACCTGCGCGCGCGTACTTCAGCAGGTATTATATAGATATAGTATATACTTTCTAAAGCACCAGCGCGCAGCGCGCGATCACCTCCGCGAGATACTCATTGTCCAAGCCGCGGCGTACCTCTACTGCGAAAGTCAACCGAGAGACAGCACGCGCGCCTGCACACGTTCCGGCAAATCGTGAGTCAATGACAGTGTCCGCTGAATATACGCGTATACAGACAGTTTCGTTTTTGCTATACATATACGCGTGGCTTGGTAATGCACGCGGAACTTATAAGCACAGGCTGCTGCTGCTGGTGTGCTATTAATATGCGCAGCGGTTCCTATGTATTCGAGTAAACGCTAATATGTATATGCGGTGAAGCTGTATTTAACCATTTGTCACGGTTGTTTTGTAGTGTTCTTCGGTGCGACGATGTGTATTGTATATGTAGGAGACGGAAAGTTGGTGGTAGGGAATGTTTTAGCTAATTCTTTTAATTAGCGGAGGTATTTTAATATAGTGGGTTGTAGTTCGTGTAGGTGTATGCAAGATTTAGGGTTAGTTATAGATTTAGGGTTAGAGATATGGTTAATATGGTTATGGTAAACATTTAAAATGATGATAGTCGCATATATGCCAATAATGGAGCAGGACTCGTCAGTCAGGTTTTGGCCATGTAACGACAAAAGTATAAACTTACTTAGGATGGCTCATCAAAATTCAGTCTATTACAAGCGTCGTGAAGCACTTAAGAGGGACGATCCCCGTCTGTCGCAAGTCTGTAGAAAGTAAAAATACACTTTCTTTCGTTGCAAGGAAGACTAAAGTGAAGTATAGGTGTAGCTTAAAGTATGCTAAATAGGATAAACATAGTCAGTCACACATCCATCAGAACCAATACCTATCTGTCACTATAGAAAGTGAAAATATTGAATTCCCTGCTCAGTGTGGTATATTAAGTATGTTTTTTTTTATTGTACTTCATAAAAACGATTGATGAATAAATTGCTTATTGCTTTAGATCATGAATTCGATATTGAACCGTCTTAATGTGTGTTTCATTTTTTATATTTTACGTATGCAAAATCTGTCGTTATAAAGTACATTGTAAATCCAAAAACCTCTACTAATTATCAATCATTATAGAAAATATTAATGATCTATTTTAATAATGAAGTAGCTGAGTTTCGAAAGAGTAAGAGCAGGTAGAAATTCCTTTGTTTTCATTCTATAGGTACTTTACCCTATTTTGAGGCATTACGGTCCTTCACGTGAGAAAAACGAATGCTGTAAGCTCAATTAAATCAGTAATGTTCGTGATTTAGTAGCCGTGAAGACCGCGACTTTCGTCTATGGATCGAGTTTACCGTTTAATACGTGTCGAGTCACTGTCATAAAAAGAAGAAAAATAAATGGCATTTACGTGTTTTGTAATAACAGGGAAGATAGTTTAAAGGATTATATCTAGTCACTTTTAAATACATATAAGGTTTTGCGAATATGCAAAAAATAATTTATTTACTTACTGTAATATTAGTTTACCATCAACAAGTAACGATGACATAGCATGTTTTCATATTACTTAGAATAAAATTAAATACCTTGTCATCGTTTGCTGTCAGCATAATATTTCAAAATGTTGCAACTATTGATGAGACTGATTAGAAACGTTAGAAAATCTAAATATTGACAAGTGCTGATCATTGCAAACATCTGACTGACTTTATCTTGTTCAAAGTTTCTTAAATTTCCCATATATACTAAACTTTAGTCGTTCTTGGTTAAATAAAACGACAAAGTTACGGCCTAGTAGAAATAAAAAGATGCGTATATTTTCACTTTCTACTGTGACTCACAGGGGGGTTGATGCTCTTAACTTCACTATACGACTACTTTCTATGAACTTGATTCCGATCAAATTTTAGCCTTCTCACGTAACTTATGCATGTATTTTTTCATCAGAATACTCAGCGTCTGACAGACAAGTACTGTATACTGTTTATGATATAACCGATCATTTTCCTTCTCCAACATATTAAATAACTAAACCGTCACTAACTTGTCAGTTGCTCATATATTTTTACCATACCAGGCTCTTACCAAGCTTCTCATTTTCGCATTAACCATTAAACCATTAACTCACCCAAAAATCACTAACCATTTTCTTTTCAACGTCAATACTTATTTTACACGGCGACCCTCATCGTGTAATAGTAAAGCAGTTGACTTTGAGACCGCAAAGGACCTTTCTCGTTCACTCCCACTTGAAATGCCGCTCAGCAGCTCACGCGGCAGGGCATATAATTGCCGATCCTGTTTCTGTCTGAAAACTGATACCATTGTTCTCTCGTATCTTGCGCAAGTCGTCGTTCCTGCTGCTGCCGCCACTTTTTTTTCACCAATGTCGCCCGTGCGAGTTCCTCGTATATAAGATCAAAGCTAATGGACTGTTTGTCGGCGTCGTATGTATGTGTGTGCTACCTTTGACGCTCTACATATAATCTTGCTACCATTTGCTATATATAAATATATCTCTGCTTTGCTATCTTTATAAGGAACGTGTGCGCGGCTTGGAATCATCCAGATACGATCTTGTACATATATATATATATGTGTATATAGGTGTTCGGTTAATAATCATCATACGATTACATCCCATATAGCGGTAGCATCGATTTCGTCACCACGCGTGACCACGATTGTTGTTTCGCGCATGCAAATTCTCACATTATATAGAGCTTGTGCAATTGTAACTTGTGCATGTGTGTATATAAGAGAGAGAGAGGGAAAAAGAGTGCAAGAAGCTCGCGAAATAATGCATACAATATTCGTGAATAATTTCACCAGCTGTGTGTGTGTGTAATGCCGGGAAAATGGCAATTAACGAGGGGCACGTATATATGTAGAAACGAGAATGGTGTTATAAGCACGATCGGCAATGGTGTTATACCTACGCCTTTCTATATAATACGTTCACCCTGTCAATTAGACGCTAACCTTATGCGCGCAAAATTAATAGCGTTAACGCTTATGAGCGAGAGATAATTCGTTTCGAGAAATGTACAGTGTATATAAGATTTTTTCCTTTTTTTTTTGTTCACCACATGCTTTTAAAATCGATTTATTTCACTCGGAACAACAACAATAACCGTGAAAAAAAATGAACATTTTAATCTGGTGTTTAGCGGTCAAGGAATTCAAAGAATTTTATTAGGATCTTAAACACATATGGGAGAATTTGAAAAATTTTAAATGTGTTTCGATTAACGTTTTCCTTTTTTTTTCGTTATATTCAAAGATCGAATATCGAAGATATCTCGAAATATAACAGTTTTGCATTTTATCAAAATTCACGTATAGCATTTTGTATATATCTATAATTTAAACGAAAGCACAATCGGCTATTAAACTCAACGATCGCCTATATAACCAATACAGCAACGATCGGGAACTTTCATCACCAACTTTCCATCACTACATTTCAAATCAAACCAAACAAAAATATCATCGACCACTCAGCCATCCTTCATCGAGCATATACACCACATTTCCACAAAACTCCCACTCCTTATATACGGTTCCCCGAAGACACACATCGTCGCTTAATGAAGTCGCGATCGATATATACATGTGCCCAAGGTGCGCTCGCTTAATTGAGTCGCGAACATCGGCGCTCCTGCGCACGCGTTTGCATACCTACAATACGTATAATCCCGATCGCCAATTGACATTCCACAAGTTCGCTCGACGACGCAAATATCTTCTATATATATATATATACGTATACCGATGTAACTGCGGATACGTATCAATCGTACATACGCATATACGTACGTTAAAATCCGTAGGCGGTCAAATAGAGTCGACGGGGGGCTCGCTTTAGCGCGTATATCGGTATATATTTACATGTGGAGCGCGAATGCGGCTATACGGAACGGATTGGAAAAGAAAATATGCGCAAACGCGCGCGCGCTTGGCATTCTTAATTGATTTTGTAATGGGGATGTAATTAAAAGTAATTCGATCGACGATTTTATATGCCAATCGTGCGGTAAGAGACACGAGCGTTATAGATTAGCGTATAATATATGTTACGATATATAATGGATTCGCGTGGTTATAAAGTTAAATGACATCGTAAATAGTTATTAATTTTAATTTTCTGTCGTCAATCGTAAAACCATGCGCGTCTCGTGTTATATGCGTACGATTATTCATAATTATATAAGCTATAAGGGGATCATGGTGACGGATGCTTTTTTTTCTTTTGCTATACTTACTCTTGGGTTGAGGTTTTTAATAACTTATAAGATTGTTATACACTGTGTAAAAAAAGATTTATTAGCCGTTACAACGCTTTTACAAAAATGTATATGATTACATTTAATTTTAGAACATTGTAGTCCCATTATCACTAATAAAACTACCTATTAACAATAATATCGGGTTCAAACGTACTCCGCTTTTTATTATATCCGCTATCTCTCAACGCGCTTTCCACTATTTGTCATTTAATTGCCATTACACATATATACTATACCTCGCTGCAGCGCACATTATCAGCAAATAAAACTGCCCGTATAACTACATATATATAGTATAGTCACCCGCGCGCTCATAAACCTCATGCGATCGGGTTTCAATCCAAGCTACGAGAACCACGGCACTCACGTATCTCTAGGCCATTTTCTTTATTTTCCAGCTTTCTTCGCATACTTCTACTGATTTTTCGTGTACGGCGCAGCATAGCGACCGAGGCCGGCTGTATACCAAGTGAGTGGCAAAGAAGGAGAAAGAGAGAACGAGAGAGAGAGAAAAATACCACGAGGCCAAGAGACAGCAAAGCAGAAAGATCAACGTATATATGCTCACTGGATCTATGGATATATATACGTATGAGGAATGCAAGCATATATATATAATTCGCGCGAAGATACTGAAAGCGCATGTATGTGTATGTATATATATATATACTAATTAGAGATCAGTCCGAGAGCGAAATCCGGGCTTATATCGCGTTAATTAAATCGAACGATTAGAGAAAGTCTGTTATTTGCATTCGCGCTATGTATACCTTATGCGAACGAGATCGCCCTCGTCTTCGCTCTCCGCGCGTTTCGTCTTTTCTCCGTCTGATATAATTATTGTGCGATGCAGAAGGCGATTTCGAGTGATTATATACCGATTTTGGACGGCCGAGTTGATCGATCGCGATAAGCATTGTAATTGTATGAGGGCGAAAAAAAAAATGATCTTTATTGAAAAAGATAAGATAGCGCGTAACTGTATATAATCTATATAATGCTTTTCCGACTTTCTAATCAGATTCGATAATTTACGTGGTAAAATAGTTTCGTTTGATTTCCGCACGTGCGACGATGAAATGAAATGCAATGTCAATTGCAAAATTTATATTTACCACGGAACTTTTGCAATTATAATAATTAAAGTGTCAAATGTTACAGATATATAGAGCTTGAACATTGAAACAACAAATAACAATCGAGCGAGCACAGAACTCCTTGTGTTTACATAATCGGAATTTATTAATTAGAAATGTAATATAAGAGTAATAAACTAAAACAGTTTCAATTTCACTTATCCGGAGAAATATTTATATATACGAATAGGTGTTCATTAAGCCTGCGTTCTTGTGCCTACTGTTTTATACGCGACGTTGTATATATGCAATATTTAAGCTCAACTCTGGTGAATTGGTCATAAGTTCAATAATCACATTTTCTTTATGACATTATTATTCCGGTCGACTGATCTTTCACATAAAAATTTCTGAATGATAAAGTTCAGGCGAAAGGTGAAATATTGACGGTATTATCGATATTTTATAAAATATAAACCCAATTTTTTTTCCACCCGATGGATATATGTGCTTCGAAATTATCTAATCACAATAATTGACATTGCGCAAAACCGGTAAACTCGAATTTATGGATGGTATGTTTATATATATATATATGCTGCGAGTATACATATATGTAAGTGCGATCGAAAGTTAAGCAATATATATAGAATAATGCTGGTGCGTCACATGCGTGCGTGCGATCGGAGTCATTAAGATATAATTTCTGTTAATTAATAATATTTATTATTAATTAATGTTAGAACAATATATTACTTAAGCTTATGATATATAATATATAGTGTAGTTAGCATAAATAACAAAACTATGGCGCAGCTACGCGAGTCCTCCGCAATTTTACATTATATATAGTCAATGTACATATCAATCCATGTAACGATAATGCGAGAGACTCGTATATTAATTGCGCTGGTATACACAATTTAAAGCTGCAAGATTTGTCCTTCGAGTGCCTCGAAAGTTTTTTTTCTTTTTTTTTTGCAAATATGTGAAAGTTTTTCTTTTACAAAATATTAGTTTAACGCTAAACCTCCTCTACTTATACAAAAACGCGAGCACTTTATTGCTTACGTAACTTCCTTAACCGCTCGAATATTACTTTTATTTTTCTTCAAATTTTATAATAACCGAGCAAAATTACATTGTCACACTGCATCCATTAACAGTTCTTTCGCACCTCATTGAGGCATCAGAACGACAGATCTCTCTCTCTTTCTCTCTCTCTCCGCGACATAACGCGAAGCAACAAGAAAGAAGGAAAGAAAGAAAGAAAAAAAAGAGAGAAGTGAAAAAAGGTACACAAGACAACAGAATCGTACAGCGATTTTTCATTTTTTTTTTCTTACACCACTTATTATACTTACGGCTCACGCGCGTTCGCGCGAAACTCTCACGTCGATAACGATCGGACGAAGAGACGACTAAGTGCATATATATATACATATATATATACACACATATACGCGTGCCTGCCCCACGCGTATATAATACGCGCGCGCATACGTGCGAAAGTTTGCCATGGTCATTTGCACTTGCTAGCTCGCGAGATATTACGTGTATAGGTTGTATGTGGCTGAGAGTGAGAGAATAACACTATATATGTGTGTAAATGTGTATGTGTGTGTGCGCGCATATAGCTCTCACCTGTACTCGTGCGGATGGTCACGCGTACGTGCACAAGAGAGAGAGAGAGAGAGAGTGGGTCGGACAGCCGTGGCGTCTAATGCAATGCGAAAGCGAGAAGAGATGAAAAGTTATTAGAGATGAGATTGGCGCCTGGGATGTTATATATATATATATATATATGTGTGTGTACGTAGGATGTTGGAAGCGTGCGTTTTAAGTTTATGGTTATTAATCTCTATTGAGTGCGCGCGCGTTCTGTAGACGTTATAAGTTGTGCTCTTGATTGGGCGCGATACGATGTTTATATGAGTGTTAAATTGTTGCGAAATTTACCAGAGGTTACCAAAAACGTTAATTTTTAGTTGACGTCGATAATTTTTTGCCGATGGACTTTTTCGTTTTTTTTTTATTCTAATATTTTTATTTGAAAGTATACATATATATGAAAGTTTTATGTATTTTTGTATAATTGAAAAAGTTCGTAGTATATTTTTTATATAAATTGTTTATAAACATTTTTACGTATGTTACCTCATTATTTAAAAAAAAGAGATGTTTACCATTATTATTTTATTTAAAACATATATAGTTTACGAGAAATCAAACATTATAAATTTCGATTATAACGATAGTTACCTAACATAGTATATACTACTATAAGAAATTACATTGTCGTAGAATAATACAGATGTAATATATATAAATAGAAGAAGTATCCTATACTCTTTAATGTCATTACACATTTAATTAAAATTGTTAAGAATTTGTATAGTAATTAGCGTAACCTTCGGTTCTATATATATATTTTTCTAATTACTTTTCATCCTGGAACACCAACAACGGCGATCTATAGTTGAACTTTACACACACACATACACACATAGCCATACTCAAGACTTACGAGTAAAAATGCAAAATTTTTTTCTATATAAAGAACCGAATACCTTTCTGTAATTTACAAGAAATAGCTGCATATCAATACTGAATTACATATTATATATATCCGCACATGTCGACCAATTTTAGACATGCAAAATATTTACGCGATCAAGATTGTATAATATATATATATATAATGTATACCTAATTCTATTTAATGTATATTTATGTAACGATAGCCTACTTTTATGTGCTTAGGGTGTAATGAAAAGAAAAATGACATTAGGCAAAACACACATACCACATCTCCACTCACTATATACTAAATCGCGTCGAACCAACAACATTATATATAAAAAATACTCCTATCCATACCCACATAAGTCTTGCTTACCATTATCTCGTAATACGTGCAAGCTCGAAAAAAACAACAGCGAAGAAAAAGAAAATAATTTTCCCAATGTGTGTGTGTGTGTGTGTGTTTTATGAACGATATAAATGTCATTAAGCAATCGTAATTGTGTTTCCTCGCGAGACGATAAATAACCAGCAGCATGCAATATAACAGCAATGGCGGCAGCTCACACGCCTAATATAAATACTGTAAACGAGATGAACGAAATATATATATATATAATAAAAATTTTATTTTTCAAAGATCTCCAGAGTTGCCGTTTGATTTGCATATCCCATCTATTTTCAGTATACGCGTGTTACGCAGCTATTAAGCACATATTATACATACATATATAACGAAGCACACGTGACATCCGAAGGATCAGCAAAAAGAGAACGAATCGGCTTTTATTACCGATCCCGCCTACCTCGATACACACGTATACATATATGTATGTATACCTATATACGTGTCAGTTGGATTGCTCGAGCGGTTAAGTATAGCTGTCACGATCGAACAGGTTGCTTGTATATATATGTATGCATTGTGTTCATTTCCATTATATATACGAGACATGATGCAAAACATTTTAGCTTTTACGGAAGATTCAGAACTGTTGCTATTATTATTTCAAGCACGTGTTTGATGCATATCGGTGTATACGAGGTGATGGTAAGAGCCTGTAATTTTTCGATTGGCAATTACGATAATATAGTGGCGGATACAAGATTAGAATTTAACGTGTATAGAGAAGCTGCTGCTGCATTTAATTTAATTTAAGCGGATTTTCATTCGCGGGTTAATAAAGCTTTCAAAACGTTTGTTTGCCGCAAGAACGTACAAAAGCGTTAAGATGCAGTGATTATCTGCATTTCCTCGTGATTCGAAAGCGTGCCGAGTAATTAACCAGTGAGATTCACCGAGTTTCAAAGGCAAGTGCGGATAATATACGTATATATATAATGAAAGCCGCATGCGAATTGTAAATCTTGGAAAAAAAATAGAATTTCCAGAGACCGCGTTAGTATATACACGCGGATAAACAGACTAAGAAGAATTGGATCAAATTACCGCACGGGTAATTCAAAACTATTTCATAAATCGCGCCTACACGAACGTATCCGTTAAATGCCGCAACAATAATTTTATTGCCTTCGTAAAATTTCGCAAATTGCCGCCGTTGCCGTGCGCGTACATATTCTGAAACGTATATATCTCAATTCAAGCGACGTTAAGAGGTATACGCGTTATATCATAATAAATACCATTAAGAACTTCTTAACGAAGAGAGCCGAGAGATAAAATTAAATCACTTTAAGTATATACATTGTAACGAGTGAATGCGCGTGAGAGAGAGAGACACGCATATATATACACATAATCATGGTTGCTGTTGCTATACGTGCGTGTGTGTGTGTGTATTCGTGAGCATGAGATGCATTTCGATTGCACAAGTGTAGCCGAGTTAATAAGGGAATTGTCTTTTCAAGACTCTCCTCAGTATATGTATGTATGTGTGTGTGTGTGTGCCATTATTATGCGACTTTCATTCATTGCCGCGTCGTCGTCGCGTCTGTTCCCATTCCTTTAGCGAGTAACTAGTTCTAGGCTAATCGAAGATCACTAATAATCATCGTGTATATATGTGTCTTTTATTCATGTTTCCTATATATATTTCTCGGAAATCGCGAAACTTGAGCCGTGGCGACCTTATTAGAAGTGAATTCTCGTGACAAAATAACCCCCCCCCCCCCTTCGATGGTATATGTTATTAAAAGGATATTTCTCTAATTAATATCCGTCCGAAGTAAAGTGCGCGTGCGCACGTCGCGGACGTGATTAACTCGAAGGGGACATTAACGCGTTGCGGTGCAATTAAATCTTCATTAATCTGTGAAATGTAATTTATTTAGTCATCGAGCTCGCGATCTTGGATATATACTTCTTATTTTTTTCTTCTTTTTTTCAAGATAGAATGTGAATAACACTTCCATTCTCGACATGTAAATGTGTGTCAATCAAAAGTCCTTAATAAGGCACATTTATGCGGTTATATGCTATATGTATATATAGTTTTTTTTATATTGTTCATCTATAATTAGATTGTCTTGCGTAAAAGAGGAGAGAAAAACCTACATTAATGCATTTATATTGGTTTTTTTCTTATGCAGAAGCGGTTTTCTTTGGAACGAAAAAAAAAAGAAAATGTGAGGATGATATTTATCAAAGTGTCGAAAGATGTTTGATACAAAATTGTGTCAGTTTTTATTTGTTTCTCGCGGCAACCTTGTAATTGGTCGTTTGAGAGAAAAAAATAACAGATGTTAACGTAGATTTCAATTAATCGATTAAAATCTATGCATGCTAATGTACAGTATAGCTTAAATATTTGATTTAAAGTCAAATGATCTTATGAATATTAAAGAACCTGATGGGTGATACATTGTTGCCAGCTATTTGACTGTCAAATTAGTGTCACTTTCAACACCTTCCACTTCATTAATCTACGTCGTTAAATCAATCTTATAGAAATCAACTATACGATATTCTTATATTATACATTATGGCTCGGCAGAGATCACTACAATAGATTTAATATACACGTACAACTGCAATTCTATTACGTATATATACTATTAATTCATTTTTATTCTATATGTATAAAATTTTCCACAACATGAACAACGCAACGACGAGATTTATCGATACATCAAATCCATTATATCCGACAAAATAATGTAAATTTTCTCGACAACACGTGTAAAATTAAAGCTCCTATATATATGCGAGCGATTGAAATCTACTCGTGTAAATATAATAATAAACACCAACTACATCCGTCACATATATTAAATACTTATATAAACACAGCTATTATTGTCAAGTCCAATCTGCCAGCTGAATCATAATCACTTTCGACACTCTCTCACCGGCATCCTGTCAACTCACAACCTCTAATAAACCATCCCGCGAATCATTCCATCAAAACTTCCCATTCTCAACCTCAAAGCTAAGGAAAAAAAACACACAGCTATACACTACACACAGCATGCAATCGCAATTCACCAAAGTCCTAAACTCTCTCACGGTCATTGTTCTCTCTCACTCTCTCTCTCTCGACACTTCCTTCACTCACTCTCACCCTTTCTTTATAGTAAACAAAAAAAAGAGCAAAAACATTCATTATCTCGCGCCCACGCGAAAAACGGTAGCACACATAGCCGTTTCATGCCTCGAGGCGGGACCGAACGCGCGCGCGCGGCATGCTCGTTAATAAAAGGGGCCCGACTTGCTCGAATTACCATAAATGTGTGTGTGTGTATGTATGTGTATGTATGTGTATACCTATATGAACAACACGTACCTTTCGCGCGCGCGTGCGCGATGCCGATTAAAGGCGTGTCCGCATATACGCTGTCGCGTATATAAGCGAAGAAATTTAGACGAGCGCGGTCGTGAATTTTTTTGTTTATATATACTTACACACACGTACACACACAAGTGGGTATAAAGGTTTTAAAGGTGGATAAATTTTGTTTATGTGAGAAAACAGCCGCCCGAGGATGTTTATCATTTTTAAAACGTCGGGATCTAATGCAGAACACGCGACTCCAGAAAAAGTATGCAAATTCACCGGTCGGAGAATACTAAGTGGATGCAAATGCCGCAGGACGAGCGCTTTTTTTTAACGAGGCGCTAACTAAAAGTGTATGTTTCGGTGTATGTATGTATATATATATATATATCACACACAAACATAGCCTGGCGTAGTTTCAATTAGGCGCATGCACGTGCGAGTGAAAAGGAAAATACTGCGTAACGTATAGGTGGTGAGTGTATAATAGATCAGGCGGGCCGCAAGGGTAGGAGAGAAAAAAAGCGCGCTTTAAACGCGTCGTAACGGAGGATATTAAAACGCGGAGTAACGGTTATTTATATGCAAATGTGATAATAGCAATAATTTACACGTTCGCGCGTATATATATATACATTCTTCCGATGTTATAAAGTAAAAATCACGTAACAATATGTACAAGCTGTGTATATGCATTAGTGTTGTAAACACCTCGCACGGCTTGATTAACGATTATATACATATATACACACAACACAGCGGCTGGAGAAAGAGAAAGAGTATATATATATAGAGCTTTAAGGACAGTCCTTTCTAATATTCGGCTGCATATACATACACTTACGTACGTATACGAGTAATAGCAAATGCGCGCAGCAGCCCCAACGCGCGCGCGCGCGTGAGCTCGGTTTCTAATTCAACCGACACTTACGATGTCGCAAGTGCATTATATCGTCGCACCGCGGCTGCATTCCCGATGTGGGCGAGTCGCGATTCTTTCGCTTGCACGAATTATATATACCCCTACCTCCCCTTCTCTCTCTCTCTTTCCCTATCGATCTCGGCAGGTTGGATCACATACGTGTGTGTGTGTGTGTATATGCGTTGGAAAATCCGAAATTCCTTTTAACCGCTGTTCGCTTTTTTTCGTGCACCGAAGGAGTTGATAAATCACACTGCGGTAAGTGTATAATAGTGGGCGGCACGTATATATATTTATAAAGGGGGAAAGAACCTTTGACCTATACACGGCATGCGTGTGAGAATTGTATTATATGACGAAATCGATGGTATACGTTGCGCTCGTATATATATAGAGGGAGAAAGGCGTTAGAGTGCGATATAATTATAAATTTACTTAATTGAAAATTGACCAACTATATATATATATATATATATATATATCTATATAGTAGGTATGGGTATACCGATAAATATGTTATTTGTCACCTACTCTGACCTGCTGTTACATTTCGACGGGCCATTCGTTGCACCGCTCTACAAACGCACATATATATATACCCTTGGACCCGTTCACCATAAGACGCAGAGATATCTGCACGTATATATATATATATATCGTAGCCAGCCAGCGATGTGTTTTTAGCGTGCGGTATAAGTAATTTACAGACTATGGCCTATATAAACACGGATCGAGCCTCATTAGGAAACGGATATACGAGCGGTGGTATAACACGTAAAAAGGCCGACTTGCGCGTCAAAAATATATATAGACAGTATGCAATTCTTTCCCCCTCTTCTCTTTTTCTTTCTACCGCAGCGATTGGTTTGTCGATTTTTATCGATTCATAAATAGAGACATTTTTACCGATCGTATACATAAATTTTATGCGCGCGCTCGCTCGCGCAAAACACGGGAATTAGTCAAATACCATAGATACTTATCAATATAGGTATATGTATATATATGTGAAAGAGTTAATAGCGATCTAGAGCTTATAATAACAAGATTATTCAATGCCCGCGCATGACAATGCTAGATCGGAAAGTATATATATTCAACATCGACATCACGCGGCTATACATGTATATACCTTTCATTCATTTATATACACACACTGATCGCTCATAAATGCACACTTTGTCCAAGGATCATAACGCAGCCCTAAACAACCCGTCAGTCTTTTGCTATATAGCTATATATACGTGCTACCCTTTCATAAACCTTTCTCCACCTTCTCTACACCACACACTTAATATACATATCCATATATTCACAAGCCAGACTGGCCAATATATACATATATACATGCCGCGTTATTATTTTATTACATAATTACTTTAATCTATATAGCTATATAGCCGCGTGAGCACACGTGTGTGTATACGTGCCAATGGGAAACCCACATGGCTACTAGAGCGTGAACTGGCCGCCGCCACGCGCGCGTGCGAGGCGAATATCACCACGAACGGCCGGCAGTGGTGGGAGGAAGATAAAAAAAACAGGCATAACTTGTTGTTGCTCGCGCTTTTGTATTGTGGCTGATGTACACGCGCTTGTATGATGATAAGTGTAGATGTAGGTGTATATATGTCCGTGGCTTTAAAAGATAATCTGATAAGTTCGATTTTTGAGATATCGGGAAAAAAAGGGTTTTAATGGGTAAGCTTATAGATTTAACTTGACTAATCAATTGATACATTCAAACACACTTATTTACAAGTTAAAAATTATTCAGAACTCAAAAGAGTATGTACTTATCTTGTTATATTGCGTAGAAAATTTTCGTTACTACTGAAAGTAGAAAAAGGCCTATTTGAAGATACAATATCCGAGGTTATTTCGATTTTCAAAAAAAAGCGAACTTATCTGGTTATGCTTGGAAGCCACAGATATATATATACAAGTACCTGTCGATACGCAAGGCTAAGATTTACGAGGGATCTTTTCGGCGCGTATATGCGAAGGATTGAAGAAAAATTCTGCGACAATTGAAGGGTTTTATTTATATTGTTTGCAGAGTGATTTACGAGTCATTATGCCACACTGTATTTGCGCGAGGGATTTTCAACAGGTTCGCGTATATATCCTTGCTGCCGAAACCATACGATCATGGCGTTGAGATACGATGATTTACGCGCATCTTATTCTATAACACGCTTCGACGATTGTTTCCCTCCGTATATAGCATGAATATCCGTAAGCGAATGTTTACGATGGGAATTTGTGTATAAGCTGGGATAATGTCGATGAAAAGAAAAAACTCTTCAAATATAACGTATCCTATGAACATTCTTTTCAGTGATTACACTGTGCGCGGAAAATCGGTTTGAATTAGCGCAGAATCGAACTGTGCGTCGTTATCAATTTTATTAATTGCAGGTACAATCTTGTTATACGACGACATAAGAATTACGATATTGTGGATAAAATGAATTATAAATCACGTTGGACGAATTATGGTAAAAAAAAGGTACATAAGTGAAAAAAAATCTAATCGTAACATTATCACGCATTGGCGATGTAACAATTATGAAGTTTGTATAGAAAAAAAGGCAAACCTTGTATGTCGAAGGAAATTAAGTAATTCGAAAAACGCGCTCGTGTGCGCATACTAATGGCTCACCGCATTGACTCATTTTCTATATACACTTACAACGCGAGCAGATGTACCAATCATGTTATTTAATCGACTACAACAACCACCGTACAATTTTTTTCCATTTTTCTCGTATTATAATGTCGCGAGGTGTTGTATTTTTTTGTTTTAGATTGCTACTCATGTTGCTCTTTAAACAATAATGTTATTATGTACAGTACACCCATCCAGCGTATATATACTTATGTATATCCTCCGAGGTTAGAAATCTTATATCCTGTGGGCATCCTACTTTCAAATGTCGATTGAGTCACTTTATACACTCACTATCTCGTTGAGTACATTATGCATATATATGTACACATGTCTCTTTATATACACTATATCCACCCACAAGGATCCGTTGTAATTCAGTGTGCAACATAATTATATTATAACATTATATAATCCAACCGTTTATTTGTAGGCTTTTACGCGGAACAAGTGACACTGTATGATTTACGATAAGCGATCGCGAACTCGCGCGTGTGTGTGTATATTATATACTACAATGAAAAGTGCTTTCCGTACATGCTTCGCGTCATATAGGTACTATAAGCGATTTATCTCAATATAACGTACGCAATGTCCATAAAATCAGCATGAAAATTTGTATGTAAGCCAATACTTATCCGAGCCGCGCGCGCGCGGAGGTGTAAAAGATATTGTAAATGGATAATAAATTGGTGCGCGAAAATTAAATTACTCGCCGGCTGAATTGTGTATGTTAAGCATTACAGCTGGGACATTGCGATGTGAATTTGCGCAAGCCCCATTGACGTGTGGGATTAGGCTATGCGCGCGGAGCAGTTGTTAAATAGATAAACGTGAAACAAATTGCGATAAGGGTGCACTTCAAAATTCAGACTTTTAATGTTCTTCATTACTACCTATAGTGCAGTGTAGTAGAATTTCCATTTTTTTATCGAATTTCACGGGTAACTTTACCTATAAATTCTTCGATTAGGAAATACTTATGAAAAATTCAAATTTTTAATCTTGATAAAAACCTATCGAAGTGAAATAAGTTCGTGAACAATTTTACGTGCGAGATAATGTGCCAGATAAGCCAGCTTGGCTTTGAAAATCTCATAAATATATTTTTAATGTCCCAACACTTTTGTCTCTCTTTCCCTTTATCTTTATATACCTTTGCAAACGAAAAATTCAACCAAAGTCATTATTTCCATCAACCACGACAAAATCTTTCGTCCTCAAACCCTCTCACCTATATATCTCGACCCCTACATCTTAACTTATACTATCCACACACACACACACACACACACACACACAACATCACCGCTCAAAACCTTCAGCTATGCGCCCCAACCGATACCGTTCAACTTTCAAATCTCTTGCACATATATACATATATACACCCGCGCTCTTTCTCTGAAACGTGATCCAGGCGCATTATACACATACAATATATATACAGAAGGCGGACACGCGGTATAATATCAGGACAATGGCTCGTGATATCTACCACTGGCGTTACGTACTCGCATATATATATATATATATATATATATAGAGAGCGAAAGAGAAAAAAAAGAAGTTGCACCGCGCACTTGCGGTTATATTCGTCACGCGGTGCGTGGGGAACCGATTCTCCGTAGACAATTCGTAGAAGGGAGTATAACGCTAATCTATATTATATACACCGCATAAGCGCACATATATATATCGATTGTTATATACGGTATATACGCGCCGATCGATTTTTGCGGCTGCTGCAGTTCCTGTTGGTACCATTTTTCCGCAGGTGCTATATGATCACCGCATACCGTGTGTGTATATGTATATATATATATCTTATCTTTTATAAATCCATTGTTGCGTGGGCGGCGTCTTTGTGTGTAGATATACCGTATAGATTGTGTGTGCCTATCTATATGTATATATAAACGTTGCGAGTACTCGAGCGTCGCGATTAGCCGGAAAAATGTATACACTTGCAAATGCGGAAACTCTAACAGTATACCCGCGCGTTCACGCATTTTTCCGTTTTAACGTAACGTACCGCGCAGGGACTGTGAATTAGTTCGGTGAACAATATAATAAATGTACTCGCTAACCATTCCCTTCGCCGTTCTATATCTTTCTCTTTTTTTTCTGTCTCTCAATCGGTTTCTTTGCATATATGGAAATACCTTCGCGTTCGAACGCACGCGATGTATATTTGCATTTTTCTATATGTACCGCACTTAACGCGTTGCGAGAGGAGGTTTGTCCGTCCGCGAACGATGTAGAAACGCGAGCATCCTGACCTAAAGCAGGTGTCGAAAGTGTGGCGTATGCAGTTTGAAAAGCCCGCGAAATGCGGATGGCGAGGTGCCAGGATGTGGAAAGAAGAAAAGATGTATTGGACGTGAGGGTATTTTGTGTAACGAAATATTTAACGGTGGTTCTAGGACGGTCGTTGCTTCATGGTTATTGGAAGGTGTCCAAGTGTTTTGTAGATGAGACGTGGAGTGATGCGAGCTCAATGGTGTATGAGGAAAAGCAAAGTTTGAATGTAGAAAGGAAGGCGACTGTGTCGATAAGGTGAGTTGCTGTTGGTAAGTTACCGTTGGGTAGTATATGCATGGATTTTGTCGTAGTGGAAGCTGTTGAAGTTCACTCAAATCTTTATAGATTGCGCGTCAGATGCGAAATTTTTTTTTTAATCTAGTGAATTTGAATAGTATAAAACTGCGTGAATATTTATTTGCAATTAAAAGAAACTTTACTTATAAAGAGCACATATTTCATTTAGACGAGGCATACAGTGATATAAATTTAGAATTGAAGTTTAAGAGCATTGTTAGATTTTTATTTGCGTGCTGATTGGTCAATATCCATTTGTGTAAAATCATGGTAATAAATCTCAAATTGAAGCTTGTATCTATTGTTGAGTTTTACATGGATGGTAATAAATCAATACTGTTGAACACAAAGCTAACTTATTTGTTGATTTGTAAGTTCGTACATGTGTCGATAAAAATTTCAGCTTGATGTAGTACCACATTAAAAGATCTTTGTAACTTCAAAAAAAAATATTTTTTTAACATCTAGATGCTCTCAATTTTTCGTCTAGAAACTTACATTTACACAAGAAAATAATCATTTGATGAATAAAATTGAAAATCATATGCACTGAGAATATAGAATTGAAGCTGATATTGTATGAAAAATATCTACTTATATAGTATATACATTGTATATTATTTAAATGTAACATTTGTAACCAGAGAAAGTAAAAAGTCGAACAAAATTCCGAAACGAAACGATTCTAAAGATTTGACGAACCGCATTGCAAAAACCATCACATCTGCATTTAACTCTTCCGAGAACCAGTAAATATTCACCTTTCCAAAGAGAAAAAGAAAAACCATCCAAAGTGTAACGTGCGCGCATTACTCCACAGGTTATTCATCCCCGCGGACACACGACTCTCTTTACGTAAACGTTCCAGACCATTCTTCTCTCCTTCAAAAGAACCAACCACATATATATAGCCTGCTTACACACATATATACACGTACATTTTGGCGAAAAAATAAAACCATTCCGCGCTTCTGTGAGATATGCGCAGAACCTCCTCGCGCGTATACATATACAAAGAAAGATTTCTTTTGCAAATGCTTGGTCTCTTTCTTTCACGTAGGAAGTTCGCATTAGC
Source organism: Torymus tubicola (assembly GCA_035583055.1). NCBI lineage: Eukaryota > Metazoa > Arthropoda > Insecta > Hymenoptera > Torymidae > Torymus > Torymus tubicola. The sequence continues at coordinate 46,155 of JAWWEQ010000840.1, forward strand.
ATTTTCCAAAAAGGGAGGATTTGCGGCGGCGTCGTCGTCGTCGTCGTTGTTGCCGATGGCAAAACGGAAGAAGTATAGAAGAAGAACGAAGAAGAAGAAGAAGACCGCCGTCGGAGGGCGTTACACGCTTGCGCGTCAGGTCGACGACACGAAATCACGTTAGCAGCGTGTATATATATGCCCGCGTGCGGAAAACGTACCGAAGCCAATATACTGTACAAGCGAAGGTGTATTACAATACTTGGTGAGTGAACGTATATATGTATGTGTGCATATGTGTGTGTGTGTGTGTGTGATATGCGTGTGGAGTTAAAAATTAGAGACGGTGAGACGGCGCGGCGGTTTACGAGGTATAAGCCCTTTACGAGATTATACGTATAGCTTCTTTTTTTTAGGCATATGTGCGCGTGCGTGTAAGAATTATGGGTGCGCAAAAATTGTTGGGAGATGCCCAGACTTGTTAATATTTAAAAAGATATACGAAGAATTGCATGAAAATTATATATAGCGGAATTATGCGACGTGAGAAGAGTTTCAAATTTATATATATGTATCAGGTGCTTGTATAACACTTTTTAAAATAAATTATAACTATTGTTAATTACTGAGAATAATTAAATTCTATATTATATACGAAACCTATCGATAATTCTTTTTCCAACGAGCCCAAACTCCCAATATAATTGAAACATCCACCTAAAAATCACACCGCTACACCTTCAACGCCATAAAAATTCAAACGACCACAATTACTCTAGATTTACCCATCGTGTGCCCCTAATCTAAATAGTTTTCCGCTCGATCTCCTCTTCTCGCCGTGTCTCTCTTTACATCGCATATAGATATATATACACACGCGAGCTGCGTGAAACTTTTCGGCGATTTATGATTGCGGCAGGGTGAGGGCCAATATCAGGGAGTTGGAAAGGCCGAACAAAGTGAACAAAGCGCTCGCGCTTAAAATATTTATTACGCGCATGCGAGAGCATCGATATGCACAAGCCCGAAGCCTTTCGATAAATTACTCGTGGAAGGAAGAAGGAGGGATGACGATACTACTACTGCTGCTGCTGCTGCTGCTGATGCTGGGCTGCTATCCCTTATAGATAGGACTTCCATAATTTATTGACTGTATCAAATCCTTGTTCTCTGCCTCGTCCCTCCCACTTTACGTTCCTTTTTTTCTCTCTCTCTCTCATCCTTCTTATACTCATACCTCTTATATATGTATGTATATATACGCAACGAGAGAGTGAGAGAGAGAAGAAGAAGAATCAAGTCGTATTCCACAATCCGGAAAGTAATAAATCGGTATCGCCTCTCGCGAACGCAGGCGTACGCGCGCGCGCGCGCGCGAGCGCCTGTGATTGCAGATAAGAAAAGTCTTGAATTGCCAAAGAGTTTTTTCGAGTCTAGACTTTGCGCGCAGAGGGAGAAAAAGAGAGAGAGAGAAGAACGCGACCTTTTTATTTCCTGCACGTCTTGTGCTTTCGCTCTCTTTCTTATATATATATGTCCTTTGTCTCTTTTCTTTTGTCCGTACCAGCCGAAACTATTCTACTTTCTATTCTTCGAGTTTCTATTTTCGCCTGCTTGTAAGATTCCTTTATCGTAGCTGACGACAAAGAGGCTAGAAATTTTTGGTCCGAAATTACATAAGAGTATATATCGATGGAGCTATTTCAGTGTGTAATGGACTTTATTAAGAAAGTTTGAGGACGTTAAATATGACCACGTGTATGTTGTGTTTATGAAAAAATTAAATCATTTTCACAATCAGACAATATATGGTAAATAGTACATTGAATTTTAATATACGCTATTTTCTATTTTCAAAAGCTATATAATTTTCTACATAATTTCATATTCAGCTCGTATATACAACAATGGCCTTTATTCAAAAAAACTTTTCAATGGAAACGGAACAATTCGCAGCTCTATATACGTGTACCTTTAAATTTAGTGGAAAAAAAAATGTTTCAGCCACCTCGTTGTCGTTGATTCATACAGCAACGCGTGAAAAATCGTTGGGTGGAAACTAAAAAGTGTATCATGATTCGCTTGCGCCTCGCAAGGGATAAGATATAGAGGCAGCAACGATATTTCGCGCCCCGCACAGCTCATCAATATTCAAGGGACGACGTGACATCGTATCGCGACAATGCCAGGTAGTTTACTTTATATTTCGCAACAATGACATCCATCTCGCACCGTCGTGCTGCCTCTTGGCTTCTCATGAGATTTTTATCGGCTCGTCTTGGTATGTGTATATACGTACAAAAAGGCATGTAGGAGAATCGAGATATAGCCATTGTTGCAAGCCTAAAAGTATGCGACACACGACGAGGAGATTATAATGGACTTGGAGAAATTGGGGTCTTGGTGCAGAAGACGTCGTTGCTGCGGGGTAATGGAAGAAAGTGAAATTGGATTGGGAGCTATAGCGGATGTTTGAGTATTTTTTTCCTTGGGGTTGTGATAACGGTTTGTCGTAATATTTATATTTCCAAAAATCTGCGTAACATTATTCAATATATATCCAAAAAGTACTAAAGAAATTCATGAAAACGCGATACTAAACAAAAAAAAACTCGAAATAAAAACCACACAACGAAACATCATATTCCACCCTCACGACTACCCCATACACTCATCCCCCTTATACGAAGTTCAAGTATATTTATCGACTTCTCGTGCGGTCGACGATCGCGCGGCGGGAGCCTTTAACGGCCGAATTAACGATCGACACCTTGTCGACAGTTAGCAATTTTTATTGGCTATTAGAGGTTTTTCGACTAGGGGATGAGGGATAAGAGAGAGAGAGCGAGGCTTTCTTCTGATCACACGACTAGCGCCTGTTAATAACGAGCCCTGAATTTTACTGCGCAAGATGCTTGCGATAATTTGCCGTTGACTTAGCGGGCTGAGCTATCCTTGCCCTCCGCGCGTATACAGATCGTTAATGTGAAAAGACATCAGAGGGGCTTTTAACGCGTGCTATGCGAAGTGCTTAATTTGTAGGTTTGCTTCTGACGTTGAGTTTTCTATTTTAAGGGTGTGTTGGTTTTTTTCCAGTGTTTTAGTTTTATTCAGCTGATTCAAATTGATAGCGTCATAAATTGCATGTGATAATATATGTTTTGGAACAGAATGAAAGGGAAGCATTTTTTGAACAATTATTAATTAAGAAAAAGAACTGCTGGATTAGATTACTATATAAAAACTTGAACTTTTGTATCTTAATATATCCCTTAACGGACAATAAAACGATCCCTTCGGGAATCCGTAAAAACTTTGCCGCACCAACGATTCCACCACCCGTCCAATATATATCCCATCGGGGCGTAGTATCGGAAGTTGGAAAGAAATGTGAATCTCCAAGTTAAAATAGATTGGGAGAATTAACAGCTTGCGGGATCTTGCCGCACTCGAGCGCATCTTATATATATAGAGAAAAAGGGCTTTTTACGGAACGGTAAGGAAACGAAGACTATATACGAGAGCGCGAGAATCGACAATTAAGCCACTTTCGGTTACAATTCCATTCGTCCTCTCAGTCGCCAAGCGTGAAGAGGAAGGAACGAAGAAAAAGAAATGTCGAGAGAGAGAAAAGTAAGAGACAGAGAAAGATCTTTGAACTTTTATGGGTCTCTCTCGTTTCGACAAGAAAAAGATTAATGATTCGGAAAGATAATGGCTGTAGCTGCCCTGAGGGAAGATTCAATGTAGCAATTTTGATGAGCAGTAGAGTGTAGTTGTATGCGCAAACGTGCGAATAGTAAGTTTCAGAGGATGAAAAAAATTGAATTTGCAAGCGCATTGTCTGCTACAATTTGCGAATGATTTTGTATAATAATCTGTAAGAAAAGAAACAGCCAAGCGAAAGACTGCTGAATATATTGTAATACCGTAAATTCATATATATATATTCAAATAAATGAAGAAAAAATATGTATCTAATCCTCAATATTACATTTTCACGAAATCCCTATACACAAATGATACACTGGTAATGTCAGTTTTATTGACCCGCTTGCCTGCGTCTTTGTTAGCCCGAGGCCTTCTCGCAACCGCAATTCCTTTGTGTATTCGTTCGCTATAATACAACCAACGGGATGATGATCATGGACAATCAGTGCCCGCGGGCCTACGTCTAATAGTTTCTAACTCCCCTAGCGCAATAAAAACCATACAATAACAATAAAGACAGATCGGACTGGCCTTTTGCCCTCTTACGGTCCTTGCCCATCATCGCTTTTCCAAAGCTCGCTAAAGACAATAAAAACGATTATCTTCCCCCTTCGGCTATTTCGAAGTTGGCCCATAAAGCTTATCCATCGGTAAGAAGTAAGAAGCCTCGGCTGTGCACGAAATACAGCAGGCGTATATACGCTGAAAATGACGAAAATCCGAAACAATAAAAAAAAAGAGAGAGAGAGAAGGATATAAGCGAATTGGAGAAGGGACGGTTTGATGTTCGCTTTTACGCCGCTTCGAGAGCGAGATTTAATTTTTATAGCATTTTTTTTATTCAGTCGGGTTTATATGAAGTAGCGCGTGAAAATATTTAGTTAGTGTATATGCTGCTGTTTTTCTTGAAAATTGTATTTATTAGTTTATGTAGAAACATTATCAAGGATAAGGTAAACGTCAAAGTTAGCTATGTATGATAATTATGAATAGAATAGCAAAATGTAAAATCTCATATTATTTTTAAATTTATAAATAGTATCAAAAATAAGAATTGTAGTTAAAAGAGGTTTGAGAAAAGTAAACTAATGCGCAATATTTTCGTAAAGGCTAAAGTTGTTAAAAATTTAGTATTTCTACTGATAAAACCTAATCAATTTAACATTTTTGAAGCTATTTAGCAATCTGTTATCATTGTAAGTAAATACTTTATTTCATATAAAAACCTCAGTTAGAAGAAAGATCTATAAACCATAATATCGATTTAAATTAATCATTATTTAATGGAGATTCACTTTACTTAACCCACTGTACAATTGAATTCAAATCGTGTTTCTTGAAAAAAAGAAATTATTGTTAAATAAATTTTTTTTAAATTCTCATTTCGTATTTAATTATTATTGATACATCAAATTTCATCATTGCTTACGGCGTATCTCGAAAATTTCGAGTACAAGATACATTATAAGAAAAAAAAAATTTTTTATAACGCTAGAAAGTGCTTATTCATTATATTGCTACAAAGCGTCATCAGTAAGTAATATAACTCGTGTTATGTGACGTTCTTAAGTAATATAACTCTTATTTGCCAGATATCATCGAAACGCGCGTTTTATGGATCTTATCCAAATCTCGGTTTATTATCACGTGTGTATATATATACGAACATACCCACATGAATATTCCCATTTAAAGCATATATGTATTTATGTAACATTCTTGTTTTTTCCAATAGTACTTTTCGTATGCCCATAACTCTTGAACGCCGCAGCATTATCACGTCTCTGCGATTCGCTTAAAACTTTTAAAGGAAGGTCAATGCCAAGGCACATAGGTGATCGACCCGGCTGAACTCTCGTAACATAAGTGCTTTCAGCATCGGTGATTTAACGTACTGAAAGAATACCTTTCAACATTTTTGTTCCCTCCTATTTCGTACAATATAAATAACCTGTACAACAAAAATATTGATTTCTATAAAACACGCATGAAAAGCTCAAATTAAAAAGTTCAACTGAAATTAATAAGCTCATTATACTTATCGAAACCAACCAATCAATCAAAAACCTTTCCAAAATCTCAGCTCCCAAAAAGGAAAACCCATGCATTAAGTATATATCCCACCCTTTATACCCGCAGCATCCGCATCGCGCGCTTCCGTATACCCCCCGTATACACTCATATATATAGCAGTAGCAGGTGCCGCCACCTTTCCGTGAGCATCACCACCAGCAGCACCACTACCACTATACAACCACCCCCCAGGCCTTGAGCGCGGGACCACGGCCATGGTCAGCCACTGCCACCGTCGACGCCGCCGCCGCCGCACCCGGCCGCCCGGGCGAGACATTGAACTCGTTGCTGCTGCTGCTACTGCTGCCGCTGCCGCCGGCTGGCGCGGCGCGCTGCAGCCCAGCGAAATCGATTCGTCTGCTCCAGAAACGCGCCCCACCCTGTGCGACGCGCCACAGCAGCCACCGCCGCCGCTGCCGCGACCTCGACCCCCGCGAGCGGAGTATAGTAGAGAGCAATGGCATAGCGGGCAAGGCTTTGCCCCGGAAAAGTCTTTGTCCTCCGGGGGGGCCGAGGACGCGCAAGCGTTCCTGATGGTGCGAGTGTAGATGTGTATTACCCCTTTTTCAGAGAGAGAGTGAGAGAGAGAGAGAAGGGAAAGAAGATCGATGGGGCGGTTGGGTTGATGTATTATTAGGTGGCGAGTGCTCGGTGTCTGCGGTTTTCTGCATGTTTTCCGATGGATTTTCGCTGATTAATAAAAAGGGGGGCGTGTAGGGGGGATCTGATGCTTTTATATTTTAAGATATCTTTCGTGAATATTGAAGTTTGTGAATAATGTGAATATTAATAGTTTCGTTTGGTTATAATAATCTGTGTACACGAACATTTTCGTTTTGCAAACAAAAACAATAGGAATACAGAATAATTATATTGTATGCGTAATTGAATTAATGTTAAATTTGGAGTTTCGATAACTGATTAAATTGAATGGAACGTTTAATTTCACTTGGCGAGATAAAAATATTGGAGGATTTCACGTAAAAAGTCACTTGCGATATTAAGTTACTCGTTGTAATTTAAACGACAATTTTCAATTTATTATTTAATTTATTTTTGCAAGAATTAAAAATAAGAAATATAGAATAATTAATTATGTTGTAAGTATGTTTTTATCTTACAAACATGCTCGATGTATTTATCGTGTAACCAATTAAAATTACGATTTTAATTTGAACGCAAATATCAATATTTCCTTTAACTTGTTGATTCTTTTCTCCTTTATTACAAAACAAGCACAGTCAGATGCTAATATCCTCTAATAATTATTAGGGAGCAAAATACTCCTGCAAACAACGTGACTACGCGTAAACCGATAGACCACGAAAAGTACAACGACACTTTTATTTATACTCACAGGTTGTCGCTCGAAACCAAAGGCCATTGAGCTCGAGTCGTCGGGCGCCGCGTTATTTATGAGAACGAGGAAACAAAGAAACATCGGTTCAAAAGTCTTCTCACCTCTTCCTTCCATTTTTTGTTTGTTTCCACAACGTAAGAATCCTTTCAAAAGCTCGCCATGATTAATAACGATGAAAACCGTCGATTATATTGAAATCGATACCATCGAACTGCCCTTTGAAAATACAACCCCTATATATACGTCCGAAAGTAAAAGAAAGAGAAACAGATGAAAGCGTGGAGGGTGCGGAACACGCAAATATGCTGCGAAAATGCGCGCACGTGCGTGTGTGTTGTCAGAAGATGAAAAAGCAGTTGCCAACCGGCATCCGTTATGCCTTCCTTATCGTACGATGGAGGGTCGAGAGAACGTCGTGAGTTAAATCTGTTTATGGCTCGATCGTCATGCAAAGTTTGCTTGCCGGACCTTTAGGGTTCTGCATGGGGTATATGTATATACATGGTATACCAGTTGGTAGAATTAGCCTAGCGTGATGTTTGCCCATTTTAGGGTCGTTTGAAATTTTTTCGCTCCTACGGGCCTTCGTGCTGGGGGTCTAAGATAAATACACTTACTTTGTTTTGCGAGTGAGAGAGAGAGAGAGAGAGAGAGAAGAGAGTGAATTGATGAACCGGTGGGTGGAACTATGGGGTGATGGGGATGCAAAGTGTTGTTGTAGGATGTCGTTTTGACGTTAATTTCAACTTTATATGTAGTTCTTCATTGTTGTATTATAAATCCTTGAGAACAGCGCCTTTGGATGTTTTGAATTTTCATGGAAATATGCAGATATATGTTGTCATCGAAGCAACATCATAAATATAAGAAATATGAATCACATGACAATCTTATAGTGTAAATGAAGACATGATATTATCGTCTTTTAAAAAAATAATGACACATAATCATAGCTGTCGTTTCTGATTTGTTGTTTGCAAATAATTTCGGGAGAGACGGGCGTGTAAGTCATTCTGCAAAATTCAATCAGGTAAAGCTCCATTTTCCTTCTTTTTACAATAAATAAGAATCTTAGCATTAATTCGAGTAAGTCTCATTTAACCTTCTATACTCACGATACACACTCTCCAGAGAACAAACATAATATTTCTCTTTCTCTAATTAAGATCACTGTTAATAATTAAAAAGAAATAATTACACTGAAATTCTCTATAGCCGTTAGTTAGCAACATTTTTAACTATTTTTCCACTCCATTCCCTTACATCATCGTAAACATTTCCTAACAAATTGAAAGTCAGAAAGCGCTTACTTCAAATTAGGATAACCGCTTCCCCTAACACAACTACATACACCCGCACCATCACGCGTAAAAAGCTTCTCTTCTCTCTAAACCTAATACCCGCGAACGAGTAGATTCCGGCCGACCAGCCATCAGTCGACCGAAATTTCCTCGCCACCCTCGTGTATATATATATATATATATCCCTTACACAAAGGACAGTCCATTGTCTCTCTCTCTCCTCTCCCTCTCTCTCCCACTCACTTACTCACTCGTCCACACAGGCGTGTCCCATTGACACAAAGCGAAATCGCCGGATATCCGCGTAATATCGAGAGACGAGCAGGCTCACGTCGAGGGTTAGCCTCGTCTCTGAAGAAAAAAAGAGACGCCGCTGCCGTCGTTGCAGTACCAGAAGACGCGCGCGCCCCTTCGGAAAAAGAACACTATATATACACTCACCCTTATAGAACGCGACGAGAGGTAGTACAGTGATGTATATATGTGCGAAGAGGCGAGAACACGAGCGGGTGTATATGCCACGCAATATCTTTATCGACTATACTCTCTCTCTCTCTCGCACTTGCGAACAACGCGCGAGTCTTCGGTGTAACACAGTCTTATCTATTTATGGGTTATTTGTGATACTGCTCTAGCCTATACGAGACGATGTCTGTAACATGGTATGCGTATACGTATACTTATATAGGTAGTCGTGTAGAATCGCAGGGCACGTCTATATATTGAGCGCACACGGCTTGACGTATTGATTTCGCGCGTGGGGAGAATTGTTCGGGGGAGAGAGAGAGAGAGAGAAAGCGCGGGTGTAACAGAGTCGAGGTGTTTTAGAGCGTGAGTTCGTGCTTGGTAGAATACGATAATTGTTTTTAGAAAAAAAGTTCGTTCGCTTTCTGGATTTATTAAAAAACAAAAAATAAACGAATATATAGGTATGAAAAGAATTGAAAATGAATTGTCGAAATTCGTTATACGGAGCTATTATATTATATGATATCGAAATTTTGGAAGGTTTTTATTATAAAACGAAATTGAAACCCTGTAAAATAAAAGTTTCAATCTGCAGGTTTTAATTGAAAACGTAAATATTAGTAAATAAGAGCGACTGCAATGGGTATATATATAGTGTATATATAAGCGCTGCTACGCCGTGGGAAATCAGAAACTTTGTTTCAGCCCGTCTCGGAAGTTTTTTAATTATAAATGCTATATCGCGATTGTATCAAGGCGCGTCTTAACGCGCGAGTTATCGAGCGTTACGCCACGTCAACTGTGAAATTTATATCTTCATCGGATAAAACAAAAAAAAAGTTCTAAGCGGCACCCCTCGTTCCTTAACACACAAAATTAAAGTCACGCAAGATATAGGATGAGAAAGTCCTTGATTGTCTTGGGTTATTCTTTATCTGCGTATATTGTGGTGGTTTGGAAGGGTGACAAAGAAAATTGTCGTTTAAAGAATGAATGACAATGAAAGTATATATTTAGATAAGACGCAAAATAAACAAAGTCTGTATAGGATTAAAGGTACAAGGTTCAGTAGAATGAGTCGTGCGTGGTAAGACCTCTTCTAACTTATAATTAAGAAAAAAAAATAAGTATTTCTTCGTCTTTTGCTACAAATAAGTTAGGAAAAAATTCTCCAGTACCAAATAACCATTAATTGCCAGCTTATCTCAACTCTTTATAGGCAAAACTTTAATTCGCATAATATTAAAAATTATTATACCTCTCCCAAGCTACTCGAGTCTCTCTCCCTCTCGCACAGGGCAAAACGAAATTGACCAAAAAAAGTCATCTCGCCGCCCATCCTACCCTATCTTTCTCTCTCCTAAGCACCGAAAATAACCGTATAGATCTAAAATATGCGAGACGCGAGAGCGTAAAAAATCGCGCGACTAAAAATAAAGATAAAAAAAAGCAAGGCTCGACTAGAAGCAGGGAAAGTCTTCGCGCGTATATATACACCAACAAACCAAGCGGGTAAGAGAGAGAGAGAGAACGAAAAAAAAATAAATCGCGTCGAGGCCGCTTTACACGTAAATGTTGCGTTATAAAACTGCAGCGTTCTCTCTCTCTCACTCACTCTGTGTTGCCACGGAATAGCTATACGCGTACTTCGGGATCCTCCCTCTCCTCTCTCTCTCTCCTTTTTTCGATCGTAAAGCCCGGAGTATAACGGGTGGCTTTATCCGGATTGCGCGGGCGCCGTAATAAAAAGTGTAACATTAATGAGGTAGTAAAAGTAAATCCGGCGCTATCGTCGACGCCCTTTACTTTTCTCCCTCGCTTGCACTTTCGCTTGGCTTTTATATGCAACCTCTAGCCCGCGCGTTGTTGTTCGCCTTTTCCCTCGTACTTTTCCTTCTCCACCTTCTTCTTCTTCTTCTTTCCTTATATATATATTTTTTTTATTATTTTTGCGCTACTCGCCTTGGCCTTTGAGAGGACGACGCTTTATATTCCGTTCGGAGTTTTTCATTTAACTTTCTGTGCGAGAGTGAAGGAATTATACGATCGCTATATGCTCTCAAGTCGAGAGGTTAGCTTTGTACTCGCGTACTGCCTACGTGATGGTTGGGGGGGGGAGAGAGAGCTAATAAATGATATAAACTGAAGTGCTGCCGTTTAAATGAAAGCGGTGTGTTGAATTGCCCTTGGCTAAATTAATTAATTATTATATAGCGACGGCTGCTGTTATTATTTTCATAATTTTTTTCTTTTTCTATTTGTTGAAAAAGTTTGTTTAACCATTACCAAATCGTTTAATATATTTCTTTTGTTTCTTCAAATGAACATGCACGAATTAAGTTTTATTTTGAAAATATGTACTTTCTGTTTACGAAAGCAATGTCTTTGATAAAAACGGAGGATAACAATGAAGAAATTCTGTATCAGCATTATGAGAATATTTTCGTTTCAGTTCAGCCAAAGTCAAGATATCTTGCAGAGCGAGTTTTCATAACTCCCACGACATAAAAGAGGATTAACGAAAAACGAAGAATACAAAATTCTATGTCCTACGGCCATTGTCTGCGAATCTTATTATATCACCATTGTTTTAGTATAAATCACCTACACCGCAAGCGTTCTGTATATTCATTACAAAACATTTTTATCCAAATTTAAACTCAACAACTTCAAACACACGCAGCACGCAGTAGTCATACTGAATCCGCAAGCTAAAAGAAACAACCCATAGAGCTTTTTAAAAACTTTTCGCTTTGCTTCATCATTCACCTCACTTTACGACATGAGCTCCACCCTGAACCCGTTAACCTCGCCGACATAAATATCGCTCATAAATAACGTGCACATGGTGTGTACGCGAAAATCGTCCTTCTTTCTCGCGCGGTAAGAAAAAAACTCACTCGCATCCCCTTGCATATACACACATCTACCCGCACTTACATTACGAGCCTTAAAAAAATTGAATTTTATCGAGAACCTACCTGTCGCACGACGGTTATACGAGGCGTTTTATACGAGGATACAACCCCGCCGCCGTCACGCACCCTCGATATGTAAGGTCAGAGAGAGAGAGAGAGAGAAAGAGGGAAAGAGTCGTGATAATCCAAACGATCGCGAAGCTTAGGATAGAAAGAAAAAGTCGCTTCTTTGTTCACGGCAGCCCTTCTTGGTTGTATTAAAGTGCGCCGCGCGCTGTGGGAGAACAAAGAAAATGTATAGCGTGAGATTAGGTTTGGGATGTGTTTTCCAAGACGCTTGAGAAGCAAAAGAGTCTCTGATGTCTTGGGTGGTAGGTATATATATCTACTTTCAGTAAGACGAAGAGAGAGTTTCATTTTCAAAGGTGTTTGTTTAATTTAGTTGTCTTGGTCGGAGAGAGTGAGAGAGGCTTTGTTACGGTCGACGTTAAAGGTAGTTTTAAATTAAGTTTTCACCCTTGAGAGGAAAACTAGGATAGGAAAAAAATTTTTATGTTAATTTAAAAAGTTTTTTACGCCCCGGAATTGTTCCTGTGAAAAACTGAAATGATAATAAAAAAGCACTGAAATAAAGTGTATAGTAAAATGTAGAGTAAACTGTGATCCCGAATAAGCGGATTTATTTTATAAAATTTTTTCATGATTAAGCAGTTTATTTAAAGTTCAAATGAAGTTAAACTCTACTGAGTTGTATCTAACGTATTTCAGCAGTAAACTTCTATATATTGTTGTTGACCTGTAGAAGAATAAATATATCACTAATTTTTTGCATAATACAAGTTTACCCTCCAAATTAACAATAAAAATACCATACCTATCAATAAACTATTTTTCTTTCAGTGTTCTACCATACTCCTATAAATTTTTTTCAATCCCACCCTTAACAATATATATATACCTCACCTCAACGTAGTAACCCAACCAAAGCCCCAAATAATCTTACACCGACGCACGCCACCGGAAAAACACATTCTCATTAGTTTGCATTTTCTCCCTCGCTATATATACGCAGCAGCAGCAGCAGCAGCAGCGGCACACCGGCAGTGGCAATAAAATTTTTAAGACGTCGAACCGTTGAATTGAATCGACTGCCACAAGACCCAACCATAAATTCCCTCTCGTGCCAATGTTGGAAGGAGAAAAGGAGAACGCGCGTGTGCGCGCGGGAGATTGAAACTTTGAATAGGTAAAGTGCAAAATCCAATTCGTACGCGTATGTATGTGTATATATATATACACAACGGTATCGTCTCTCCTTCCACTATGCTCGAATTTGAATCCTATCGAGGTATTTTCCCTCTGCGCGCGACACAAAGAACGTGCGTGAGCCCACACGTGATTTACGTTCGGCTATACTTTCATTTGTGGCGGCCCAGCTTATACCGCCCACCGCGTGTATGTGGATATACCTATTTTGATTTAAGTTTATTTGGTCGGTGCGGCTGGAGAAAAATGGAATTTATAGGTAGCGATAAGGGAAGGGTTTTTGCTTTTTCGTTGCTATTGTAACTTATATTCCTATAACTATATTTTTAAATTAAAATAAAAATTAAAGTGAAGTGAAAATTTGATACCCAATATCTATTTATGTATACGTAACAACATTAAAAAGCGTTTACGTAATAAATATCTTACCTAATCAACCGTTATATTCACCTTTTCCTAATTAATAAGCAATCTTTCAAGAATTCTCATAACTTTCAAATGGAAAAAAGCAAACCCTATATCACAGAGGTATATATATACACATCGTAAATAAAAACATTCTCTCAGAATACAACGCAAAGTAGACATTTATATTTCAACCCAGAATATCTCTTCTCTCAGCCTAAAAAAAAAAGAGAGAGAAAAGAAGAAAGATAAAAACAAAACAAAGCTGCTACACAGAGGCGCAACTTCCAATTGAAAACTTTACTTATTCAGTCCGACCGCTAAATCCCTTCTCGACGCATCCATCAAGCCAACAGATCCGCGCGCATCCCTTCGTTTTTCCTCCGCGCCTTGAACAAAAAAATCTGGAGATACTTTCGTTCGCGCGTATACAGACTGACAGACGAGCAGTATGCTAGACAGACAACCTACCGGACAAGATACAACCATATAGCTCCACCCTCTCTGCTCTCTCTCTCTCTCTCACTCTCCCTACCATAGCTACGTATTCTCTTTCACCCTTGTGGTGCTTCGCACCGCGCGTTATATGTGTATATATATACGGATAGCGAAAGCTCACCCGTGAGCACGGCCGCAGAATTAATTACAGCGACTAATTACCTGCTTGCAGCAGTTTGGTTCACCCAGTAACGAGGAGAATCCGTTATTGGTGAGCACGCGTATATATGTATATATAGGAGAGAATCGAAGGGCATCAAGGGAATAGAGAGAGAATTTTGGAGACGTAGGTGTGAAGTATACTTAGATGTTTGTTATTTGAACGTATAAGCCTGAGCACGTGCAGCTGTAGTTGAGAAGCGATGATCGTTGCTAGGTTTACTGTTTATATACATGTATTAGTCGAGGAACTTTGGAGGGTTCGAGCGATTTGTATATTTGTTGAAAGTGCGCTACGGAGAGAAACGAAGCTCTATGCTAAGAAATGGTTCATGAATATTCGTGTTTGAGAAGATAAAGAGCTTATTTTATCGATTGACTAGTACTTCAACAAATCAACTGTTTCAAAAAAGTGATGACAGGATGTTGTAAAAGCATTTAAAGACCCGATGCGATTGGTTGTTTAGTATAAATAGTATATTATGCTTTTCAAAAGATAAAGTAAAAGATTTACTGATTTCGTTGCTATGAAAAAAATGAAACCCGCGCAGCGCGCATGGATATGACTATAGTGCTTTAAAAAGTATATGTATTTACGTGTTACATCTCAGCATAACTTTACAATATTACTATTTTACAACACTAGTTTCATCATTTTATTCGTCGTCAAACAACACTCTCATAACGAATAAATATACCAATTTACCCAGTGTAACATCGACATTCCACCCTTAAATCGTATCTCGCTTGCAAATCACCCTGAAACTATGCAAAAACGCCTCATTGACTGTCCCCAACCGACAGAGACACATCGTCCCCTCGCAAAACTTTACAGCTCCCGAAACTTCGATGGATCCTCCTCTCGTACTACTTATACGCACTCCCTCTCTCTCTCTGTGTGTCCCAAAACTGTGCGAACACTCCATATATACATATACGCACACTTATATATATATATAGCTCAAAGAACCGACCCCAGTCGCAATATTCTTTAAGAATAATCTAGTTCACTGGGGGAGCTACTCTCTCTCTCTCTCTCTCTCTTGCTCTCTTCTTGCTATATATATATACGCGACACAGGGACGAGGATAATAGGGAAATAGTTTCGCCCGCTGGATTTACGAGGCGCGTGCTTTATTGCCGGATTTAATTACTCGCGGAGAGAGAAGAAGAGCCATGGAGTAAAGCGAGAGAGAGAGAGAGAGATTCGAAAGAGGGTTAGACAAAGCGACGCGTTCGAAAATTAAGACGCGCTCGGGGATTCTCCCTCCGACGCATGCGACGGCGAGAATGTTTAATAATACCAGGGATTCAACGCTATATACGGAAACCCCTTTTTGAGCTTAAGATGATAAGGGCCTCTGAATTTCACCAGTGAAAATGACCGTTTCATTCGAACGTGCTTCTTCGTTTTTCGAGCCAGATATAAATTGGAATTTTAAGTGCTTATATAAAACTGAGATGAAAATTTTCATTTACCGCGAATACCGATATATAGTAGCTAATGAAACACTTGTATATATCTTGTAAGCAATTGCGTATATAATTGACTAACTACTCGACGTTGTAAAAAAAGCATCATACACGCGTCAAGGATGTTTTCTGCATTGATTACCATAATCGTCGTATATTTCCATCAACAACTCATCAGCGACAGGCAATCAAGATCGTTCTTCGTACAATAATCGATACATCTCTTCATTATCCCCTAATCGCAGCAACTCCGACACCCGTTTCCAGGATAACGCGTAACGCACCGCGCACTTCGCCTCCAGCCGCGCGGTGTGAATTCCCCCTTCGAACAAAGAAGCCGCCACTGCTTCGTACAAATATATATATATATATATATATATATATAGTGTCGCGGCTTCTCCCCCAATTTCCACACGCGCGCGCGTGCGTATATAGCCGCTTGTCCCTCGCGGGCTATACGCGCTACGCGTGAGGATTCTAATTATTCAACTGTACGCTACTGCTGTGTCATCCGCAGGCCGCTAATAAATTCCCAACTGCGCGCGTGGCTCCGAGTGCTTGTGAGAAAGTGTGTGGATGTGTGTGTGTGTGTGTGTGTAAGAAGTTAGTGTGAGGGATTAGTGAGTACCACTTTTGCTTTGGTGAGAAACGATGGAGGGTCTTTCATTAGTGGAAGTGTGATTAAGGTATATATGCAAGGGTATGGAATTTGATAGTACTAACGAATTTTTGTTTGTGTTGCGAATGAAAACTTTGTAAATAAATAAATGAAGGATGACGGGTATTCTGTTAGTTAAATAACACCCGATCCGCATCGTTACGTTGTGTATCCTATGCACATATAACAATTTGATTTGAGTATTTTTCTTTTATTTGTTTTTATATGAAATTTTTTGATTTCAAAATAATTTTACATCGCTCCGATACACTATATTCCCGGTGAACTGGAAAACTTTTATTTCGCTCATTAATTCAAAAACAATAAAGTTTATTTGTTGTCTGAACAAAGACCGTTATTGTATAACGAAAAATAAAAATGATTTTCAATCTTTTGTCTGATTGTTCACAAAATAAGTTTTCAAAAGCTTTTAATTGCAGTCTAATTATTTTAAATAATATATTTTGTGTATATATAGTAATAATTACAAAATATTACATATCTGTTTTTAGCCCAGTAAATTCACATTCACAAATCTATTTTTGTAAAATAAAAATTTTTTAAAATAATATATATCATTCATACATATGCTAAAGCTAATTCTTAACTTTAATGGTATACATGATGAGTAAAAAATTAAATTAATAATAAAGTAAGGTAAAAAAGATATATGAAGAATTATTCTGAGTAAAAATGTTTTTAACATTTACTTTAGGATTAAATAATATCCATTAGTCAAGTAATAAGAAAGCTATTCAAATATTAAATAAGTACACAAGATAAGCAAAAAATGCAAGCTTCCATTTGTGACTATGAAAGTTAAATAATATATAATTCAGTTTTTAAAAGTGCAAAGAAAAGTTTGCTTTTTTACTTTCATATTATGCATTTGATATAGGTATAGACTCGTTATCTAGACTGAATAATTTATATTTGCAAATCCTAAAATCATATACCAAAGTTTTCTCCTTATTCCCACTATATTTGAAAGAATAAAATGTCCATCTATTTACCTGGTGTAAAAATAAAACAATTGGTAAGTAGCGACATTATACATTTATTCTTGATAACAGCTTATTTCTGAATTAAAATAGCTCAATCTCGAAAAAACATTTCCACCACCAAACATTTACCTCCACCTAAACATCCCACACATCTTTGAATAACGCATCAAATCCAACAAAAACACAATTTTCAATAATACCCTCAGTTTGCAAGTAATTCCAGCATCAACCACTCCTTTGTCCGCAGGCGTAAACGCGTTCGCATCAGCTCCCTGTCGCGTGTATATAGATATATATATATCTATATATCTATATATATTTGCCTACGGGCTTTCACTCTCTCTCTCTCTCTTAATCTCGCTTCCTCCCTTTCGCCGAGAGGCGAATCGAAGCGCACGCAGTGCTGCGCGCACGATATTCCGTTAACAAGAAACCGATGTCACGTAGTAAATCTTTCTTCCTCGATGCGGGCGCTCGCGCGTATAGGGAAAATCAAGGGAGGGCTGCTGCTGCCTACTTTTTCTCTCTCTTACTCCCTCCGAAAAAAAAAAAAATAAATCGCAGCGCGTTTATCCGATGGTGGTGAGTCAGACTATTCGCGTAACGGAGTCTTTGTTCTGTCGTCGTCGCCGCACTGTGACCTTGAATTATTATTATTATTTTACAGCCCGAGGGGAGATGCTAAGATGTTACGTATATATATATAAGGATGCGCTAACACCAGTTTGAGAGGAGCGACGCGCGAAAGTGTATATATATATATATGTAAGTTAGTTGGTACAGTATGCAGTCGCTATGGAAACGAGTTGAGACTCTACTGACCGAGTTATATACACGGGGTTTACGTGCAGTGTATGTGTGTATATATGTATATAGTGTGACGAGCGATCGGTATAGAATCACTATCTCTTCTTTGTCTCGATTCGAGGACAGTGTATATACGTGTCTGCATGTATATATGTGTTTGTGGGTGAACTATGCATGGCACGCGCACGTATAAACACCCTTCGAAACTAAACTATATGTATATGAAATGGCTCGTGCAAGTTGGTTGAAGGAATATGAACGCTAAATGATAAGGGGAACTACAAAATTAATATTTATATTTAAAATTTATTTATTGCGTATACATAATACTATTTTTAGTAAGAACTGAATGAATCGTAATCCTGGCGTGGGGTACCTTAATTCTTGTATGCAACAATATAACTGTTTAAATTAAAATTTTGTATTTAATTGTTCTCCTTGATATTAAAATAAAAAATTATAGCTACAAATATGACAGTTGCTTATAAATAAACTTTTATTTTATAATTATGAATAATTCGACTTTGAAAGTTGATCAACATATATAACGATAACGCGCATGGAACTTAAATAATATTTTGTTGGCATCATTCAGACAATGCAACCTTTAACAACACCCAACAACTTACAAAAATGATATTCCCATATCAACATAATTTTTACAATAAGACTACCCATAATATCTATTATTTCCTACAATTTGCGCATCCCATTTACCGCAGAAACCTCCATATACCTCACTTCCTGTGGCCCTTCTCAAAAGCTCACCGCTTTGAGTTATGGCTTTGTGAATTTGGCTCCGCGCGCGTGAGCACGCGCGCCTTGGCAACGTCTAGTCGTTCGAATAACCATTTTATCGGGATAACGCGCTGCTCTCGGATCCTTCAAAACATAATATAATAGCGAGGAGACAATGTTGAAAGTAATCCCAGAGAGAGAGAGAGAGAGAGAGACGCCACGCGAGCTTTGTCTTCCCCTCGGTATATGTTGCCAACGCTTCGTAGACTAAACTTTCGATTAAATTACTTGTATATATAGCTGTATAGGAGGAAGTTTTGCACGAGTTATTTTTCCAAATCGCTTTGGGTTCGTGCTTTAATAAACGCTGATTATTCTATATATGATACATTGTTTGGGGGTGAATGTATCTTCTATGAAATTAATTTTTATACGTGTTCTTGGTATATTTCAAATGTATCGTCGAAAAAATTGATAAGATAAGGATATGTCGAAAATCTCTTTGTCTTATCTCTAAATTTGGAAAAAAAAGGAGAGGAACCGTCGAACACCAGGTGACGGCTATATAATAACTACAAGCAGGCGCACCGCACCTGGATCGCGTCTTAATGAC
Source organism: Torymus tubicola (assembly GCA_035583055.1). Taxonomy (NCBI): domain Eukaryota; kingdom Metazoa; phylum Arthropoda; class Insecta; order Hymenoptera; family Torymidae; genus Torymus; species Torymus tubicola. The sequence continues at coordinate 65,586 of JAWWEQ010000840.1, forward strand.
CAGCCGCTTGTCCTTTTGCTCAGGGGATCAAACCAGAGAACGGTTCGTCCTCGTAAAAGTGTCATTGCCAAACCACCGGGACGATCGCCCGGGACAATCGTCTTCTTTTACGCGCTCGTAAATTCACTCGAGAGAGAGAGAGAGAGAACCATGGATCTTCCCTTTGCCGCTTTTTCCTTTCGTCTTCTCTCTCTCTCTTTCTAGTGCGAGAAGAAGTTTTGCACGAACGTTTCTTTGTACGGGCCACCCTCGCATGCGAGCTGCCGTCGCACGAGTCAGCAAGCGAACAAAGACACGCGGGCCACGCCGAAATCGATAACGCGTGGCGGCAGTTCGTATATATATACCCGCCAATTCAATTGCGAGAGAAGGTGATGCGTTATCTTAATGAGGTTTGCTTTGTATCGACAATGTGTTCGGTATATAAACATTAATATGCATTTCTTTTTTTCTATGTTTTACAAAAAGAGGTATACCTATACGAAATTGGATTCTGAAATTAAATGTAATATTGGAAAGTCGTTTTTATGAGCATTATATTATACATTCGCTTCGAGTTTATTATCACCAAGTAATTCTCTCCCTCGCAACAACGCAGTGTGCTAAGCCTCTTACAACATCCCCTTACAGCAAACCTTGGCAACCCAATCTCGCACCCCATAGGCTGTAGTAAAAAAGAAAAAGAAAAACGCGGTCCTTTGTCCACTCACCCACACGTATATACACACATACATACATTCAACTATATATACATCCACCTTATCAGTTCTATTTCGAATGCAAAGCACGCACGCATTAAACGGTACGAGCTTGCAAGCTCGTGGATGCTGTTTACGTCATTGTTTACTCTCTCTCTCTCTCTTTTATTCTCTACTTTCCCTACGAAAAAAATTTGAATTCGCTGCCATACACGTGTACGCGCGTACATTACCAAAAGGATTTATATATATATCTATATATATATATATATATATATATATATATATATAACAGAGTGG
>JAWWEQ010000859.1:0-66550 GCA_035583055.1 Torymus tubicola
ATCGCAACAGCCAACAAGGCAGGTTCCACATACTTTGGACATGCTCAAAGATGGCTTAAAGAAAATTTTCCGCTAGTGTAGCTTTGTACTCTACATATGCGAATATATTTATATCTGTAGATATATAATTTTGTACTTTTTTATTTTAATAAATACAACTATTTTTATATAAATCAAGTATTATTTCTTATAAAAATTAGAAACCTATTTTGAAATGCATCCCCTAAACACTGTATAGTACCAATACAGTGGTATAACAACCTTTTAATATACATATGGGCAATTAGTCAGTTAACAAACTTAGCTGGCCATTTAAATAGTGTGATTTAATATGCTTTTTCGTCTCTACTCAATTGAACCAATTTACTGAAGCATTTTACTAAAAAATGCACTTCATAGAAAAATTAATTTTTTTCTAAAAAACATTTTTTTTGCTCCATTTTTGTTTATCGCGATGAAGGACTACCTATCTAGACGTATATGTTAGACGGGGTCCGTCCGCAGGAGTAGCGATCATTAATGCGATAATACACTAACAAATTTTTCACGCTCAACCCTTATATATAAGTAGTCAATATAACCATCAATATAAAGGTTTTTACACGTTTCTACAATCCATAAATGAGTTTTTTGAATTCTAGAATACTTAGAAGTAACAAGCCAATCAACATTTTTTACTTTTTCAAACTCTTCTACGGCAACGTCTTGTAAATGTATTATTTTTATAGTATTTACATATTTTTGAACATGCTCTACAAAATCATTAGTATTTTGAATGGATTTTTCACGGGACTCTTGAAGATTATGCGAAGTAGCATAATGTTTCATAAGTCCATCTACACCATCTACGGCTCCTTTGCCGTGCCCAGTAGCAGGAAATAATCATTTTATATCATATAGTACTCGTTTTAATACATATAATTGAAAGCGATTTTTATAGTGGCTAGCGGCGCCGTCTTCAATGGTAATTTTTTTTATAGAATCACAATAATTCTGTTTCAAGTAGGTTATTCTTTTTTTCTACTGCTAGCAAAGCATACACTGAATTATGTTTTCGGCAATCACTTAAAATTTGCAAAAATATGGTAGTTTTAAAAAATACTGGAGGTGTAATATATATAGCAGAAACCGAACTTCTTTTAGTATATGAAAGATTTAAGCCATCTAGCGGACCAATGTACAAGTACACAATTTCATACAAGTAGGTTCGTGTACATATATTATGTATTACTTACGTACGGACACAGATAAAAACCTTTATATTGACTGTTATATCATTGACTATCTATAAGGGTTGAGCGTGAAAAATTTATTTGTGTACTATTTCATTAATGATCGTTATTCCTGAGCACGGCACGGGAATCTAACATATTTTTTTCTATAAGTAAGGATTTTCTCGAAATTTTTACTTTGTAATACCGAAAAATAACCTAGCAAGTCTGTCAGGCGCTCCGTATATCTAAATACTATACTCAGAAATTTTTTTACTGATTCTATCAACAATTCGATGAGATATGCTCTTTTTCAAATAGATGAAAATTCTAGAAATACAGATTCGTACTTACCAACATCGCGGTTTTTATTTAACTAAATAATTTGTAACTATTTTTGTTTCATAAAAAGAAGACTGTCAGGCGCTCCGTATATATAAATAATATACTAAAAAAAAATTCGAGTAATTTCATTAGTATTTGCAAAAGATATTCACATTCTAATATTATGTCGGTAAAACTCGGAAATTTGGGAAAACATTCTCGTACAAAATAAAAAGATTTTAAAGCGTCAATCTTTTTTTAATAAAGTTCGTACGAACTTTATTTAAACTTTATCTAATTTTCATAATAATGCAATTGCAAAAAAAAATTTCTGCGGTAAGGTTTGGCGGAACTTTACCAAAACTTTCGTAAAAACTATGTAAAACTTTTATAAAACTTTTCTCTTATCTAACGAAAAAAGTTTACAAACATGAATTTTTGTAATAAGTTTATAAGAACGTTAATTAAACTTTATTCTAACTTTTACAAAATGTAAATATGAATTTTTGGTTATAAAACTAAATATATAACTAAATTTATTAAAATCACTTTCGTGATATTGAACAAAATAAATAAATAACATTTCTTATTTTTTCTTCGTAGCGTCAAGTCGTGTCATTTCATTTTTCCTTTTATACACTTTTCTTCCAGTTTTTCTTTTATCTTGTTGAATATCTTTCGTGTCTTGTAATTTTTCTTCTGCCACTCTTAGTTTTGCTTTGTACTCTTTCAGTTCTTTTTTCATTTTTTCTTTCTCTTGATCTAGAAATTCTTTTCTTATTCTATCTTTCTCTTGACCTAAAAGTTCTTTTTTCATTTTCTCTCTCTCTCTTGATCAAAACTTTCATATTTCTCATTTTCTACATTGGTTCCCTCATCATGTTGAACTTCTACTTCCATTTCAATTTGATTTTTCAATTTTTCTTCATTCTTTCTCTTTTCTGTTTCAATGTTTTTAAGCTCGGTGTCATTCTTGCATAAAAGTAGGTGGTGCCAAAAATATCAGTGGAGGTCTGCATTGACAAGAACAGTCTTTAATTTTATCTCCATGAGGATACTGACAATTTTTCTGGTTTTTGCCTGTTTTACATTTTAAGGATTGAGTACTTTTAGGAGATTTAGTAGGTCTTGGCAAAGGTACTGGTGGTATACTGTGAGTTAATACTTCAGTTGATACTAAAGTTGTACGGTTATCCTATTCCATACAAAGATTGTCTGGATCACCTTGACTAGGCAATCTTTCGCATGCCATACGTTCTGGCCAAGAGAAACCGTACTGCTGCATGAGAGGGGCACATCCCGTTCGGGCCCGCTTACAAACACTTCTGTAAGCTGGAAGAGGTTTAGTGTATTCTGGTAATATATCAATTTTCTCTTTATGAATAACTAAATTATCAACTTTTCCTTTTTCTAAATTATTGTCTTGCTCCGTTCCTTTTTCTTTGTCTTTCATGTTTCTCATTTTTTCGGTAAATTTTGAAAAACTTTACTCTACAAATTTTGTTTGTTTAATTTCTAATTTATCTTCTGTATTTGATTTTGGCGTTGATTGTATCAAATTCAGTAAATGTGTGCTATCCTGATTTTCACATTTTAATAATTTTTGTTTATGTTGTGTTAAATTACTACGAACACTTTCTTTCTTTGATCCCTCTTTCAGATTCCTCAAAGTTGCACAAAGAGCAGTCAAAGTCTCTCTGTATTTTTTAGATATTAATTGATACTTTGCGTTTGGAACACTATCATTTACAAAAACTGAAATATAATCAAATAAATTATGATGATATGAAAATTGCTTAACATTACTGTAATTTGTTATATCTCTTACTTTGAACTGCTTCATAAATATTATCTGGAATAGGTTTCCAGTTGTTTTTCCAGTTGGGGAGCTTTTGTAATTCATTATGACCCATGATCAGTCTCATCAGTCGTCTAACCATTTCCCGAGGATTTTTCTTATAGGTTTATTTTATACAATCCATCTTAAATTGATTTATAAGAACTTCTGAGTTCTGAACAAGTTCAACCTAAAAATAATATAAAAAATATTTATTATATGGATGAATAAATAAAATCTATTAATCTTAAATCTGTCCAACGAACTTTGTCCGTCATATTTTTTGGGTTGGGTTTACAGCTTGTAAACTCGAACTCGGTGAATTACATTTTACGCGGCTTGAATCTTGACTAACCTGAAATATTATTATTTTATTTTACGTGGTTTTTATTGTTATAATCATATACTATAATATTAGATCAAAATTAATATTGTTTTGTAATACCTGGATAGATTTTGCAATATTCAACAATTGCTGCAAATATTTTATGTCATTCTCTGAAACTATAAAAACTGCATTTATTTTTGGTGTATTATTGCAAAAAATATTAATAATTCTCTATATTTACTTGAAGGTAATTTGAAACAGATACAGGGTTTTGAGGTGTTGTTGTTATTCTTTCTCCAATTTTTTTGTATTTCCTCTTCGACTTCCGTAGAACTTTCGTCTAGTATATTTTATCAAAATCCTCTTCTATAGCCGGATTTTCTAGTCTGCAAATAATTATCGATGATAAAATATATATTATTATATTATCATACGTTCAGCTTGCTTGTATATCAAAGCTCTGATGCGCCAGCATAACGACAAGAAGATACGCCCCAAGAGTTCGAGTAAGTCACGCGGCGTTAGCAGAGGTTGGAACTCAGGACTAAAATCTGCGGGTCTATATGTTCAAATCTGACTGGCGATGGTGCGTGATTAGTCAGAAGTAAAAATGAAAGCCAAGTGTTTTTCTCCCGGACGTATGAAGCTGATAATGTGTGCGTTTGAACTTTACATCTTTTACGGTTCGAACTATTCTCTTTCCTTTCCTCAAAAAACACCACGATTACAAGATACATAATACACTGAATACTACAAGGGCCGACATGACACAAGCTTTAACGTACCGGCGCGTACTTACTTTTTAATCATTCAGCCGTCACAATATAAAAAAAATACTTACTCGTTAAAATTATGTTCATATTTCTCAGTTTCTTGATCCGATATTTATATCGGTGACATTCGTTCAGCAAAAACGGGAGTGCAATGAAACGGTGGCTGAAACTCTTGAAAAATTTTGTGTACATTTCGAGTGTTATTTTGTGTTTAGGTGGACAATAGATTGCTGATAAAATAATCGAGCCTTTAAATATTTTATAATTACACTAATTGCTTGCAGGTACTCATTCGTGTTCCTTTTATATTCATGATGTTCTATTTTCGACTTGATAATGTCTGTTGTTCCTCCGTGCACATTACCATCAGGATGATTGATATCATATATTGAATAATTATTTGGAATTTTCAACTAGCTTTTGTTTGTAAAATGCGTTTCTGAAATTAACATAGCGTCAATATTATGTTTAATTAATAATTTTTTTAATTCTAGACTTCTCTGTGTTAATTCGTTAGCGTTCCAAACTGCTATTTTAATTTGTTTACTGAATTTTATTTACGAAGCTTGTTAAAAGGTTCAACATTCTATCCAAAAGTCGGAGTTAACATCGCATTGGGATCCGCTGATCTCATCGGCTACGTACTCGACACAGAATATCGACGAGATGAAAAAACGAACGAAGTGTGCAATCTGCAAAGAAAAAGGTCACTGGGTGCGAGAGTGTCCTCGGAAAAATAAGCAAAGGACCAACAGCTACACGAAATCGACGATGGAAGCTGGCCTTCTTACCGATGTGAGCTCGTTTTACTCCAAGACAGTGAGTAAAGACGAGAACATCTGGTTGGCCGATTCAGGTGTAAGCATGCACATGCCATTTCATTGGGACTTCTTCACGAAATTGGACACAAAGAATGTCAATTATTTTGTGAAAATAGCAGATGATAAAATCTTGCCTGCGGCAGGAAAAGGAATTATCATAATTTGTGAAAATCTTAATAGAAAGAAAAACACAAAAGAACTATAGAATGTGCTGTTTGTCCCGGACCTGAAGAGGAACTTATTTTCCATCACAGCAGCGAACGGCAAAAAATACTCGTTCTACTCGTGTTCAAAATTTTGTGAAGTAATCGACCAGCATGGACGATTATCAGAACGTGGTGTGAGACATGGAGGTCTTTTCAAACTGTTATTTAAAGTCCAAATACCAACGCAGTGCAATATCGCCGAGTCGAAGGCGAATATATTAAAGCTCTGGCATGAGTGAATGGGACATATAAATGTGCGCCCGTTGCTCAACACCAGCAAGACTATGATTCAAATAACAGTAAAAGAAAAAGAAGACTTTCATTGTGAAGCCTGCATCATGAGTAAGCAAACTCGCAAAACACATCGCGGACAGTGGCACGAGAGCAGAATTTCAAGGCAGGTGAGAAGATTCATACAGACGTCTGTGGGTCGACGAATGTAGAATGTCTGCGAGGTTCTAAATACTTTCTTCTATTTAAAGATGAGTGCACAAAGTTTGGTACTTTCTTTCTTAGCTTGGGATACAGTTTTTGTTGCAATGGCTTGCAAACCAGGCACCTTTTGTAACTAGCTGGATGCTTTCCTCCACAGTTTGCACATTCTCATCTTCAATTTTTCCTTTGCTAAGCCTAATGGAATAGATGGAATGGAGAATAGATTTCAACGCAGATTGCTTGAAGAGGTATCTACATACTATCGCAAAATTATTTTTTTTTGTTAAATTCTTTCATTACTTTTGTTATGTAATTTTCTGCTTTTTCTTTACGATCGCAAACCAATCAATCGCTTTAATCTTCCACTCGTGAACGCAATTAAAGTTCTCGAAGCTAGAATTTCCAAGCCCGTCGGTAGTTTTAGATTATTTAAACTGGACACACGCATCTGTCCAAACTCCATTTGACGAGTCGATCGCGCGTGTGGGCCCTCACATCGACTGACGAAGAAACTTCAGGAGAATCACGTTGATTGGCTTATTGTCTACGAGCTCGATTGTTTTCTGGCCCCGGAAGAGCTCGCCAATGTGCCATGGGAGTCTAAAACAACTTTATCTATACTCTACTCCCCTCAGTTAGTGGCGACCAACAGAGCTTTTTTGTCCTTGTATGGCGAAATTCCAGATTGAATTGTTGCAGGGTCAACAATAATTTGAACATTGATTGTTGAAATTAAAAAAATAATGTAAACCAACTACGATAAGTCATAAAGCGTTGTATAACTTTTTCCCACAATTTTAAGTCCAATTTTTATTTTGTTTTTTTTATTTAATGTTTATATAAAAATATTCATATTTTAATAAACGTTCGATCATCATCTTTACTATGGTACTATATATACCCAAAAATATTTGCTTTAATATTTGATTAAAATTAGTTCGTAAAACGTTAATACTTTACTCTAACATTTGTTTGACGTCATACTGTAAGACAAACGTATGATTTGAAAAGTCAATGAAAACCTCCTTTAAACTTTTTAACTTATAATTTAAAAGTGAAATCAAATTAAAAACGTTTTATAAATTTTTACTAGTAATTAAATAAAAAAAGCGTGTTCTCTGTTTTATACAAAAAGGCATGTTGCTTTTTAAACCTATTTCCTAATCGGACTTTTTAATCAGGGCTTCATTTCTTTATCTTAACAGAATAAACTATCAATATTGGCAATTTTCTCACAGAAACAACACACGACTCATTTTTCACATGGCGAACACTTTCATTAATCTGTGCCATAAATTACGACAAAAAGCTGAGTATACTCTCCAAGCAAGCACGGACATCTACACAACTACTCTTCTCCAAAGAAAGTGAATGCAAAAGAAACAAAAATAGTTTTTTCTTTTTTGGTCATAGCCGTTGCTCACTACAACGCACTTATAACTATTATTTTAGGTGACCCTAAAGTTACAACTATGACATTATATACATATATATGTATACGAAAACACAAAGAAATGTAAAATATTTGTTGTGACTGTAAATAATGATTTATTTATTTTTTCATAGTATCATCTTTCTAATTTAATGGGAAATTCATTCGTGCGAAATGAAATTATATTATTATTTCAAGTTTTTAAAAATATCGTATCGCAATATGAATAATTGATACCCATCTAACTAACACGAAATTTAACTAGATTAAATAATTTATTTAATTAATTATATAATTAATATATACATTTTTATATTTTCTTGTTCCAATTGTTATTGTTTACTCTTAATGACACAATTATAGTTATAACAGTGTACAGCTTCTGTATACTAACTATAATCTCCAAATATGGCGGAACGCCTAATATGGGCCGTTACGATATTTCGAAATATAGTCGGCTCTATTCTTTGATTCTTTACATTTCAACTCTAAATGAGTAGTTATACATTTTTATATACATCAATGTATTTTTGATTAGGGAAGGTGAGTGTTGGTTTCAAATAGCTAAAAATTTTGTCAAGCAGCCAAAATCAAATGAATTCAGTTTATTAAAGATGTGTAATGTCGGCTCGCATAATAAATGATTATTGTTTTAAAATCAGTACAAAGCATTTTGAATCATTTGTTTTGATTCAAATATTTTTCAATTAATTATTATACGATAAAAAGTTCTTAAACTCTTTTTTAACTAATAAAATGGTCTAATACCGAAATAGTATATTAGTCATAATTAATAAGTTGCTAAAAGTTTTTTTCTTTTCCCATTTTTTTTTTAATAGCGAACCACATTTAATGCTTAAGGCTTCATTTACAAAAATCTTATTAGTAAAGGTCTATTCTAAATAATTTTCAGATATAAAATCCAGTATATTTTTTATTAAATTTTTATATGAAACAAAAATTTCACAAAGAATACATATCGTTGACTATAACAAATTTTAATAAGTCATACTTGAGATTCATTAAGATATTAGACTCGTTTAGACATGAGTCCAGTACACTTAATTAATAAGTACGCCGACGCACGTGCGCAAGCTTACAAATATCTCTCAACAGAATCTTCTCCGAGTCTCTGAATGGGTGCGGGACGTCAGGAGAAGGTTCACCCAGTTCTGTCGTGCGTTCAAACCGTCGATTCAGCTATATAGGAAACCAAGAGAAGTCCAAAAAACGAGAGAGATCAAACGAGAAAGGGAGAGAGAGAAAGCGAGAGCAAACTAAGTATACGGGTGCGGTAGTGACAAAAAAGAAATAACGCCAAGCTCGCGGACCGAAAGACAAAAACATCCTCCTCCAATTTCATCGAGATATTTTTCCCTTTCTCTCTTCCCTTTTTTATGGCGTGATATCGGCGATCCGACCTCTCGATTCTCTCTCACCCTCTCTTCCGTGTACACGAAAAAATGAGACACTTTTGCGTTTCATCGATGGCAGAGGACGGAGAAAGAGAGCAAGAAAGAGAGAGAGAGAGAGAGAGAGAGAAAACAAGAAAGTGAGAAAGAGAGAGAGAGAAAACAAGAAAGTGAGAAAGAGAGAGAGAGAGAGGCTTCGAGGGCTCGGTTGAGACCACAGCTGTAATTGAGATGAAAGAGGAAGCGGTTGGTGACGCTATGTCAATAGACGAGGCCGTTCCGTTGACGAGAGAATTTGTAAATTATAACAAAGACAGAATTAACTGTTTTAAAAGATTAAAATGTGTTTGATACTATAAAAAACCAATATTAAATATAGATTTGTTCTTAATTTCTTCTTGGAATTCGCAACATTGCATTTCATTAAGAAATTTATCTTTATTTTAATTTCTTTGTATTTCCTCATTTATTGAAATAGGCATATTATTAAACCTCATTTTCTGATACTTTGAAATGTCTAGATATAGACATCGCAAATCTCTGGTAATTAAATTTAACTTTAGCCAATATTTCAAAAAGATCAATAAAATTTGAAATTCGTATACTTAAAATAAAATTAAATACAAAGATCAAGATGAATCACCAAGTTAAAGAAGAAAGAATGACCAAGCACTGTAATATTTAAAGAGTGCAATACGAGGAGCTCGAAAATAGAGAACTTATTTTCACTTATAGACAAGTGAATTTGAAGTACTTTTTTGATCGGACAGCGTACTTGTTCAAAGTTTCGTATTACAAACTGCGAGGAAGAATTTTTCGTACTACACTTAAGTAACCAAAAGCGTATACAATATAAATATAAAGTTTCAAATACATCTAATATGAAAAAATACTTTTTTATAATATTAATAAATCATTTCCATCTCTGACATTTATTCATATCAACAATAATACTGAAAAAATTATACATCACTCGTTCTTTTCTACTTAAGTTCTGAAAATGATTGACAAATTTATTGTAAACACGAATGTTCTCATATCTATACGAGAAATTAGTATACAAATTACATGACGCGCGAGCATAATCACTCGTAACGAAAACAAACACACACACACACATCTCGTTGAATTAAACTAAAGGTTTGCGCCTAAGCGCGCGTGCAATTGACCGGACAAGTACGTTTGTAAAGCAGAAAGAAACCACGAGGGTGGCACTATGCTGTTCTAGCATTTACAGCGGGTGTTGTTGTTGTGTACCTTCCGCGTTCGAATCGTACGTGACGTTCGCCCGCGGGCGTCGCCGTCTGCGCGCGAGCACGCGAACAAAAGTGCACTGCCACTAAAGTGGCAGCAATTTTGTGTTTCGCTGTTTCTGTTTTTTTTTCTCCTTCTTCGAAACTTGGTTTTGACATGTAAACGAAAAAACCTGTACGATCAGGAACAAAGTAAGTTTAATATTGTAAGTTGATAGACAGATTCTATTGATAATGAAACTCATGTCAAGAGTTTTTTTCAAAATTTCAGTCAGTTTTCAATGAATCCCGGCCTAAACTAAATACAATAAACCATGGTAAACTTGTTATGCCGTATTTTTATTAGAACGGTAACGGAGGGAAAGGAGTAGTTTAAAGCATTATACCGGATGTATCCCTTGGCTAAATTATAGGTCAAAGGTGATGTTAAGAAAAAGAGGTTGGAGGTCTCGCCCTCTTCTTCCCGTAATGAATAGTGCAGATACACGACGATCTGCATAAAACAAAAACAAAAATATAGTTATTATTGTGCATCCGTTTAGCCTGAGAATTCTTTAAATAAAATTTAAAAAGATATAATGAAACTGCAAATGCAGGGATGAATCGCAAAAATTTGTGTCAATATTTTGAATTATTTTTGTTATCCGACTTAGATTAACATAATTTTGGCTAGAGTTGAAAATTTTCAATTTACTTTCTATAGTTACATTTTTTTCAAGACATTATCTTTAGGATTGTTCTAGGCTGAATGATTGCCATTTCAAAGAAAGGTTATTGTCAAAAACTTATCAAAGAAGAACACTCAAAATATCTATAACTTAGCTTCTTCAAAGTATTAAACTGCGCGGCTGAGTTTTCTTCATTTTTGGCAACTAAAAGCATGTACCGAAGTTGAAGTAGAATCCGAAATCCCAAGATCCTGGCTACTACGTAAGTACAGTAAGGAAAACTACATATTTCCGTTCGTGAATATATTTTAACTGAACGCATTTTTAGCAATGTGACGAACCAACTTCTTATTCATACCCACCAAATAAAAGATTCGTATGATTGTCTTCATCATACACACTGTTAGAAAACTTCCATATATATATGTATATAGAGATATAGTATGTTTACATTTTGCGTCCTCAAGAGCACACATTGTATATCTATACATATGGAAGTTTTCTAACAGTGTATATACTACAACTGGATTACAAGTAAGAAATATATACGAAATTCAATACATATTTTTTAGTAACAAGCGTTTATGCCCTCCACTTAATTAATCAATCAACAAGTCCTAACGAAATCTTTCCAACAGATTCTTAGAAACTCTTACCGCTCCTACCAAACATTCTTTTCCATTCAACAGCCTGAATACCAATTAATCCACGGACTCTAATATCTGCATGCCCATCCCAAGAGTTCTTCCTATGGCAGAGGACGAGCGCACGCCTATACGACGATGCAGCCGAATTTTCCTCTCGGAGAAGAGACCCGAAAAGAAGAGTCGAAGCCGAGCGCAGTCGCAGAGGCGCACGTCGTCGTCCCCTCGCAACTTTTCACTATGCGCATAAGAATCACGCGGAATAATTCGCGCGGACGAATCGACAGACGCGAGAAGAATATCCCAGTCCGAGAGTGCGCGAGAGAGAAGGAGAGAGAGAGCGAGAGAGAGAGAGAAGAAGTAGAAGAAGTTCGGGTCCGGTCGGACCGGATGTACCCGTGCGCGCCTCGCCGAGGGAGTTGAGAAAGAGAGAGAGAGAGAGGGGAGATAGAGAGCGTTGAATCGATCCGAAAGTTGGAAACTATCTGTGTCTCTGTCGCTCCCTTTCACACAGTTTGCCTCGGGTCCGTCCGCGCGTAGTCGTCGACGGCGACGTGCGTGCACGAGTGTCCGCGCCGGGGTTTATGTAATACGGTCGCGAATTTTTCTCTTGGGCCACGCTAGTATAAGTATATAGTTGTACACAGTACCGCGATGGAATGTCCGAACTCGGCCTTTCTTATCGTTCTAACATACCCTAGCAGACAGAGGGTATTTTAGCTGAGGTTGGTTGGTATAAAAAAAATTTTTTTTGTTCGTTGAGAATAAAGCTATATAAAAGAAATAATACATCGAAACTGAGAAGTATTTGGGATTATTGTTGTGTTTTATTTGAGAAAAGTAATTCATGTATTCGTTTTTTTTAAATGTTGATAATACTAAATATATTTTTTAATAAAAAAAAATAGAAAATTAGAAATTTATACAAGAATATATTTTCTTTACTTGAAAAGTTTTTCAATACAGAAATTTTTTTTTCGTTAACATGTTTCTTACACGTAAAATTACTTTGGTAATGTCTACTAAAAGGAGCACGCGGTCATATCAAATACGTATAAACTTTGTTTATATATCAACATAAAAAAAATTTGTACACAATGTACAGACCTTTCAAAGCCATATGAGGGGAATGTATATGGAATAAACGTTGTTCCTCAGCCGACTTTAGGCCACACGGTACCCACACAATTTCAATATTAGTTCCATATTATTTTCCCGAGAACAATAAATAATAGAGTAATGATTGACTTACGATTTATTTTACAGCCATACAGAGCCTGCTTGTACTTATTTTGAAGTGATTTAAAAAAAAAATAAGATATTGACATTTAAAAAGAAATAGTAAAAACAACCGAAAAAGATATCATTTTTTTATATTTGGCAAATGTATAAAATAAAGCTTCTAACTTTAGAAGCTTCGAACTCAAATAATAATCCTCATACAAACCGATGGGGATGTTACCTCAGATGGCTGAGTGCGTTACTTGCCTTGTTACAAACTGAGCGAGAGATTGGGATAAATTAATACAGTTTCTGTGCCTAAGCCTACGGAATGTGACCTAAACTAGACCGACCATCCCAGGGTGGGTTTCCCTAATCAGAATTTATCTCACGTGGTTTGCCTATAGGTTTTCCCTACCCCATAGGCATAACCCTGAGCGAATGCGGGATATATAAAAAAATGGTATGAAAAAGAAGTTTAGATATAAAGAAAGATTCGCTAGAGGAATATGTAAGTAAATGTAATAATAGGAAAAATGAAAATAGTAAAAGTGTGGATGGATACGCATTAGGTCAATAGGCTGCGTGGGAATCACAATTTTTTTTAATCATCTTGATACAAAGCATATTTTTAAGTGCTGTGTTCGATGTAATTAAAAAATATGGATAAGGTATTTTAATTCAACTCAATCCAAATATACTTAAATATGTCATATTTTGAAAAAGTAAGTCATTTTCTTTTATATATTGAAATCAATAAGAATATAATAAAAAAAATAGGTTTACTTCTTCACCAAGTGTTATTTATTAATTTACGACTATTAAACGGGCTCAGAAACTCTTGATACAAAAACAAAAACAAAATGTTAAAATTACATTAAACTTTAATTAAAGTTAATAATTATTCGTTAAAAATATATTTACCTTACTAAATATAATCACCCACCCTCCCTTGCAATAGAAAAAATCTCATAATATTCTTCAGATTCGTATGATTGATGTTATATATTAAGGTATTTTAAAGAGAAAAATATGATCGATTATTTCTCTTAAGAAAATCATTTTGAACAATCAGTTAGCGGCGGATTTTCCATCCTTAGTTTTCTGTTTATAAACAACATAATTTATTCCCATGACCTATAGCTACTGCATTTTAAAAATACCAAGTATTGAATTATTTTTTGTATTAATTAAAATAGCGATGTGGTGCACAATAATAAAATTCTCTCTATTTTTGTAGTGTCGAACAGCAGGACATGAAAATTAGCTTTACCTTCCGCTTGCTTTTCGTGTTACGCCGAGTCATCCTGATTTGCATTTAAAACAAAACTCACTCATTGAGTATGCTAATTTTTTAAAATTTTAACTAATTCCCGTATTTCAAATTCAGCTAATATTTTCCAAAGTTTTCCTACATGCTAATTTATCGTAACGTTGTTTTTCTTTTCAAATTTTTTTTTGTTTCAATCTAAAACAAAAAATAAACCAAGTCTGAGAAACCTCAGATTCAAAATAGTTGTATAGCTTGATCATGTAAGTTAAAATAAAAAAATTTAACATTATATATCTCAACATCGCGATTATTAAATTAATTTTCCAAAAAATACTTCCAATTTCATCGTAAAGTAACCATGCGTGATACATATACGTACGTCCCTCGTCCTTGGTCGAAACAATCCCGAAAATCCGTCCTCGAAATTCCCTAGCCGTTGGCGGCGTGGTTACCCAAAAAGCCCACCCATAACCCTCAACAATCCTCTCCCACGTCTCTCTCTCTCTCTCTCCCACAACCCGCACACATTTTTCTCCCTCCCGATAACCCGAAAATCCCGGCCACTGATCGCCGCCGCGCCCGCGGCTTATTCTGCATTAAACGCATATCGTCGAGCCACGTGTCAGCGTGCATGCGAGCACTACACAGTGCATCATCACGGTCCATTGGCCGGCGGCGTTCATTCAGTCGCCGTTCGCGCAGCGCAGGCTTAATAGCTGCAAAACACGTGTGCTTCAGCAAGCCTCTCTCTCTCTCTCTCTCTATATATATATATATATATATATATATATATATACGGCACGAGGAGAGGAAGGAAGGAAGGAAGGAAGGAGGCGCGCACACGCATCGATCGCGACAATGTGTCCTTTGAACTCTCGAGAGTATTATATAGAGCTAGGAGTGGCGGCGAGCCGATAGCGAAGCGAGTGGAGCGAACCCCGCACGCTGCCCTCCGAGCGAGATAATTCCAAGCGATATCAGAGGGAGGGAGAGAAGGGATGTGACACGACCGCCCTCCGGGTTCCGGGCGATAGCTCGCTGCGTGCCCGCCTTTGTTTCTTTTCGCGACGCGCGGCGCTCGGGTACCTATAGTAGCGGTTGAGCGGAGAATTGGCTAGACCTATATAGATATGTGTATATATATATATATGGGAGAGGGATAATCGGCACAGTCAAGAGGAATTATGAAAATCAATTAGATCAGAGCGTTTAAAAGGTCATTTTTTGTCTTTGTTGTACCGTGATCGCAGTGGGATTTGTTTATTATGTTCGGAATGCAATGGGTCAAGACTTACCTCTTTTCCAGCGTTATTTTAAGTATAATTCCTCGGTTAAAATCATAAATAAATTTTGTTCTTTCTGAAGCATGATTTTGTTTACATCGTTACAATAAACAACAAAAATATTAAAGAACCATTAAAGAAATGTGTCAAAGTGTTTTTTAATATATATTAAAAATTAAGTGTTTTTTAAATTAACATTTTTAAAGGCAATTTTAACAGGTCGATTGAAACTATCGTTTTGTGCATTATACTTTTGTATGTTTAAAGTAACTTTTTATTGCGTAGAACGCGGATACCTGGAATCAAAGTATATAGGTCAAATTATACAAGATGTATTAAAATATACATTTATCTTACTCTTATTTTGTTATTATTTTATATATTGATCTTATTTTTCGTTAGTTGGATATCATTTATCCACGTCTCTTCAGTAGTTACCTATTACCTTCACTATGAAGAACTATTTAATAAAAAACAATATAAATTCTGAAAATTATTTTTGTGTAAGGAATTACTCATCGACATATAGTATACAATCATTTTTATGCATTTTTTTACAAAAATAGAATGGGAGACAAACAATGTCAGATACGACATAATTACGTTTGCTTCTGTTAGAATACATGGATATGTCTTATAGAAAATGTATATATAGGTAATATGACAAGAACTCCATCGGCCCTTGGACAATCATGAGGACAATTATAGGCGGAAAGTGTTACTTTTAGGCCGTCAAACATACTCGCTACTGTTCAATTATTTCGTGTACAAGTATACAATTTTACCTAAAAGTTAATTCATGTTTAATGAAAGAATCATAATGACATAAATAAATATAAAAAAAACATCTATTGCTCTATTTTTTGTTGCCTTATAGACTGCTTCTCTTAATACAAATTGTTATAAATTTTATAATCCTGAGAATGGTGAAGCATAACTATGATAGCCAAGTTAAGAGAAGAAAAAAAAACATTTAGGAGATCCTTTGATTTCTGTTAAGAAAAAGTTTGCATATTTAGAGGAAAAACAAGGGTTAATGGTGCCAAAACAGAGGGAGAGGGAAAAAATGAGAAAGAGGGAGAAATGAGAGGATGGTTTTACTTTTGCATATTATATTGTACAATTTTAAAAATAGAACGATTTCAAAAATAGAACAATTTTAACATGAAATCTCTTCCAAGCTGTTCAATTAGCTTAACTGCTCATCATGCGCATGATACGTCCTTATTTGCTAGCTACCGAGAGAGTAAACGCGGAATAGCTTCACTTGGCCACTAGGCTATTTCTTTTGGTATATTAGAGCATATCTTACCTTAAGGTGATGTAACACCCGTGCTACTACTCAATTCTTGGTTCCCATTTTTCGGTAGGTTGTAAGTTTAGTGAAGAATACTGATTAATGATTCATGGCATTATTATAAAATACTATTTCTTAACAAAAGAGTAGGTGTTTATAGTATTTATTATCAGGATTCTGTCAGTATAAAAATAATAATGAGTTGCTGATAAAAATAAATAAATATTAGCGGCTAAAGTGTATGTATATACACTAGGAGTGTGAATTATAACAGCACCTCGATCTAAAACGAAAAAAAAATTTCTAATATACTTTTTAGTTTATATTTAATAGGCATAGTTTCTATATTAACGTGTTTAGAAATAAAAATACATGTTTCTTATTAAAATTTAAATATAAAATTTAGTAAAATCAGAAAGCTCTTCTCGGGGCCCCCAGTTTGATACGGCACTCACCGCTCATGCTACCTTAATAAGCTCTTCAAAAAGTTTCAAGTTTTTGAGTAAAAAAAAAATCATAAAAATTGAGGATTTATGGAAAAATTCAAAAATTTCAAATTTTCAATTAATTCTTGCTTTAGAACAATTACACATTTTGTTCTAAAACTTCATATTTATATTTTGGGGCTGATTTGGAATGAGTAAAAAAAAATTGAGGAATTTCAAATTTTTCACCTGTACAATTGACGTGAAGTTACCCATATATAAATAATTATAAATTAAATTATTATTTACTTCGTCCAAATTAAAATTAATTTTATTCTAAAATATCATAATTTTTAAGAAAATTTTCATATTTTCAAAAGTTTATAAAATAAACAATTTTGATGTCTTTCGCATTAAATATCTTCAAAAATTTAATATGTTATTTTTACCTTTGAAATTATAAGCTGTCATAAGACGACATTTTTCAAAGATTAATTCGGCATCTTACCATTACTTTAGGAAAATAGCGAAAATCCACCTAGACCGAGTATCGAAGTTAAGCAGCACTAGCGTGGTTAATCATACGTACATCGATGATCTAAAGTGTGGTCTGTATATGAATGATTTAAATATGTTTTTAATGTCCAATCTCATGAAATATGAGACAAATATATGAACATACTCGAACACAGAGTGATGATAAAGCGAAGTCATAGTTTTCCGGCATGCCCAAAACAGAAATCTGAATAATGAATGCACTCTGAAGTTTTGTATCATTAAAATAAAGATTTTTGAGAACCTGAATGGGAGAATATACGTCACTTGCTCCGGCCAAATAACTTTTATTAATTGAATAGTAAATTATTAATGAGTTCTGTAAAAGTATTTCTATAATCGTTTTGGAGAAAAAGAATGATATGGTGTTACAATAAATAATACAACATGAACAAGATGAATCAAATTACTCTAGGTTCATTTATTATTATTTTCATTATTATTATTACAAAAATATTTTTTTAAATACCATACTTTCGTGATATCTTTCTCATTTACAAAACGAAAATGATAATACTGAATTAAAATAAAAGAGAAAACAAGGAGTTTTAATCTTACTTTAACTCAGAATTATTTTCATACGATCATCTTTTGTTCACTATTCATAAAAGTTATGATCTTTCTCAAAAATACACGTCACAACTTCTAGCAGTATAACAGTCCAAATCTAATTGAGTTTTTTGAAACTACATACAAAAGTTTTACTGGTGGTTTTCAGTAATTTTAGTTAAGGAAGACGCAATTTACTAATGCACCTAGGTTGGTTTTGTATTCTTTTAGTCTTAATGCACTTAAGAATTTGTTCAATGTTAAAATAAAAAATTTGAATAAAAGATCAAAGATATGAATAAATTCTAACTGTATGCATACACCAAAGCTTGATTTGACACAGATATTCAAATTTTAAAAACCAATTTATATAAAAATTAGTTATACAGAAATGATTCGCTTAGCTTTATATCCTATTTTATAGCTACTTATAAGAGTGCATCAATAAACAAGCGTTCAGAATTATATAAAATTTATTACAATATAATCAAAGTAATATATAAAGTATTATGATTTTTGTATACAAATTCTGTAATAAAACTTATTTTTACTTTACTAAGCTTTTTATTTACTAACTTTTTATTACTATACTTTAATAATAAATTTAAAAATTCGATTAATTTTTTGCAATATTTTTTTTACCAAACTTATTTTAAATATGATTTTAATCCTACATTATAAAAGTGTAAGACCATACATACACAAATTTTAGTTCTGGTAAAACTCGGGAAAAATTTTGGTTTCAGTGGAATTGTTAAAAAAACTTTTTCTCTAAAAAAAAGTAGTGTATGCCCTGCGAAAAACAGCCTACGCATTTTACGCTCATCGTGGAAAAAAATAGTATACGCACCACGGGAAGAAGTAAAGAATGCCTCAGATCGCATGTTTGTCAATTTACATACGCTCTGGGACATTATTCACTTTTCCTCTCTAGGTGCGTAATATACTATTGTAATAAGAAAATTCAGCAATTCAAAATTTTAAATTGTTTCATTGTACAATTTCTTTCAAACTTCTACCAAACTAAAGAATATATTCTTACACGATTAAAATGTTACTTCTTGAAACAATATACATGGTTGGCTGAATCATACTTCACCTATGATGTACATATACATAGTATTAAAATAATTATAGATAATTTACAATAATCAAAATTTATTAATAAGTACAAAAAACTTAAATTCCTTCGAACGATTTTCGAGTCGATTTTCTACGGTCTTATCATACTTAAACAATATCGTAGACGAAGAAAAAATTTAAAAAAATGCATATAAAAAATAACAATTTATTTACTAATTTAAACTATTGGTATTAATTTAATAGTACTATATTCTACAAGTACTTTACAGTACTATAAAGATATTATTTTGCACAGTACAAAAATTTTGTATATATATACATATATCCCTTCAGATAAATATGCAAATGATAATTAGTTCAAAAGAAAATAATGAGAAAATGCGATGCAAGAAAAAATAAATAATTGTAGTAATGAATGATCACACATTCGTGTATAAATTATTTTCTGTGAAGTTTTTTTGAATTTATTTTCGCAAAAAACTTATAGTGACGTTGAACCGGATATTCTTTAAAAGTGCAGGAATCCATATATCGATATTTTTTCTGCAATCGATTTTTAATTTATTGATTTTATTATTCATAATAAAAATTGAGAATGAAAAAATATATGAAGATCTTGACTATATAAAGGTGAAATTTAAAATTTGGTCTTCGGTGCAAACATTCCACATTTCAAAAATTTATAAAGTGGATTATAAAGCCTTTAGCTCAATATTTATCTTTATATTATTACATTCCAAAAATACAAATATCAATTCTCCATAACAAGCATTGTAAAAAATATATTAAATTTAAATAAATATTCGCGTTTAATTATTTAATAAAAATATATTCCTCTGAATTTGAACCTTTATTAAAAATATACGTTCTTCCAAAGAACGCGTGTTATGCACTACTAATATTACTTTCTTCATTCATCACATTTTAAAAGTATCGTATTAATACTTATAAAAATTTAATAATTTTCTTACAATGCCTAGATAAAGTTTGTCTCAAAAATTGTCCTTCGCCAATCACTCGTTTGCTCATCCATTCACTTAAAACGTCTATACTAGACTAGCGCTAGAGTTGATGATGATGAATCTGCGGCTGTTGTTGGTGTTGATGCTGCTGTTCTTGTTGACGTTGATGTTGCTGTTGATGCGAGGGTTGATGCTGCTGCTGCTGCTGCTCGTGTTGGTGTACTTGTGTCATCGAACAGTCATCGTTCGTGGAATATTTGTCGGTAATAGATGACGTTTGTTGTTGATGCTGATGGTTATTTTTTTGATGCTTTTTCTTCTCACTGTCTTGTTTCTCATAAGCAAGAGATTCCGTTGTCGGTGTGATGCGTAGGAAACCTGAGAAATAGAGACGAAGATTATCGTAGATTTGTAAAGAAATGAAAAAATATTATTCTATGTTTTTTATTCTCTGCAATGGTTTTGAACATGAAAAGTCTTTTCCCCGTGTTTCTGAAAATCAATAGGTTATTGTTTTTTAAAGTAATTCATATAACGCTTACTCGTATTGAAAAGATTCTATTATTTTTAATAATATTAATTAGGTCAAATTAAGGAAACTTTATTCCAAGTGTTAAAATTATCTACTACCGCAGGCACCGAGTTAATGTTAAAAATTTATAAAGCCGATTCTAGTGATACTACTATACATATAAAATCAGCGTAAAAACTTACCAATGGTCTCTCCTTTCAAAGACATTCCTGAAAAAATAACGAACATTTGATTACTTCTAAATAATTGGCACTATGACCACTTTACGTTTGGCTATATTTTATTAGCAATCATTAATTATTTCATGTAAGAGGTGAATTTGAAAAACAATAAATTTGAAAAAAAAATAAGAAAATTTGTAATTATCGAAAGTTATATCATATAATAAAATTATGTTATCAATTAAGAGACAATACGAATTAAGTAATCATATTTAATATTTAATTCTTAAATTCTCTAAGAGTTATGTATTTAGCGAATGAATCAATATATCAAATGGCCAAAAATATCGGAAAACTCAATTTTTTGAGGGCTAAAATGTTAAATAGAAAACTATATTTCAGGGTTGAGTTCATGAGAACCTATGAAAATTTTATATTACAAATAATTATACACAATTCGAATAAATAAAAATAATTACCCACGCAAATTTGTATAAAAAGTTGAACTAAATGAACGAATAAATTGTAAAATAATGGTAGCATAATTTTGTCGTTTGGTAATAAACTTTAGTACCAGAATCAATATTCTGGTACATCAATATGTTAATTAATAATGCCATTCAGTTATATATTATATAACTGAAACGTAAACACACACTAAAAAATGTACTAAATGTAAGTAAACATTACTTTAATTAGCAATAATAATGAGACCGTACACCTAAATTAGAGTTTTTATTGATACTACTGTTAGTATTACTACAGACATCGTCATTAAGGATATTTACTACTTTAATTCATTAATGTCAAAAGACCATAATGATTTTTAACATTAAGTTTCGTACATGCAAATATGAAATATTTCAACCTTATTATGTTTTACAGTCGCTTTTTATAATACTGATATCAAAATAACATGGGGACTACCAAGACAGCAAATATGGTGAAAAATTTTTGGAATCAGTAATTTCTTTTACATATACAATCCCATTTTTCATATTTAAAAGATATTCGCAGTAAAGAAAAGTTAATGAATTTAAGTACTTAGTTTCTTATAAACAGTAAACTATTGTGTTTTAGTTAAATCGTAACTTTTCGACTACTATGTTAGATGAAATTTTAATATCAGGATCGTATAGGACTACTAAGAAAATCTTAGGGTATGTGGTAACGTTAAAATATTTCATGTTTGCGAGTGTTATACTAAATGTTAAAGATAAGAACAATATTATTGTTACTTTAGAGTTAAATATTCATGTAAATAATATATATGTAAAAATTCGTAATTTGAAAAACAATAACTAAGAGAACTAATTGGCTAGTAATTGTACAATACTTATATCATTGGTGCAGTTATTCGTTTCATGTAGATGATTAACGAATAACATCTAAGTTAAAAAAAGATATACATTATTTATTTGAATTGGATTTTTACTATTAACGTAGTAAAAAGTTTAACAAATACGATGCATGAATACACATATATTTGCAAAACAAATCCATATGACGAGAAATCTTTTCAATACTGGAGATACTACAGATCCATCACCATCGGTGCAGTTAACAGTTGATAATCCGCTCGAAAGCCTATAAATAATATATATGCAGCTTTCGCAAACCTTCCACAAGATCTCCCTCTCTCATCATTACCACTGTAAAAAAAGCAACGTTCGCTCCTCATCATCTCGGCGTCTCAAACATCGAGCACAATTTTTCGGCGCGTGTACCAGTAGTATACGTCCGCGCATACGTTATATATACAATATCAATTGTTACATATCTATATATATAGACGATGCGCAGATAATAATATGCTCGTTTACCAAGAAAAAACAAAGCGCATATACTTCGGCCGAGGTTAGGCGAGCGATTATAAACTCATGCCTCCCTCAACGGACCATTTTGCCGATCACACGCGGGATAACTTACACATACCGTTGGCGCGATACTTGCTGAGCTGTTGGTAGACCTGCTTCATCCGTTCGACGTTGATACGCGCGCTCTTGCTGTGGTTCACCATTGGCAGCGAGTACTCCTGGCCGATAATGCACTTGGCGGTGCGCTGTACGCTCAGTGGCGCGTTCCACGGCTCGTGGATGTAGCGCGTCGGGAAGTTCTTCAGGATCGGCAGGTAGCGACTGCGTGCAGGCGCGGCGTGTGTCAGATTGATTGATTGCCGATGAGATTGAGTGGTCTCGTGGCGGGATTAGAGGGAGGAGGAAAGGATGAGTGTGCGGCTATAGCGGAATAAGTGATTGAAGCGAATCGCGGCTGTGACGCGACGGATTTTGGATATATGCTGTTATTATATAGTGCTCGCGAAGGAATGTGAGCAGTGATTTCAACGGCGTTCAACGGCTAGGTAAGAAGAATTTAATAACGACGAGAGATTGTTCATTGCAATGTGACATAATGAAATTTACTGTCTAAATAATTATTATATACAATGGTTGGAAAAAAAGAAAGCAAGTGAAGCTTGGGATCGCATATAGGATGTTTGGAAGTTTCCAATATTTTTACCGACGAAAAATTCTTCGCTATGCTCAGTATGTGACGATTTATACGAATGAACTTCCAACATTACCTATGATCTATGTCGTACCTCATTATAATTTACAATTAATGGCCATAATATCTTAAACATTTACAAAATATCAATAACTGTTCAAATAGTTACAATATTAGTAAGAGGACAAACACCTTTGAGAACTGAAAAATTCATGACAAATTTTATGACAGAATAATCCTTGATCGTATCAAAAACATTTTACCCCAAAAAGAGGATGCGTGCGTGTTTTCCTGAATAAGTGGTTGACTCTGACACTTCAATAACCTTAACAATTGATTGATAGCTCAAATACATTGACCGTATAGTTAATCCAAATTTTCAGAATACATAAGTTTCTATACAGATTTAGGAAATTTATATTTATGATAACATGTACTCCAAAAACTTTTACACACTATAATTTTGAAAATAATCATCATGAAAATTGAATAAAAAAGTTAATACAAATTTTCAAAACATATTTTAATTCATAGTTACTTTAAACTCATCAAAATTGCCTTGATTCATATATGGAAACTACTATACTCAGAAGTATATTTCAAAATTTGATTTTATTGTATTTAGTAGTATATTTTTAACTCTATTAAACAACAAATCGTCCATTGATCGATGATGATCAATTATAAAAAGGAAGAAGGTAACAATTTTGTTGTTACCTGCTGAAAACCAGATTTTAAGTCCTAATTTCTGATATAATTAATAATTACTCACTTAAGAAATAATTTTCTTTTAAATCTAAAAGGTGCCATATTCTCTTAAAATCTGTAAATTAATTATAAATTATTCTAAAAAAAACATAGGAAATATATTTATTTATTTTAAGAAACGTATAAAAAGAATTACAACTCAATTGAATTTTGAACTATCAGCGTAAATAAACTACTCTTGAGAGGGCACTTCAGAATCAAATCAAGTGTTTAAATCAGAGCGAGATCGAAAAAGTCATACACTGGCAAATGGCCATGAACGAAAAAAAAACTATGATAGATCATGGCTTAAAACGTCCTACCTCGTCCAACCCTGCGTTACGTGCCTGGCACTCGCCTCAAAGGCGATATAGGAACAAAAAAACGAGTTGATTACATCGTCATATAGAAAACACGAATTTTTCTATCTGGACTAAGAAAACAGCAACTTCGCTGTAATATAATATCAAGTATCTAAAAATTGTATCATTATCGTTATTTGTATCTTTGGTAATAAATCTACATATATTCCATAATAAAATTGACATGTAACCATATAGCATATAATACATATGAATATCAAGAGTTCAATATAGTGTACAAATATAATGAGATATAATTTGTAATTATATTAAAGAATAAATAAACACTTCTTTTCTCTCTATGAAATCTTGAAATCTAATATTTTAAAAGCATGAGCATAATTATGCACATCTTTCTAAGCACTTCAAAATGATACAAATCTTGTATTTTAAGCTAATAAATTTTTTTAAATTATCCAAATTTTCACATTACAATTCTTTGAACTAATCAATAAAGTTTATATTTACCCATAACATACGAAGTAACACTGTTGAAAGTAATCTCTTTATAAAAATTAAAAGTGAAAGTCATACCGATAGATGTTAGTAAGAACAAAACCATTGATATTTTGAAGATATTTATAAGACAATATCTTATAAAATATTTGTTTTTAAAAAAACTGTCTTTGCAAGTTTTAGTAAATAATCATGTCGGAAAAGTTATATATTCGAATATAGGAAATTTTCTCTTAGATACGATGTGTCATGTAAAAGAATTTTACTTTAGTCGAGTGATATTTTTATTTTAAAAACAAAATTGTACTATTATATAAAAAAACAAGAAATATTGTAAAAGCAATCACAACGAATCCTTCTTAGTGACAGACCCGATAAAGCACAGATCCATTTGAAAAATTTTTGTAGGAGTTATCGTAACAAGAGGGCAAGGAACCATATGTGTTTTTTAAAAATTCATATAAGCAATCACGGCTCTTTCAAACTCACCGAATATAGTCTCCATTTGGATCGGCCTTCCTGCCGAAGCGCACAGGACAATAGCAATGGAAAAATTGCTGAAAGAACGAGCTGCACGATAACCACATCCACATACCAGCATTTATTGACCAGTCGGCGTCTAGCAGGAGCTCGTCGAACACCTTTTAAAACAGAAGAATCTCGTTTTTTCGTTCTATGTCGTAGTTCCTCGTCGAGGGCATATAAGTCAAGCGCATGTAATATAAATATATATATGTATGTACAGTGGAAAAGCTGTGCTGCACTCGTTTCTCATGCGAGCAAACGCGCCGAGTGAGCCAATAATAATAATAATTACATTAATAATAATAATGACAATTTAAAATGATAATCAAGAATTACCTGAAGCAGTTAGATAAAGCCTATCTCTGGAAAATCGAAAAATTCATTAAATGTTAAATATCTGAGTGCTAAAAGAATTCAGGTAATTGGTGTATACCTGCGTGAGTTTGTTAAAATTATTATTTCATGAAATTTCATTTTTATGAATTTATTGGTATATGGCTGGGAAAATTGTAAAAAGATGCTTTGAGTTTGTTTACAGTCAATTTTTTTTAATAATCATGTAATTATTATATACTATGAAATCTTAAAAACAATTGATAATTATTATAACTATATTATAATATATTTTGAAAAGCATTATAATTTTTATTATATATAAAGTCAACACAACTACTTCGCTGAGTACGAGTGCAGACAATGTTTCAAAGCAAACGAGAAAAAAAAATTTAAAAACTAGCTTAAAATTTCTGATATATACTAATAATATATCGTATAAATTTATAGCGATTGACTGTAGTAACAAAAAGAAAGCTGCTCCACGCGCTCTATGCGAGCCCCTTTTATATCATTATATATAATTCGCGCGCCAAAAGTCAATGCCGTCCCAAGATTCTCCGGTCGCGTGGTTTTGGCCTGAGAAGCAAGATACCATACCGTTTATGAGCCTGAGCCTCAGTATACACGTGCGCGCAAGAATGATGCGTAAAATCTCGACGAGCGTGAAAAAATATATTCCCTTCCCGTGCGACTCGCGTTAAAAACAAGAAGCAAGTTAGTGCTATCTCCAAGCGCCAGGCGAGCACTCGCCGCGCGCATTCATAATAGCGTTAGAAGGAGCTGTAGGTGCCTTGTCTCTTCGTGCCGTTGAAATTTTCCAAATTCAGTTACTGGAAGTCGCCCATTTCATGCATAGTGCGCTGCTTTATTGTCGAGGACCGAAAGCCTGGCTCTTAAATTGTAATGAACGTTCAGAGGTTTCTTCGAAATTGCTACGTATGTATCTTTCAGAGGGAATGCCAGTAAAATCATTTTGAAAAGTATGATAATTTAAACATTTTTTAGATGTACCTTGCATTTTAAGCATTTTAAATATCGTTATGAATATTGCAATTAATTTGTTTTCACATCACTATGGCAGATTCAAATCGGAAAATTCCACTATTATTTTTTTCAAGTTTATCTTTATATATTGACGATGTATTATGAATTTTCAGGCTTAAGTCATCCTTTTCGCTATACTATTCTGTTTACAATCCTCTCCCTTGATCTACAATATATTTAAAGAAAAGCTTAAAAAATGCAAGAAATTCACATCACTACTAATAATGCCATTTCTCAGTGCTGAAATTTTTAAAAAATCTCTAAAATTTTATTTCAATTATTTACTTTTTTTTATGTTTTATGACTAAAAATTGATTTTTAAATTCAAGTTGTTTTCAGTTTTTAAAACGACTTAATAATTTATATCTTTATGAAAGTTATCTATGAAAGCTTTTTGTTACCTACATTTTCTTGCTTTTGGTCTTATGAGGGTAATCAGGTAAGTCAATATGTAGACGCTAAGAATAATGTTTAATTTTTCCTTGTTTTTACTTGAGTAAATAGTTAATCAGTAATTTATACTGTAAAAGTATGTATTTTACAAATTTATACTGTAAAAGTATGTATTTTAAAAAGTAAAGAACTACATATTTCATTTATCTTTTTATTTTTTGCAAAATATTTTGTCGGGGTAAAAAAAGGACTTAAAATTAACTGACAGTTATCTCGTGATCACCAAGTTTAAACCTAATCCATGAACTGGAGATTACCCCCTTGTAAATAGAATAAGATACAGCTTACTTAAAAACAATCGAAAATTTACATTACATCACTACTATAAAGAAAAACTTGAAAAAAAAATAATAATTTTAAAATGAGATAAATTTTCAATAACAGATAAAATTGTGTCGCCAAAAATTTCACGGATCAGATTATTTCGATATAGAATAACGCGTACATAATTCGCGCAACGACCGCAATCTCCATACATCACGTGCCACGTTATTGTACCCATCATAAAAACATTAAGAGAGGATAAGACAATCATTCGGGATTTTCGTGAAGCTCGCGCATCGTATGTATATATACCTTCATGCCCTCTTCCCACGAGATCCATAAGTCGCCACGGGTGAGGAAGCAAGCGACTGCGTGCCTAGCCAAGTGATGGATCCAGCCTTCTTCTCGTAGCTGTGTCATTATTGCGTCGATCCAGGGAAAGCCCGTCTGGCCCTAAACAATGGCATATAGAGAAATGGACAGAAAAGGTGGGGGATGTCAGATTATGCGATTGTTTGATCAACATCGATTGCGAATATAAAAGTCGCGTTTTAATTCATTAATGAAAATTCTTTAAAGCAATTTAAGAAGATAGATTGGATATTTTATTGTAGACAAACAAACATTTCTTCATCTATAACCATTGAATGTATTTGTTCGGCGTTAACAAAGCTAAACCGTCTCTTTTTCATAAAAAAAATTTTACGTAATTTTTGCTATTATTCCGCAAGCATAAAAAGAAAATGCGTGATTCACGTTACTTTAAAGTATATTCATTATTCATCAGAGAAAGGTTATACACGAAATATCCTGGTTCTACAACTAACTTTATTTAATGCTTAAACGGTGACGGAAAATTATTCATTTTATGATTGAAAAATCATTGATTCTGATAATAATTTTATTCATATAATTTGAATTGTAAAATCTTACGTTTGCCCATTTGGCAAGAGCCTCCACGTTTTTATTCCATGGTATTTGCACGCATATAGGGTTGCCGTGCATCCGGTCAAAGTTTGGATTTTTCGTCGCTGCGCAGTAAAAGAATTCACGCCACAGCAGTTGCCCGTGCAGCGAAAGTGGCGGGACGGTTTTCTTTATCTAAAAATAATTAATAAACATGGTACATTACACAAGCAAACATTCATACTGTATTGCAACTATAAAGTTACATTTGTAAACTGAACAGGATTTTTATGTTATTAATATCGACTATCAATTAACAAAACAAACGATTTATCCGATACTTCCAAGTAAAAAAGTTTTATATGATATATTATCATGTATTATCATATATTTTAGTACATAATATAGAGAAAAAAGAACATTTACATTAAAGAAATCTCATTAACTATTAACCAATTGGTATTTGGATAAGGACAAACGAATAGTCATTCGTTAACAGTAAAGTTTTTCTTTTCTTTGTGTATACAATCATATATTCTTACATCAGGACCTCCATAAATTATATGAACTCTGACATTTTTCTTTAATATTTTAACTATCATCGACATGTGCATAATATACCTTTAACTTGAATAAACGGACAAGAGCACATACAGAAATATATACGCCTACCTTTTTGTACAAATCGGTGAGTTGATAGTAAAAGAGCCTCGTGCTGAGACATCCAAAGCGTAGGTAAGGCGACAATCCGGTCTGGCTGGGCAATAGCGACTGGGGCGTCATTTTCGGCCTGCCAAAACTCGCGACCCAGGCCTTGCGTTCCAAATGGCGCTCGAGACGAGCAAGAGCTTCGCTCTCGCCGCCTACCCATACTGGTGCCATCAGGCCTTCAGTCTCGAAACCTATGGACAGAGCGGTTACGTGTGAAAGCGGTTACTTTTCTTACCGGAACCCAATTGTTTACTGATTTTATTTTTTCTTTTTTTTTTAACAACCCGCGATTCTTTTAATTAAATTAATCAAGTAGTTTCATCAATTTTTAAAAGAATATAGAACGATTAATGAACGTCAACGAATCAATTAACAGTGAAAGAATAGAACAATTAACGAACGATAATCTAAAATTAGATATTTTTTAGTTGTTAAGAGGACACAATCAATTTCTCCGAATGAACTGAGAATAAGTTTATTCAAGAGTACAATATCGATTGAGCTTACGTGCGATTACGTCACCGAGTGACAAATTCAACCGCCACGACAAAAAGAAAAATCCGTATCTATGCAAGCAACAGAAACACATTACTTCACCGCGCGCCTCAAGACATCGAGCACGCGAGAATCTGTGAAAAAAAAGATACTTGTCCCTCTCTCCATTGAAGAACTTGGAACCCTCCTTTCTCCCGGCAATTCATCGACTATCACGACATTAATCCGTTCCGTCGACGAAGCACCCAACACGTCAACTCACTAGATAAACGAAAGGTCATCCTCTCATTCTCCCGAACCCATATATATACACACACACACACGTACAAACATCCGTCTCTTACCAAGCTCCTCGAGGGTCGGCACACCAAAGTAATCGTCATGGTCGTCCTTGAGGGGTGTGTACGCGCTGCCGATGCACGTGGCCGTGACCGTGACCGCTGGATACTCGGGCGCGTCCATCTGCGCGATGATGTTCTGGAATTGGTGGTAGGTCAGAGGTGGTTTGCCACCGTTGCGTTCGATTATCCTGTCGGGCAGAAAAGGAGAGACACAACACTTAGCTATATCAGTAATGTGTGTGCGTGCACGTGAGTGTTGGTGCGTATGGGGAGGGGAATATATGAGGGAGTGATTTTTTGGGAGGAGTGGGGTGATGACCCTTTGTCTGCGCCCGGCGGTGACCTTTCGGCGAATGGCCTTTCGTCCGGCTAGACGGGAAAAATGAGAAGGGGGTGTATATCTAATTTGCTGAGGAATTTCGTTCGGATGGGATTTTGTCCGGTTTTTTTTTAAGGTTTGTATTTATACGGATCGTATGTTTTGGTATCTATGGGACTAGGATTTTTTTCATGGTAATTGTGGGAATGGTATTTTGAAAAATGTCGATACAACGAGTTAGGTAAGATTAAATTAATTCATTGTAGTTAGATATTGTTTTAAAAATACGTAAGGAAAAATAACGATTCAGGAAGTTTTTTAGCATATATTTATAAAGGAATTTTTGCGATGAAAAACTTCTTTTGATTCTAAGACATTTTAAATTGTTTTTGAGCAAACTATTGACGCGTCTGGTTATTTGTTATAAGTATGAAATTCATAAAGAATATTGAAGAATATAAAATATCAGACAGTTGTAATAGGAATAGGGGGAAAAAGTAAGACCTACACAAGTGGTAACAACTATACCTAATTGATTAAAAAGAAATATATAACAGTATATGCTATCGCAATTGAACGCAGAAAATAAATAGAAACGTAAAAGATATTTAATCAACAGCGGTATTCGAATTTGTCATTTTAAGTGTACACCCTGCCAACATTCATATAACGTCAAAAGGCGAGCTTAAAGTGAATAAAAAGACACACGAAAAAATGTGTAGAAAAAGAGGGAGCCCGTGAGTTTATAATTTTTTTTGCTTGCGCAAAATACTTTCAAAATTTAGCGATTCTCATTTATATTTTTCAACTGAAATTATTAAATGAAATTTTAAATCCATATTTGTACTACAGCTTAAAATATCCCTTTTCTATTTATATACCACGTCATAATTTGTAATCTTTTCCGATATTTATGAACACATCTTATTTTATTTATTATTTTAATTAACTACCAATGCTTGAGAATTCATATATTTATTTCAATTATTAGTAAAAATTAAAACGCTTTTAATTGATTTAAGTTGATGAAATTGAATTGTGCAAATACTATTAAACCCTGCTAATAAATTATTTTTGTGGATAGTCATTATGAAATCTTTCATCTCTTATCTCTCTTACAAGCTTAGTAATTGATTAATCGGCAAAGTTCATTGTGCATTATATTAAAAAATGATATATTTGATAAAATTAATTTAAACTGTGAGGACATACTTCTGAATACAATAGTTTTCATATAAGTATTGGAAATTTAGTTTAAATGACAGAAAAGAGTTAACATTAATATATTAAAAAACACCTTGAATGAAATAAAGATTTTAAACTAATCAAAGTTTCTTAAGTTTATACGAAAACAACTATACTGAGAATTGATCGTGTTAGCTATATAGCATTTTACTTTTCTAATATTATTTATTATCAGAAATAGTATTATGAAAATCATTTTTTCTTTTCCTGCAAATATTTGCTTATTATATTAATAAATAAAATTAATCTTTTTTGAGAAAAATTAAAGTACCAACGGTATTTCAAACTCTAAACGTCCATAAAAGGTTATTCACCGCCCCGCTACGATTCTCAATTTGCGTTACTTACAAGCTCAAATTCCCTTCTCAAGCGACACTCATCTCCTCATGCTTACAAGCATATAGTCCCGTGTACATATATATATATATATTCTCTCGGCGGGCAAAACACACAGCGACAACAAGAGGACGCGGATAAAATTGCCAACAGGCGAGGATCGAAACCAGCGTATAAAGTCGGCCGAGTGCGCGCAGATGCGCCTGACGTTGATCGCGTGCGCTAGACCCGCCCGAAACGAGAACGAGACAGAAAGAAGAGGACGAGAGTGAAAGGGGGGAAGGGGGATGGTAAAGGGGAAAAAGGGAATAAATAGTGGGCGAAAAGAATAAGCTGGGATATGAAAGAATGGATGCAGGATGCGTCAGCTAAAAGGATAAGAGAGAGAGAGAGAGAGAGGGAGAGCCGAGGAATAAAATGAAATTCGTGAAAAAAAGCATGGAAAACAATCGCGGATTGTTTCGACGATATTAACGGGACATGGGAAAATTGGTCGAAAAATGAATTTTCTCCCTCTATCTCTCTTCCACTCTTTGTTCATTGGTTTTAATGGTTTTAATGGAATACTCAGAGTTTCACCGAATAAGAGAAATGGGCGCACTTTTTCATTGTTGCTTATTCAATAACATTTCTGTTTCAAAACTAGATACTTTTTTATATTTAAATTTCAAGAAGAATAATAGCCGTCCAGTTAATTGAATTACAGAAAAAGTTTATCACCAACACCAGCATTTTAAAAAATACCTTAAATAAGCGCGAATTAAAGCTTTTTTTATCAGCACTGTATTTGACTTATACGTAAAATTGCGAGAATCCAATACTTTTGGTCGTACATTTAAAGAACGTGCATTTTTTATATATAAAGCACAATAAAAAAAAATAATAACCGCGTTATAGCAAATAGTTAGTATAAAATATCGAATGTTAAAATAATAATTCAAAGTGATTTGCCGGCACTGCACTCCAACCACATGAAATATCCAAAAACTTTGAAATCTCTCTTTCCATTAACAGCGTGCGCCCTAATGTACAGCTCGCGTATAAAAACCAAGAGCACGGCAGGCGGTATGAGCGCGATACACTATATGACGAGCGTGAAAGCAATTTGCTTATTATGCTCTTTTTTAGTTGGCGGCGCTTGTACACAACCCCGCGCGAGAAATAAAAGTCAGAGGCGAAAACCGAACAGCGGAAAATGCTCGGGCCAAGCGAAAAGACAAATATTTGAGATGCTTAATGTTTAATCTGCACAGCAACTCGACGCTGAAATGTAAACAAAAAATAAAGAAATAAAAAAAAAAGAAAACTTTGGTAAGTGTTCATTCGTTTTTCATCCTTTCTGTATTCTTCATAGCTGAAATAAGACGCCGAGGGAAAAATCAACCACGCGCGTGCACGCACAGCTGCACCAAGAGGGAGAGAGAGAGAGAGAGAGAGAAAGCGAAAAATGAGTTTTGCGCTCGCACGCGGGCGCACGAGAGTGCAAAGTGAGATAAATGATTTTCCGACGTGAAAAAATGAAGAGCGCCACCGGCGTGGCGTTTAACCTGCCAGAAACAAAATCCGTTTAATCCTCATAAAGGTGCCGCGAGGTCGGCCGGAATTTCAGATGAATCGGCAAATGGAAGAGTAGAATTAGCGGGAATCCGAAAAATTGGCCAAGTTAATTTGAACGTCGGTGTGGCGGTAACGATGGCTTTTTCCTCTTAAATTTGCTGAATCATTATAATTGATTCATTAAACAGTACGGCACATTTGGTAAAAAAAAATATAAAATTAAAAGTTTCGAAGAGCTTATAGATACAAGCGTATATTATTAATAAATTGTTTATTATATTTTATCAATGAAAATAAAAAAAAATTATGTTACAATTTTATAGTAATTGCTAATCCTGGATTATACATGTATTCTCAATTCTTTTGCAAGAGTTAAATTTTCGTACAATATACAATACAAAACAATATAAAATGTATAGTGGCACAATATCAAAGGAAAAGAAAAAGATCGCAAAAATGATTAAGCTCGAAAGCAAAAATTTAAATGCCCTGGTAATACGCGCGAGAAAAAGAAAAAGGTGTAACGCGCCAGGGGGTGACGGAATCCGACGTTATCGTCGTCGCGCGCGTACGAGCGAGAAGATCCGTCTCTCTGCGAGTATTAAAAAGCAGGTAATCCTGGAGACTTAGGACGTAACAAAAATAAGCGGGACAGAGCGCACCGCGCAAAAGGACGGCACACAGCGGCCGCGTGCAAAATAATTTTCACGGCGTATTAAGTTTAATCACCGGCCGCGTGAAGAGCGCGTAGCAGCGGTATACAAAACTCTTACTCGACTTTTTTTCGGATCATTCCGTTCCTGAAAGTAGGTCAAAAATGGTAAGTTTTCTCGCATCTTGTCAACTGAAGGAATGAAAGTTTTAAAAAAGTAAAAAAAAAACTAATGTGACGACTGCATAGATATAAGTATTGGGTATCCGAGAAAAGGGATTTTGAATATATATAAAAAAGTTATTTTAACACTTACTGGGACCTACAATGTCGAAATTGATGTTTACATACCAAAATAATTTTTACGTCATCCCAGAACTAACGTGGCGTCTTTATAGATATTTCATTATATATTTTTTTATTGGATTTTCTTAGTAAACAATAAAGATAATGCTCCACTAGATAGGGAAAGTTTATGTATTTACGCTTACATTAAAATATTATGATTAGTGTAAGCTCATACATTGTACCTTCGCTATCAGCATACTTGAATAATGTAAACTACCAAGATGAAAAAGATGTGTAAATAACCGCAATAGAGTAACTTTATAGACGAGATTTCCTACGAACTTTATAAATAAAGAGTCGCAAACGTACATGCTTACTCTTATTAGATACAGGTGTTTACACAGTATAGGGTAAAATTAAATGAACGCAAAGAGCTACGTTGAAATATTAAAAACCATTGATATTCCGCTTAAACTTAATTAAATTCATTTTCTTATTATGAAAAATCATTAAAATTTACAAAAATTTTTTCAATTTCATATGCGAATGAGCATATAAAAATCCACCTCTACCGAAAGTCATATTCCAAAAACTCTGTATATAATACGAAAGCTGTCCAAATGCTTACGAGCCATATACGCACAAGTATAATATAGCAACCCCGAAAATCGTCTCGACTAAAATCAACGAAATATTGCTCGTCGCACGCGCGTGGTCACGCCACCGCAACGTGTTTACGGCCACACCTACGGTATAGCGGACGGGAGGGCGAGAGGCAGTGGTGGAGCTTTTTAGCGCGCGATAATTCACGTCGCGCGGTCCGCTTTAATTTCGTTGCGCTCGCACTACAGCCTTGCTCCGTCGGGATTATCGTCATATCTCTCCGCCTCCCTGCCTCGGTTACCAGCGAAACAATTAGGCCATTGAAAATTTCTCGTACAAGAGTGAGTTTTGCCCGACGCACGCTATGTATATAGTATGGGAAACGCGGTAATTTGCGCAGTGCAGCGCACAATTTTTCAGTTAGAACAGGAGGCAACGATGTTCCGTGAGCGTGTGGAGGAATGATTTGCTTTATGCGTGATTGAGGATGCTGTTTTAGAATCGATTATGTTGAGAGTGATTGGTACATTGGTAAAAGAAGTTGCGGATTGAATAATGGAAGGATAGATGATACGTTATTATAGCAATTTTGCTAATGTTTTTTATTTTGATTATATGTCTTTATGCAATACGTATTTACCTAAGGTGAGTCTTTTTCGAAATAACTTATAATCGAATTTATTTCAAATCGAACAGCCAGACTATATGTCTATATTAAAATTTAAAATACAAATATTCATGCTTTTCTCTAAAAAGGATCCGATAACTATTTTTTCACTTTTCGATTGCACCAAAATTGCATCTGACTTACAATGTTCAACATTTTTTTACAGAATCCTTACCTTCTTTTAAGATCATCTTCAAACTACTGTCATTTTACGAGTTTTCTAAGCTTCTTTGTAAACGATACATTATATTACTCAGAGGAAGAGCTTCTCAATTCTCCAGATCATGGATTTTGCTGAGACATTAGGATGTTAGTTTTTAAAGCGCAAAAAATGAACCCCTGTTTTAGGAATTTGTCCATTGAGTTTTAAGGCCAAAACTAGAGGAGTTTTGCAAAATTACTGGGGCACATAGGTGTCTACACTGATCTAAATAAGTCGTACAATAAGCTTTAGTTTAAACTTCTACTTGTTTAAAACTAACGGTTTCTCAGAAAGTTATAAAAAATCAAAATCCAACCCTAACCATATGTCACGAACGTTTACGTGTGTGTGTATACACCTTAATCAAATTCATGAGATTTTTTTATGGGCAACCTAAAATCCGTACATTGATTGTTACTTTACGTCGTAGTAGTCGCGAAATTCGACGCACTAGACTGACAAAACAGAACGTTGGTTCGCGTCACGTGAGAACACGCGGCACGTGGGCCAGTCTAGGCGGGCGTATGGATCGTTATCGCTGGTGGGAGGGATGACGGGAGTGTAGAAAGATAACGTGGGGAGGCTGCTTTCATCGATCGGCTCGAGCACGTTTCTAAACCCAGGAGATGAACACTTATGATCATCGTCTAAAGATGGACAACACGGGTTTCTGGCAAATCACGATATGTGACGGCGTCGGTCGACTATCATGGTTACATGTAAAATATCATTTTATTAAAAATATTCCTTGTCCATAAAAAAAGTAAAAGTTATTTACATTTTTAACTTCACATTATAGTAAAGGAGCAAAATTTATAGATTTGTGACGGATTTTTTTGTTAATGTTTCACTAAGCTATGTCTCATCATTGTATCAATATTATAATAATTTTTTACAAACTTTTTTTTTACGCCGCGTATTAAAGCACTTTATCTGCACTTCATAATTTACTGACGGATTTAAACAACATTATTCTGTAAGTATCCTATTAAGGACAGTGAATAAATCCGTTCCCAGATAGATACATCTCGAGGCGCGCGAGTAAAGACGACGGTGCCCACCGAGCGAGACGTTAACTGAGACCCCTTACCCGTTCTTTTTTATGGCATTCTGAAAACTTTTACTGACTCGTCCTGAATATGCATGCCGTCGTCCGCCATTTTTTTTCCTCACCGAAGTAAAAGGATCAAATTGAATTAAGAGACGGTGACAAAGGAAGAACAGTTTAAACTTTCGGTCCTGGCTACTTGGTCAAGAAACGAATGCATCCTGAATAAATCTTGTGATTCAACATTCTACCTTGCGCGTTCTTTGTTGGTCAAATAATGTAATAAGATGGAAAAAGTGATTGTAAAAAGATATACGTACTTTATTTCGAGATATGCCCTAAATGTGAATTTCTCATTAATGGTCATTATTTATTCATTCAACGAGTAATTAGCAGGCAACATTATTTCGTTGAATATTTTAACAAACACGTCGTTCAAATTTATAAATTATTTCCAAAGAAATCTAGGACAAAAGATTATTTTCAAAGAGCGAACCATATGAAATATGAGGATAAAATGGGTAAATTTAACGTTTCCTAGCGTTCTCAATAAATCACAGAGCGATTATTGCTCATTTCCGGCGCAATTCACTTTTTAATTAGACGTATATATGCAGCCTGCATCGCTCTACCCACCCAATAAAAATTGTTCAATCCAGTACGGCTAATCAACGCTGACAAGCTTTATTGCTTCGAACAAAAAGCATCGAGTGATTAAAAATTTTTCGAATCAAAAGTGGTTATAAATTCTTCCAAACCACTCTAAAAATTATAATCAAATGTACAAATGTTCGAATCAAAACAGTAAAAAGTATCTTAACAAACAAGTAATATGAAAAATACTGTAATATCATTATATTAAAAAATTTTCGGTGAAAATGATTTGAAATTTTGCTTGTTTCGTAGGCTCTCTAAATGTACAATGTCAACACTAGTATAATATAGTAATAAATTACTCTTCCCGACATGAAAAATATTCATTGATACTTATATTGACAACAATCATTTTCTGCATAATTTTAAAACCATTCCTCATCCGTTACCCGTTACGAAGAAGTATACCGTAGCGCTCGAGAATCGGGAAACAGCCGCGCATTACAACTTTCTTTTCTTTCCTACTTTTTTCTCCTGCACTTGCACTCGAGAGAGCGAGAGAGAGAGAGAGCCACAGCAGTGAGAGAGACTCGTAAAGCCGGAAGTGCCATGAGCGCGCGCGCGCGTGTTAAAGTGCCGTGGAATAAAGAATCCGAGGCCCATGCACGATTCGCCCTCGCGAAAGTTTCGCAATAACGCGAGAGTGCGAGTACTACACCCCGACGTGGCGGCAACTTTTACATCGACGTTGACGTTCAAGCAGATGTAAAGGGATTATATGAATTCGAGCATTGATTTGAGTATGAATGAAGAAGAGTGTATATGGCAGTAGCTTTTAATGAGGATCTTTTGGATTTTACGTGAATTGTATAATGAATATCAAAGAGATTAATATTATATAATATTTCATGGCTTTACTATAATATATATGCTCTTAAGCTGCAGTACCATATGTAGTGCATCGAAGTATCAAGTCTTTTCAAAGGCTTCAATGATTTATATCCCATTTTATTTATAATTTATACGATTTCATGATATCCGTCAAAGTTTATTTAAAATTATGCGTTTATTCAATGAATATTGGGATCATCGGGTATTGTAAAATTAAATAAAAAAAAAAACAATTGTTCCCTATTCAAAAACTTCCTATGAAATTTTCAAAATATCTGACGGTCATGTTACTTCAACAATAGGAAAATTCAAGAACAAATTATAATCTTTCAAAATTACCAAAAACTGTTTAATATCTCAAATCAATAAATTGTTCTTTTCTGAATTCATTAACTATATATAAAACAATAACTATACTAAGTACGTTTATGTAGAAAATATATATAAATCAATCTCGTCGGAGCAATACTGCAACGGCCATATAAATGAATAAAGAAGAGAAAAGCAAAGCACTCACTGATCGAGCTTGTAGAGTGTGTGCGAGACCCTTTGCACGACGGAGATGCCGAGCTCCTTGCAGAGCACCGCAATATTCTCATCGCGCACACGACCGTACGGCTCTGGGTCCTCCTCGAACGTGAGAGAAGTCGTGCCCCATTCTTTGAAGAGTTTGGGCAGCGCGTCCGCTGGCTGACCCCGGATCACAAATAGCCGTGAATTCAGCCGGTGCAGCGAACGGTCCAGGTCCTCCAGACACTGAAGGAGAAATCTAAAAGTAAGATAAAAGCGCAGAATGGATTTGTTAGGATTTGTTGATGTTGAGAAATTTGCAAGAGAATGCGTGGCATTTCATTGATTTATCATTTTAATATGAGAAAAGTCAAACGAAAGTAAAATCTTCGCACAGGGTTGGGAGTACTTAAGTCGATCCTCGGGACACTAAATGCCTCATCAAGTCAAAAAGTCCGACAAGTATTTAAAGTCCAACATATTTTCGAGCTTCATTGCAATCAAATCCGAAAACACTTTGGACTTTCGGAAGAAAACGGTAATTACTGCAAAACATTAACGTGATTCGATAACGAAATAAAAAAATTTACGTCATTTAGAACAGTAAATATATTGTTATACTTCGATTGATTTTTTAGAGATGTGCAAAATTTAAAATCGTTTATCTATTCACTTACAAAATTATTCTGCTACGCAATTATAATTTAGTGAAAGATTTCGCGCTCACCTCCATTTGTTGATGCTGACGTTAGTGCCACCCGCGAACCAGGGATCGAGCACGAAGACACACCTGAAGGTCGACGCGCCTGCCAATCCGTCTCTCAACGAAGGATTATCGTGAAGCCTAAGGCCTTTTCTGAACCAGTGCACGGTGTGCTTTTTGCCATCGCCCTGCACGTGCACTCCATCGGTCCGCGTGTCCGACTGCTGTGGCGGAGGCTGTGATAGATGTGGCGTTCGATGGTACTGTTGTTGTTGTTGCTGTTGCTGCGTTTGCTGCTGTGGTTGGGATTGCGATTGTGGTCGAGTTTCTTCCTGTCGCTGGTAGTGCTGATGGGACTGGGACTGCTGATGCACAGTCCCGGCCTGACAGCCGGTGTCGCTCTTCATGTCGCTGCCCTGACTACCCGTCATGGCTGCTCGTTCACGCACTGGCCGGTCCCTGTATATAGGATAGGGCAAGAAAATGTATGGGAAGTCACTGAGTAAGTTTTATAATATAGATATCTAACGAAATTCAATTGATATTTATTCAATCGTAAAATACAAGAGTATGTAATTGGGCAATTCGGAAATTGCATCTAGTTATCAAAATGTATATAATTGCTCGTTCATAATCAATCATTCGATTTAGGAGTTAGGTATATGTGGAATTCTTCGGAAACTTTGTCCTAAACTGGTTCAAAAAACGACCAAAATTAAATTTAGAGGCACACCTCTGAAGTAATTTTTTTCTTGTTCTATGGCTCACAGAAGAGACGATAAGAACTTGGAACCAAAGAAAACAGCCTTGTGACACTCTTTTGTCTTCAAATCAATTTTTCTTATGGGAATTTAACATGGGAAAAATTGACGAAAAGTAGTCATCAATCATCGAGCAATATTAACATTCTAAATATGTCAACTAATTTCTACATTTTATTTATAGTTAAAGTATAAGGATAGAGCTTTGATTCAAGCTAAACATGGTTAAAATCGGACAATTCAGTGCAAAGGAAAATAATGAAAAACAATGAAAATCTTAAAAATTTCGTGACTTCAGAAAAAACGCTCATTTTCGTCATTTCTGCGATTTTCAAATGCATGTAACTTTGCTGTAAATCGTCCGATTTTCACTATCTTTAGCTTAAATCAAAGCTCTATCCTTGTACTTTAACTAATAAAATGTACAAATTCATTGACATATTTGGAACGTTAATATTGCTTGATGATTGATGACTACTTTTCGTCAATATTTCCCATGTTAAATTTCCATAAGAAAAATTGATTTGACGATAAAAGGGTGTCACAAGGCCGTTTTCTTTGGCCCCAAATTTTTATCGTTTCTTCTATGACCCATAGAATAAAAAAATAATTACTTCAGAGATGTGCCTCCAAATTTAATTTTGGTCGTTTTTTGAATCAATTTGGGGCAAAGTTTCCGATAAATTCCAGGTATACATGTAACTCACTTCACGTCTAATTATGACTTGGTTGTGATCAGTGTAATTTTTTTAACTCGTGTGTTACATAAATGAAAAGCGCAATATATGTTTCTATTAGCATTGTTATTCTATCAAGCCAACTATTTTATGCTTTTATAAAAAATGTAAAAGAAGTCGACTACATTACAAAGTTCAAACGCGTATAGTGTATAGTGTTAATAAGCGCCAACGTTTATCATTATGCAACATTTACCAGGATCAGAAAGTGATGAAAAATGTGGCTCCACAGTGCCGTTACTTGACTCATCAGGAAGATTTAATGAATATTGCCAACAGTGCAACTACATCTCGTTTCTTCCTGACTTAAGTAGCTATGGTTAATTTTTCGCCTGATCCCACTCCCTTATCTACGCATGCTCGGCAAAAGCTGCAAACAAAATTTAGAAAAACTTTAGGTTGGTATTTTTATGTAATGTAATATATCAAAATGATATACGCAAGAAACAACTTAAATAGAGTTTCTAATTAAAAAAATTTCATCTTTTTAAAAAAACTCTAACAATATAAAAAGAATCGGTGACAATAACACATTCCTTCAATCAATTGTTTCATATTCTATAAAAGAAACCAACCAAAACCTATACGTTCCATTACCACCGAAACCAAAACATATCTCTATTAATCCTCCCCTCGCATCATACCCACACACTTATATTTTCCATTATTCATTTTACAAACTACACTTATAAACCTTATTTAATAAACCATATACCAAAAAGCAGCCGACCGCGTTGGCCGCCTGGCTATATAAGTGAAAATAAAAATGACACAACAAATTGATTCACAGTGCGCCGGATAAAATTGCGTTAATTATCATCGAAGCGTTCCCTCGTGAGCCGCGTGGAAGCAGAAAAAAAAATGCGGAAAAAATTGCGGTCGACGGAGCGCATTCACGCGCGTCCGGTGAATTTTTAATTGAAGTCCGCTATATGCAGACGCGTTCGTGCAATTCTCCTGTAATCCATTACGGGCGTTTACGCCGCGGGTCTCTATAGGTGAATGACTGCTGGTATTAATCTCATTTACAATTGCAT
This sequence comes from Torymus tubicola, assembly GCA_035583055.1. NCBI lineage: Eukaryota > Metazoa > Arthropoda > Insecta > Hymenoptera > Torymidae > Torymus > Torymus tubicola. Next base: position 41,984 of record JAWWEQ010000859.1, read on the forward strand.
AGAAACTTACGTATGGTAACATTGAAAAACAATCGAAAAAATTCTAGGTCCCTATTTTGTGAAATTAATATAAACATCGCTTTTTCTTGCAAATAAAATAAAGCGACGAACACTTGATAAGTACGTAAGGAATAGAAGTGAATAGAACATTTTATATACCTCATTCTTAACAAAACGTTCTTTATAACGAATAAAAGCTTTGTTAGTTAGTACCATCGTCTTTGTTGTTAAAGTATTTATTACCATAATGTGTCAAATCGGGTTCTCCTGTAGAAATACACGCTTAGAGCGAGCCTCTGACAACAAGTCCGCGTGACAGTCTTTGCCACGTAAATGATTATATAATAATAAGGAGAGTGAATAAAGGTTACAAAGACACCCAGTGTGTCGATGCAACCCTCAAATCTTTGTGTTTCAGGAGCTATACTAAACCTTATTACATTAAGCCTGCGTCTTTTGTTATTGCTACTTCATACTATACTATATACATATATGTGTACGAGCATACTTCGGAAAGGGAGATTGGTGATTTTATTATATGAGAGGATTTATCATACAATGCATTTAATTTACTATTAGTTATGAGTGATCGGGGATACATATTATCGGTGATCTATATACATTTTTTTTTAATATTTTGTCTTACAAAAATGGTAACGTATTATCAGAAATTGTAAAGTTGCTTGACATTAAAATTTCGTTTTCATTTGCATACCTCGTAAAAACATAAAAAACTTTTTAAATGACATAATGCTTTTAACGATTCCAGGTAGCTTTTTATACCTGATCGCTTCTGATGAACGCATCTCTTGTCATTATATCATCTTTGTTATACCAGAACCAATTATAAGACCGACTAACGAATCCAACAATCAACTTTACATAATAAAATTAAAAAAATTTGCAATCAACTAAGAAGGTTTCAATAAAAGAAAAATTACTTATTTGTTCTTATAATTGCACAGGACAAAGTATAACTAATGATGTTCTCGACACAGTATTTGTGACGAGACCGGATCTCATTTTCTACAACGTATTTATCAATATTCTAAAATTAATTTGAGCTTACCTTAATGTTTTCATCAATTGACATACACATAATGCTTACAACAGCAAATATAGTTTTATTTTCAGCCGATAATAAGAACAAAAGTAGTATTTTCTATCTTTTAAAAAGTATACGTAATCAGGCTTCTTCTATACTTGCCTTTGGAGCGCTCGCGCGCTCCTTAATATGAAACTTATGGCAAAGATCCAGCGCTTTACGAGATTATTTTGTCAATGGTCTTATTACAAAAATTTTGGTATTGGCATTAAATCACAACGTACTAATAAACTTTTTTTTTAGAAAAAAATAAATTGAAGTATAACGGGCGCATGATTGAACGTTAGGAACTTTGAATATTGTATTTTTAGCTTTTTTAACTTTATTAAAACTAACCTATCTTTATTTACATTTAATCTGATGAGTTGTAATTTCGCATTCCAATCATTCCCCGTTCCCCGCCGCCTCCGCAGTCGTTACACTAGGGAGAATAGTGCATCGTGGTGAACTGAGCAGCCGGCATACGAAACCAGTGACTAGAGGTGAGTTCGAGTCACTGATAAGAAATAAAACCGCGAGATAACTTCTCGCGTGTTGCACGGTAAGACACCAGATTAAATTCGCAATTGCCCGACATTTTAGCGTCTGCGACTTAATCTGGCCTCAGGGTCAATGAACAGTGAACAGAAAGGCCCGGGTTCGAATCCCAAAAATTGCATAGGTGAAAGCATTTGGCGGCTAAAAACCACCCCGTGACAGAAGTTACGCATTTCATACACTTGTTTTGAATTGTTATGCACGTATTATCAGTAGAAAGTATTAAAATAATCTGTAAAGAATGATGCAATACATTTTCAGTACTTATCAGTCATATAACAACAGTTTTATATTATAAGACCCAGGAAAACTACAGTATTACGTGCTTCTAATATATATTTCATAAAGGAACTCTTTATGTAATCTTTGCACCTATGTATATGTATATGCATTAGAAGAAAAAAACAACAAAAACTGTACTTTTGAACAAATATTCAAAATGTTGGTGCAAAATCTAATTAATTTTTCAAAAATATAGTTTAATTATCTTAATTAATTATCACGTTACAAAAAATTTCAGTGCAGACAATTAAGTGTAGTACATTGAATATACATGTACAGTAAACTCACACCAAGAAAATCTGAAACTTACAACACTCCTCTCAATAACAAAGTACGTGTGCTATATAAATGAGAATTAGTTGAACAAAAAATTCACTAACAATACCCATATTTAAAAAAAAGATTCTTACCCCCTTTTTTAGGCTTTTCATTAAATAATATCACTTCGATAATCCAGGAAATGCAATAATTTATAATCAAATGCAGTTTAAAATTTGTAAATGATAAAAATATTTGATGTCTCCAACTACTTATTATACTTGCTTCTGATCATTCATTATTAAGGTAATTCCAAGAATGAGACTATCTCATAAACAGTTGCACTTAAAAACAGTCTATTCAGAAACCATCGATTTTTCAAGGCATAAAAGTGCAGCGTCCGTTGTGTAATATAATTGACAATCCATGTATGTGTCGTTAGCGAATACAACTTGTCGTATCTGCTAAGACGATATAGTTTAGCTTACGTCAGAATCGAAGAATAGATGAACTAGCTTGACACCCGGCTGAAATATCGCCGAGACCAGCCAAAAAATCGCCGAGATCGGCCGAAATTTTTTTTGTATGAAATCTTTATATATATCCTTCCTGCTGCTTTAGCTGAGAGGTTTGTTAAGCTGACATAAGGTCTTGAAAAATACCACATGACTTGGTGGGGTATTAATATAAGTATTTAAAATTTTTTATAGTTAAGATTTACCATAGAGTTGTTTTAATTAAAATTTTCTCCTATCTTTAACTTTAATAAATAAATGATATATAAGTCGCATGACAATATTTTTGTCAACATTGAATAAAACTTCGACTGATAATTTTTTCGTTATATATAATTAAACCTATTAAAATAAATAAATAAATAAATAGTTTTTTATATCATTATTTTTGCTCTTTATAATGAAAATTTTAATTTTCTATAATTATTACAATGTTTAGTAAAAAATCAAGTTAAGTTTTTAATTTATGCGCCACATTTGATATACAATAAACGCAACACACACGCTGATAATAGTTAACGTTAAAAAAGAATCTAAACCATTGCCCGCTAATGCATGCTACTCGAAGACGCGACAAGTTGTATAGTACACCGATTCGCGAAAATACACACACACACGCATGCACATACTTCTACGAGCTCGACTTGCACTCGCGACAAACTCTCCGATTACATCATTACTCGTTAGATATTGCATAACGTTCCAAGTTATAAAGTTGCTCGTACTCGTTCGATTCTTCATGCGACTATTTTATCTAGGAATTCCGAAAATTACAATTGAAAACAGATTTTAAGATTTGCTTGGAAAATTTTAGTGTTGGTTATGAAAGTATAATTAAAAAGAAGTTATGTCAGAGCTGAGACGATTATGTCATGCGCATATATATAGAAAGATTGCATTGTATGCGTGTTTTTGTAGCTGATAACGACTTTCATGAGTTCTTACTCGTATTGAGATCCAATGTCATCCGAATATATGTTGAATCGCATTATATTTAATTACAAATTTAATATTATGCGTATTGGCAATTTCGATTAAATAAAACAAACAATTGAGTATAAAAATAAGAACGCAACAAAATTTGTTGAGAAGCATACCTATCAGATCAGGTTTTTTGGTTCTATAAATGTACAAGACGTTGGAAAATAAAAAATCTGGTCTGATCAGTGTTCCCTCTCCTGCTCCCCAATTCCTTCTAATTTATTTCTCAATAATGTAATAATTGTATCGCAGTGTTATATGTTAGCTAAAGTTCTTAATTTTGATATTTAAATCGGAAATTTGAGTAAATATATCTATTAATGAGAACATAAAAAAACATTAAAATTTTATAATAACTTTGCGAATTATGTTAAATTGGAAATTTTGGACCCTACTCCTATGCATTACTAACAACAAGATAACAAAGTGAAAGCTGTCATATTTAAGTTTAAACGTCCTCTAATCTCAGTGATAAACGGTGTTATGTCAGTCATGTTGTGTAGCGGCTTCTAAAGCGCAAAACCAGATGACACTGATGTTATTGAACTCTCCTAGTGAACACAGACCTTCTAAAAAATCTACTTCGAACAAATCAACTACCTTGAAATACTAATTATGTTGTTGCTATGCAGAGAAATCAGTTTGAATATTGTAGAAGCTGTGAAAGTTAGTCAACCGCGAAATCGTCGCAATAACGCAAACTGCAAACATGCACATATAGAGAAACTTCAAATCTAAGCCTCGCTCGAGGTAAGCTTATAAGCCCCGACAGACGCCATTCACTGCGTTTATCAGATAACAAAAGACAGCCGTCAGGCAGACATAAGCGCGCAGAAATCCGCGGAAACGCTCAATCGCACGAATACACACACACACACACACCCACGTTACCACCCTCCTCATCGCCCTATTCGACTAGCCCTAACACCCAAACCTATATATACATATACCACGAAACCATAAAAAAAAAAGACGAAATAAAGACATCAGAGCCCACACGACCACGTGTTGCTGCAACCGCGCCCGCAAGATAATCCGCAGGTTATATATATATATATATATATATATATATATATATATATATATATACCTTATACGCCCCCGCTATCGCACCTGTTCCGGCTGATGGGGCGTGCTCGTCCGGCAAGCAGATAACGCTTGCACGTCGCGTGCGTGTCGAAATGCCGATATTGAAAATTCTCGCAATGATCTTATCGCTGCCTTTTATATGCCTCGCGCCTCGTATAGGTATACGTATATATATATATATATATATATATATATATATTTTGTATCACGAGAGCGCAATGCCGATGATGATAACAGACGTGGGAAAAGTGTCGCGGAAAATGGCTGCATTGGGTTGGGAATTTTCGGGGGGATTAACATGTCGGTTGCATTTTTTTTTGTGACTGTACGGTTTAAAAATGTGATAGGTACTTTGTGAGTAATAAAAGGATATTTTTGGCAGTCTGATAAGAATTTATTATAACATTTAAACATCTATTGAGCTTGTCACTTGCTATTATATACATCCACTCTTTGACGATAATTTCAAAATATCAAAGGGAACTTTATCTGATGATTACTAAAAGCTGGAAATAGTATATGATCATGTAGCAGCACTAATACCATATATACATACATTCGCACGCTTGCACTTTCAATGTATTTATTAATGAATATATTTATTGTTGCGAATTTATATTTATTGAACAGTATGGTTTGCCTATAATATAATAGCTTACAGAGTAATAAAAATAATAAATTAAAACTGGCACATACTTTTTACTATTCAAATAGAAAATAAAATATCGCAGCAAGGTTTATTTTTCACTAACTTCGTTTGGAAAATCTTAACTGTTATAACCAGGAAATTGGAAAGTAATGTGTTATACATGTTCTGTTCAAAAGAATTGAAACCGTAAAAATCAGTTTTACGAGAACATTAAAAAGCTTCATTGTTTTCGGCTGTAGAAAGGAATAAAGCAATATAATTTTATGTCATTCGACTTACTTTCTTCTATCCGCTTAGATAAAGCTAAGGTAAATTATAAAGATAAAAAAGATATTTTTATCTTTATAATTTACCATTTCTCTCATTTATGTACTTAGCCGTTTTGAATATTTTGAATATACTAAACTAATAAAATCACTTTCACAGTTTTTGTTTAGCGTTTGTAATGTCAATTATGAACCCTTCAACAGTGATACATTACTATATAAATAAAATGACGAATAACCTCAAATTTAATTTAATTATGCTTTTCATCGCGTTGTGGTCAATTTTATTAGTTTATGTGCGTGATTAAAGTTTAGAACGTACCTAGAGGCCATATGCACATGTAGCTTGCATTAAATCTGCTAGTATTATATATATTCAAATCAATAATCCTACAATTTCTAAATGTTTTTTAATTCAAAGTATACATAAGTCACTTTTTCTGCTTCAAATGTTTTGATCTATAGCGGTATTGCCTTTTACGAGTAATATTATACGTTGTGATTATTTATCAAAACACATCCGTTTACTATAAGTATATACCAATATTAACTTTAAGCATTAATACGTTTTCAAAACTTTTACGTTTGGAAACTCTATATATACGAGATATCGTCGTGAAAAATAAAATAAGCATGAATTTCGCAGCAATCTACTTATTATTTAATTGCGAATTCTGTTTTGTCTTCATTTAGTCATTTGCGACTATTTTGCTATCTATACGAACTTAAAGTACATTGTCCCGACATCGTTGCAACGAATTCCCGGAGAAAAACGATACTCCAACATGCTTCAAGCTAAAGAAATTCCTATCGGTGGTCTTTTTCTTTTTATTACACGAATCATATTACTAATGCGCAAGTACGAAAATTTGTTATTAGACATTTTCTGAGAAAACGCAAAATATTCGTCATTTAAATCCCTGTAAGCAGGTTCTATTTATATTTTGATTGCGTGCAAACATTTGGCATAAAATTACTTTGTTATTTTGCTTTATCTTTTTACCAGTTCTTTTATAGTTTTGACTGATTTAACTTTACATAATTTTAACCTAATACTAAAGAACTGTAATTAGTAGTTTTACAAATTGATTTATTGTACTTAATTTATAATTTAGCCAATATTTTAATGATCAATATGTTTATTATGAAGAAATGAAAGCAAAAGGCTCTACACACGTTTGTTATTTTTTAACAAATTCATTTCACGCATTGACATTAAAGCGAAATATAACTACATAGGAATGCATACATATAGACGCATGCAAGTGAATTTATATTACTGTTATAAAAACACCTGTTATGTCAATATATTCATAAATATAGATAATTAAAGTTTGAAAAATTTTTAAATTTAACAAAATGTCAATGATCCTTTTTTAACGAATTGTCTAAATAAATATAATTCAATAGTTTAAATTAATACAATCGATCGTAGCTTTTTCCTTTAAAATATTTATAAATACCACTCATATTACTTAAAAAATATCATAATTTACTCCAGAAAATGTTCTCAACATAGTTTGACAAAAACACCAAGGTAATATCATTAGTAAAAGTGTTTCCGCCTATACCTGTTTACAATTCATAATTTAGCTTTAGCACATTTTTCAAATGCGCTTGAATATAAAACATTCAAACCCTTTTTCCAACAATCCATCAATCATTCTATTCTATATTTATTCTCACGAAAAACTTACTGAACTTGAAATAAAACTGACTCTTTATAAACACGATGACGCATCGAAATACACATTATAACGGCGCTGCAGTCGATTTACAAACTTTTGTTAACAATTCCGTCATTACCCAATCTTGGCTTATGCACTTTGAAAGCCCAAAGAATTTAATTGCCTTCCGCCCCTTTCCGTCCCACTTGCTCGCGTTCCATATAAACACCTTTGCATAATACGCTCGCACGTATACGAGAGCAAGTCATACGGAGCGCGCGATAATTGATTGGAACTTTTTTAATTGGAAGCACCCATGAAAGCAGCGTCACCCGCGTGCGCACTGATTAACCGCGCGTACAGGGAGAAAGGATGGGGAATAGATGCAGTTGCGTGGTAAATTATATATCCCGCTCTTTCATAGCTACCGAGTTTCTGCTCCGTCAATATTGGCGTTTCAATTAAGACGATAATTTTGCTTTCGCAATCGTCGTACAAGCTGGCAACTATATATAGATATCTATGTAATATGTTTTTACGGACAATTTAAAGTGTTTTATGTTAAGAAAGATTGTGGTTCATTTCAAAAGTCGTTTTAAGCTAAAACGATTTTCCTTTTGGCACAAGAGGAAATTAACCATCTTCTATACAAATTTCTTCTGTTTATTTTTTTTTCAAAAGTACATCTCTTTTATAAATTGTTATTATTATTAATAATTATAATAATAAGTATAAAATTTCTTATGGACAAAATGTCATTCGACATACGACACTACATTAAAATTTTAATTTAACATTTTATTTTATTCTATTTACATTAAGATTAAACAATTACAATGCTTATTAAGTATATATTATACAAGTACTCAGACACCACATGCCCATAAAATTATTTCTACCGATATAATGGTAATCGATGTCAATAAATTGTAACAGCTGATTCTTCAAAGCAAGAACATATGTTTATTTTAACATAATTACTTGTACCTAAAAATTGAGCCTGTACACCAAAAAGTTTATTCTTATATCGCTGTCTCAATAAAGCTACTTTCAAGACTTCGCTACTTCACACCCCATTACAACCACCGTATACTAAACAGAGCTACACCATTGATGACACAATAGGTGGGTTACAAAAAAATAGACGCCGCTGCAGAACTCGCGGGACATCAAAGATGTCTTTTGCGCAGTATACACAGCGCACAATGCAATAGCCACGACGTGGTAGCAAAGGTGCGACGGTGGCTAATTTGGAGCTATGATCTCGTTGGTAAACATGTGCGCGCACGTGCCACTCAACGCGATGCGAGCCGCTCGTGCATAACCTCGCCACTCCGATTTCTGCCTCTCTCTCTCTCTCTCTCTCTCTTGCTTTCTCTCGCTATTTCGGGTTACAGTGCGACAGTTATATAAATACGATTATTTATTGACAAGTCAAAGCTCTATACCGAACAAAAATGGATGTCTTTTGATGATGCGAAGGTGCTGTAGAGAGCCTGACTACAGCTATTGTTCTTCTAGTTAGGTATAAAGGCTCAAAATATTACATACCCCAATTTCATATAATTTCGAAAAATGGTTTATGAAATATGAACTATTTCTAAAAATGATAAAAAATCTTTAAACATACGCATATTTCAAGTGGTTTTTATTGATGAAAAAGCAACGTAGTATCGGTAAATACAAAGATTTTATGTTAATATCACTATAACTTATTTTTTTTAATGAAAGTATATAAGTGGCATAATAATTATTGACATAAATATGTCGTAAGCAATGGTTTGTATAGTATAGTAACAAAGAAAAAAAAATTAAAAAATATAAAATTTACTTATTTGTCATACATGTATATTCCGTGTCTATACCAAGAGGTTTTTAGTACTTTTTATCATTTATTAAAAAAAATATCAAAATAAATGAATACAAAATGATTTGTACTAGTACCGGAATAATACTGATATATACAGTAATAGCCGATATCATTCATCTTTAATAAACTATCGCTTCATTCGAATGGGTCTGAAGTTTGCAACGTTGGGACGCAACGAAATAATTTCTCACAAATAAATAAAACAGCTAAATATTTGCACGATACAGTGAAATCTTTATTTTGATGTTGGGTTATGCTATAAAACGCTAAACATATGATAACATTTAAAATCTAACATATAAAAATAGAAATAAAAAAATGTCTAGTTTCGTTGCATTCCAACGATGCAAACTTCAAACCCATTCATTCTATGTTATAGCTGTTTGAAAACTTTTGACTGTTTGAAACAAACAATTGACGCTCCTCACTCAAAAATACATTCAATGACCATACAACCATGTAACAACTCATTTAGTCCCGAAATACATTTAATGAACCTATTACGAAAGAATAAGGCTACATCGAAATATCATGGAAGTCTATTTATTTACGCGCGGTGTCATATTCCGAAATATCACTTATTAAATTAATTTTTTTATTTATGTGGATAAATTTTACCAAGTGTTAATGTATTACTTTTCAGTCTCCGTGTCTTCAATAAAAGACCAACTAAAACCAACACAAAGCAAATAGGTCAAGATAAAGGCCAATACTCGACAACTTTTTATGTAAACTTTAAACTGAGTAGATTCACTAATCCGTTCTAATGAATTTTTATAAGTTTTAATTTAAAAAAATCATAAATAATAACTAAAAAGTTAAGAAGAACTAATTAAAGCTTAGTTTTATAGAAAAAGAACCTTGTGTGTCTTATAAATATGCAAAGTATATATTATATGAAAAAAGTCTATTGTATTACAATCAATAATTACTATATATATATATATATATATATATATATATATATATAGAGAGAGAGAGAGAGAGAGAATATAAAACACCATTGATTTTAAGTGAGCGTAAATTTTAAATTTGCAAATTCAGTTATCCGTAACTTAGCAAAAAATATAAAAATTACAACATTCGAAAATATCCGTACTCCAGCGTTTAAGTATACGAGTTTTGAAAAGAAAAGTTTTTGATGGGCGAGACGCTCAAAAGTTACTAAAAAACTTGAAACTACCTACTTCATGTTACATTTACACACGCAGTTGTTGCCAATGTTTCTAAAAATTTGCACGCTTCCCGACTACTACATTCCAATTCAGCAGCACATAAACGTAATAAAAAAATATATCACTGCATTAATCATTATCGTTTATCGAGCAACAAGCCTCTAAAACAATTCCCGCGAGCTTGTGCCCGACGTGTCTCGCCAATCAACCGCGGAGCAATCAAGTTTCAATCACGCCGTTATCAATTCTCCCAGCGAGCCCGTGCATATTTCAGGCAAGGAGGCTTACGATAATGAGGACGCCCCCAACCCGCCGCGACGACGACGACGACGACGACAATAATTCAGGAGGCGGAGGGGGCGCCGCTCCCCCTTCTCCAACTCTCCCTTCCCACGATCGGACCGCAGCACACCGACCAACTTCGTCGTCGATATACAGCAGCTGTGTAAGGCAATTTCGCGGATGAGGCCGTAGACGGAATTCGTTAGCAGCAACCTGTTTATAGCTGGGGCGGAAGACACGCCGATTTGAAGACCAACCACGAGGAGAGAGAGAGAGAGACGCGACTATATACCTGTCGGAAACGGGCAAAGAGAATTGCTTATGGTTTGGGAGGTACTGATAAGTGTGTTTTGACGGGAGGGATTATTACTATTAGTTCTTCGGAGGCGGCTTGTGAAAGGGAGAAGCGCTTAATTTGTGAGATAAGTTGGTGTTTAATAGAGAGAATTATAAAGTGCTTGAAAAGTAAAAGAGGTATCGGAGTAAGGGAAATATACGAATCGATATTCTCGAAACTGTACTGAATATTGAGATTGACTTTTAATTGATGCAAAATTACTTTCGCCACAATTATGACAGCTGGGCAAAGTTTCTGTAAAGATGTTTTCTCAGATATTGAATTTCTTATGGTTTATTAATAGCTATAAAGTAGGTTTTAATTTATTAATTTAATAGAAATGTGTATGTATATCTTTTTTAACAGTATATTATGTAACTAAGAAGTGAAATTAATTATTTCCTCGAGAATAACCTGCGACTTTACGTTCACGTTATATAAGAAACTTTATTTTCCACTCAACTGTGGTCACTTTATTTGCTATAAATTTAAAAATAAAATAAAATTATTTAATCTCTATTTATACTAGGAAGATAAATTACTTAATTTTTCTTGAAACAGTGATGTAATAGTCAATAAGATTATTTCTGGGGATTGATTCATTCAAGGGGATCGACTTTACTCCCGAGTTACATATAGTACTTTTTTCTTAGCACCACTATATCCACTTCGTTTACTTGAAAAGTGGGTCTCTATGAGACATATACAATTTTTATACATTTTTATTTCGTTAATTTTAAACGTGTTAAACTTCCATAAGAAAAAATAGTTGTGCGGTTAAAACAGTGTCACAAGGTCATTTTAGTTGGTTGAATATTTTTCTTGTCTATATTGAATGAAGTGAATCTTTTGTAGAATACGCAAATGCAAAGCGCATAGGCGTTCGTTCTCTTAAGGCCTCCTCGCCGGTTTTTTCTGGTCGAGATAGGTTACGCGATCGCTCGTATGTATAATAACGACATTTCGCGATAGTCAATAGTCGACTTGCGCATAAGTAAGTTCGTGTCAATCTAGATTCTGTAAAGGACTTGCAATTGAAACGCCGAATGCGTAATTGCAAGTAGGAGAGACTTAATAATGAAGTCATCTATATAACAACTTTATTAACATTAGCCTTGGATAGATTTTAGAAAAGGTCAAAGATTTTCAAACTTAGAGGATCGTGTTTAACACGACAATCATATATAGTGAGGATAATCTTGTTACAATAAAGTTATTCGTTTAGTAAGTACTTGATGTTATTATTTATGCGTTGGCAATTAGATAAAAGTAATTTCGTTTTTAATTTTTCTTTTAACTGCAATAAATGAAAAATTATTTTTTTCAAGCTTTGAGGTAAAATGGGATGCATTATTTTCTTTTTTTATTTTAGAATTATACGAAAATTAAATAATAGTAGAGACATTGAGAGCAATTTTTATGCATTATCCATTTAAAATTTATTTGTGATTGGTATAAATAATTATTTGATTATGAGTTAGAACTGGATACTTTTGTTAATTTTTAGTGACATTTTTTACGAATATTTTTTTTTTAACAAATCAGTTACCCTAATGTAAACTGAAAACAATATTCAAAATTGTTATTATTTTTATATCTATTCATAATAAACAATTATATATATATATTATTGTTGTATCTATTCATAATAAACATAATAAAAAATCATGAAGCAACATATTACGGCAGATGTGAAGTTTTTAAGAAGATGGTAAGGAAGTATATTGACAAGGCAGACTACTGCATTGAGCCTATTATATCGAAAGATATAGGTAAAGTTGGTAAATACCTTAATAATTCAAAATCGGAGAGTAATGCGGCTGTAGATGTCACGAGAAATTCACGTCTAACTGTAGGGTCATTGAGTACACTAAATGATGAAATAAATGAAAGTCAAAAATGACAAACAACTTTTTATTTGATAAGAATTATGAAAATTTAATACAAAAAGAAATTGAACTCAGTGATTCTCAGAGACTGAATGATAACTTAGAAAGTGATAAATTACTAGTTTTATATGTAAATGTAAGAAGCTTGAACGAAAATTTTAACAAACTCGAAATCTTCATAGGTAGTTTAAAAAACAAACCATCAGTCATTGTATACGTGGAAACATGGTTAATCTACAGTGTTGAATTCTTTCAATTACCGGGTTTCAAAATATACTATAATGAAAGCAAAATCAAAAAAGCGGATGGGGTTGTAATATACGTTAATAATGATATTATTCAAGATAGAACAAAAAATTAGCATAGATAGATTAACAACTCTAAAATTATCAGCAGTCTATCAATCTCATGATGTAAGTAAGACTGAATTTATAATAGCGATTAAACGATACTTACAAGACAATATAAATGTTAAAAATTATTGTGTCATTGGCGATTTCAATATTAATATATTGTATAAAAATACCCAAACATATGAAAACACTATAGGACAGGAATTTTTAAATAATTTTTTAACATTTGAATACTTACCCTGTTTCCTAGAAGTAACAAGACCTTCATTAATTTAAATTTAGATAAAAGCAAACCATTAATAGCAGTATTTATAGATCTTGCCAACGCTTTTGACACAGTAGATCATGCGTTACTATTGGAAAAATTAGAAAGATATGGTATAAGAGGCAGTGCACTAGACTTGATGAAAAGCTATCTAACGAATAGAAAACAGAAAGTAAGGATAAAAAAAAACAAGTAATATAAGAATAGTCGATACGGGGGTCCCACAAGGGACAATCCTTGGACCACTTTTTTTTTATTTTATATGTAAATGATCTATATTGTTAGATATGCTAAAGGATTCAATTATGTCTTATGCTGATGACATAGTCATTATTTCGAACGATGACACTTGGTATCTAGTCTACGTTTGGATGAATATGTAGCAAATTGGCTAGCATTAAATAGATTATCTCTAAACACAAAAAAGACGGAATTTATAACTTTCGGAAGCTATAGTGATCGTGTACCAACTGAAATAAGTATAAAAATACATAATCAGAAAATAGAAAGAGTAGAGAGTCATAAGTACTTAGGGATATGCATAGATTACAATATGAATATACATGGTAAATAAAACTAAATATTTGTTTTTTTCGCTAAGATAAAAAAGATAATGGATATAAAAACTCTAATTAAAATATATTATACTTTTTTCATAGTATCATTAATTATGGAATAATTGTTTGGGGTAGAGCATGTAGAAATAACTTAATTATAAACAAAAATAATTTTCCTGGGAAGAGCTCCCCTTTGAATATTAATCAATTACTTATGCTAGAGTCCGTATTGTATTACTACGAGAAACTCAAAAACATGTATATCAGTAGTACGTCGAAGACTCGAAATAAGTACATTATAATATTTCAAAAAATGAAAAAAGCGATACGTGATAAAATAGCTATATTGTTGCAATCAAAACCTTTAACACATTGCCAGAAGAGTTAAAGTGTTTAAATTTAAAGAAAGGCAGTATAAATAGAATGAATAACTTCATTAGTGATGGATAAGAGTCGTATCAGTAAAATACAAATTATTCAGTTAATTTAGTAAATGTTATAATATTCTATGAAAAGTTATTATATTTATTTGTATTTTAGTTTAGTTTTAAGTCTAGTTATAAGTTATTTTATGTACCAACCTATGTATAGGTACTAGATGTTTACCTCCTATAGGATTTACTGTATTCTGAATATTTTGGTTGCTAAAAATTAAAATTAAAAATTAAAATTTCCTAAAAAGTACCACATTATATCGGTAATTATCTAAGTAAGTGCCTGACAAGACTCACTTATTATGATTATTATTATTATTATTATTTCTGGTCAAAATGCCAAGAAAATGGTATAGAGCTAGTACATCAATTGTTTTTCACTTCGACTTTCAAATAAACTAAATATAATGCAGGTCATAGCTATGTACAATATATAGATACAAATATCAAATATTACTTTTCTTTATACAGTTATTATAAAAAATTACTATCAGAAATTGGCGTCATATATACATAAAATTACAGCACTTTGTCATGAAATTAAGAATGATATATAAAAGAATTTTGCAACAGATTAATCAAGGTTTCAGAGATACTCATGGAGAGCGTGTTTGAAGCGACTAAAGCTAGGTAAATATTTTATGCTCTCGGGAAGGGAATTCCATAGTTGTACATCTTGGGCCCTAAAAGATCGTTGACCCATCTCTGTGTGCATCTTGGGAATCATAAGGTCCCTTAAGCCTCCCCTAGCAGGCCGACTCAACTGGCGCTTCTCAAAAATTTCAAACAAATAGAACGGAGAGCGAAAGTTAATAATTTTATATAATAAAACGGCACTTATAATCCACTTTGACTCAAACAAAGCCAAAAACCACTGCAGCATGATTGACGAACAAAAAATCGTCGATAATTGATTGCCCCAACGAAACATCCTTCCTCTGCTAAACATCCCTCCCACCACCCGGCACCACTAAACTAAAAGCACAACAACGATTAAAAGAAAAACACACTCGACTATATACATGCGGTATCGGCGCGTCGCAACTTTGCAACAGCGCGCGCACCTCGCTTATCTCTCTTTCGCGTATGCACAAGCGAATGTTCTCGAAGTCTCTGCGGCTCGTTCTAATACCGCCGCGTATGTGGCTGCTCGTACTCACAGCGTCGGCGCAAAAGAGAGAGAGAGAGAAAGAGAGAGAGAGAGAGAGAGAGAGAGAGAGAGAGAGGAGTCAACATACTCGCGCGCGCGCAACAAAAGAACTTAAGTACTTATAGAAGGAAAGAGGATGATACGTGCGTATATTTACGTGTAAACGTCATTGTTTTCTTTCAATTCGAAGGTCAAAGGTGTATTAATTATTGAGCCGAAATTGAATGGTTTAATTGGTATCGGAACACTCGCCGAGATTTACCTCATTTAAGGTATACGTTTAGCGCAAGGATTAAATGCATGCACCTTACAATAAAACCATTGACTTGTGCATCGTTTTGCTGTCAACTCAAGTAAAGCGCATGATAATACACACACTTCCCAAAGTATTTTATTTTTAACTTGCTTTTTAAATATTTAACGATGTATCCATAACAAAACGTTATATCTCGCACGAGCAGACAATGTTAGCTTATTCACAAAAGTGCCGAAACACACAACGCGTGAAGCCGTGAATTGACACTTATATATACAATAAAATCCAGCGAATACAAAGTCCATAAAGTTATCGAGGAACAATTAGGCATTCGACGACACGCAAGAGCTACATTATGTATGTATGAAGAAAAAAATGAATGAATTATTATATATATGTTTCATTTTGAATTCGCATTGCCAAGGCAATGTATTGATATCGCTCTCTTTCTCTGTCTGAGACGCAGCATATATTATATTCACGGTCGGTCCGATTCACAATATTCGCACAATGCGCGAAGTTTATGAAAGCGCTTATGTGCGGGCCGCAAACTCCCTTGCGCACTTCGTATATATTCCTCAAATGCTTGGCAATGGAAAATTAGGAAGGGGAGAAAGAGAAGAGATTCCCACTGATCAGCGGCATCGTAACATGGTTGAAGCTTTCAGGAAAAGCTATAATATACACTAATGATTCGATGCGACGATACATTTGTACACATGGTATAACTGTTCTTATATATTACCATTAAAATCGTATCCAACTTGTGTTGGTTTTCTCGACACCAATTATTATACTTATACTATACTCCTAGTACCAACTGATAGTACCACTCGATAATTAAATGTCGCTCCAAGCGCACGGATTTTCCCTCAATTTCAACCTTCTACGGTCCACGCAGTCAAAGCTTCCGTCACAATGCTATATATAAACAATCTACGAATCGATGTATGCGTATATGTGTGGATGTATAAAGTACACGTAATAATCTATATACATACATATATATATACACAGTGCCGAACCGTTGCGATGCATGCGTGCAGCGTGTATGCTACGCGAAAGGAGACATTATTACAAAAGAGGAGAGGAGGACGAGCGCGCGCGCGCGCAGCCGGCGTTAGATAAGAGCTAAATGCGTTTATATTGTGCGCGCGCGCCGAGAAAGAGAGAAGGAGGGAGAGAATAGCAAGCGACGCGGATTCGCACACGCACACACGCGTATACTACTCATACGGTTTCGCACAGTTTTTCGCTTAAATACTTAATGCTAAATTCAAGTATGTAGGCAGATATCTATTGTAATATACTTATCTGCTATATATTTCTAGTTATATCGGTTCAAAGAAATATATTTATTTTAAATAATTTAAAATCTCTGAATATTTTCAAACATATATAATAATAAAGCAACAAGTTTGACCATAAAAATCAATGTATCACATGTTACGTCTCGTCAAATCAAACTAAACCGATTTTGTTTGTCTTGCGCAAAACCGTCAAGGCCGATTTTTCTCCTTAGCAAAATTGCAATTGATGCTATAACGTTCAGTGTAGTTACGTGCTCATTCGGAAAAACAAAATGGGCGAGAAGAGATGAGACGGCGAACGCGCAAGCATACGGCCATGATACCTATCTGATTAGTAGTAACAGTCGTGCGTGCACAGACCGTTTCTTCGAGTGACATTATATGTATGTATACACACACACATATATATATATACTGTCCCTTCGTACCTAAAAACCTCTGGACTCCGCGTGATCTCACATATTCATCACGGATAATTATAAAAATAACCATGTATTCTACACTTTTTACTCTTTTTTTCCTATAGCAGTACGCTCGCAGCGCTACTTCCGGCGCTATGAGCGAAAATCGGTATCGTACGGTAGCGTCATAAAGAAAATACAGATTTGAACAGCAGTGCGTTGTAATTGTAGAATTATTCCCGCGTCAGAGAGTGAGAGAGAGAGAAAATTGCGTTACATAATACGCAGTTCTCAACCGGAGTGTATGTATATATCGCATGTATACGCGTTTATGCGCGCGCGACTATACATGACGCTATATACTTAATTCTCGGAAATAGCGAAATTCTCTTTGGGAACGAAAATTGATTGGTTTACGTAAGTGAATGATAATCGTTAATGTTATACCCTTTCACAAAGTGTTAATTTGTTTATCGGTATAAAGACGTAACCGTATATCTGGACACGATGAATCCGAAAATAATGTATATAATAACTTCTTTTGAAACTCAATACTTATGCCAGTTGGAATGTTTCGATAAACAAACTTGAATAAACGACGAACTTGAGGATACTTGACGGTTCCGGAGAGTATACTGTCTCAGCAAGTAGGCAGTAAAGCACAAGGAATAAAGCAAATCGGAGGTGAGAGAAGGGGGGGAGGGGTACCATTCAAACACTTTCCACCTTTAATGCAACTTTTGCAGCCACCGATATACCTCGTTACATACGCCACAATGTTATATATATATACGTTGACAACATCGAAGTGTGCAGTGAAAAAACTGTACCTTGAAATCCCGCGCGCGCGCGCTCTTCTCTGTTGCGCAGCTTAGCTCTCTCCAGCGAATACAGCTTTCCTCTGCTCCGAAAGCTCTTCTTCTTCCCTTCACTCACTCCACTCACATATGTGCGTATGTATTCTTATAAATATATAATATATCACCGAAAAATCTCACAAAAAATCTCCTCCTTCTTCTTCCTCTTCCGCACTAAACGACACTATCCAATATATATATATATATATATTTCTACTACAACAGCATTATGTATAGTTAAAAACCACAACGTTAATATATTACTATTAAACGCACTGTTTCGCGTGTATCTATAGACACATAGTTGCAGTAAACGCACGCGCGCTCTTACGATATACGTCCAACTAGCACGAGCGAGCGGAGCATTCTCTCGCGTATAGCAGCGAGAGAGAGCCTGTGCGGCGACGGAATGGCAGAGGGTGGTGAGAGGAGAGAGAGAGAGAGAGGAGGGAGGAAGCGGCGACGCAGTATATACGAGTGCGCGCGCGGGAGCCACGCCGTGTGCAACGTGACCGCGTGGAATCCGTGGGCGCAGCGCGGGCCTCGACTCACGTGGCCGGTCACGTTGTGCGCGCCGTGCAAGTGCGGACGAGGCCACGCGAGAGTGAGACAGAGACACTCACTGGCTATAATAGAGTGTGTTTAGTCGCGCGGTGTGTGTGTGTGTAAAGCACTGAAGAAGAAAGAGAAGAGACGGAATACGAATGTATACATTGTATATATATGGGGGGGGGGATAGGGAATTGTGGCGAAGAGATATGGGTTGAATTTTGTTTTTAATGGGGGAAATAGAGGGGTAGATGGGTGAATGGGTATTAGGATTTGATATCACGTGGCAACGAACGTAGAAAGTTGATTTCGGTCGTAATGTAGCGGTGTAAAGGACATTATTTTCATCTGCGAGCTCGTAACGCCACTCGTAATTTATGCATATACACATATATACACCGGATTGAAAGTCCATAGGGTATAATTAATAATCGAGAATTTTCGTTGCTGGTTTGTGTTTAATCTTTTATCAGCGGTAAGAGGGAAGTTTGGAGATTAAGGGTATTGCGAAATTTTATTGCAAAAGCATGCAAAAGAATATTGATCAATAATGAAGACGAATATATGCGTTGCCTTCAAAAGATTATATGAATTATGAAGAAGGGTTTTAAGAATGTACAAATTGATTTGTGGAAAATTCAACAAGTTTTATTTGTAGGCCAATCATTTTTATAGTATTTTATTTGAATAGTATGTTTTTTTTATTATGTACGACCATCGTGTGCGTGGTCGGAAATTTTTCCACAAATACAGCCACAAAGGTCGATACGTCCGAAATTTTCAATATGTTCCATTGAAAAAAAAATAAAATGTAAAAATAGTAAACGCCAATAAACTAAAAAAATAACAATATAATGTAAGCTATGTAGGAAATTAAAAATAATTAGTACTTATAATTACTCGATTTTTTATATTTAAATAGCAACTGAAGAAAGATAATAAATTACTAATTATGCATGGCAAATCTGATTTTATGCATAATTAAGTAACGGTAGAACACTTGTATAATTCAAACCATCATTCCAATCATTTATAAAATAATTAATATTATTGTTATTATCTAACTTAAAGATAGATTATTCGAATTATTAAATAATTATTTATTGATTTATGTAATTAGCTTCGTTTAAATTATAACTTTTTTCCATCATTGTGATATTCAATTCTAAATTACCGTATAGTTTCACTTTTTAATCAAATATTGTTACAGCAAGTAGTATTTTACAATAACGAAGAAGTTAAAAATAATAATTTTGTACAGGAGATTCGCACAATTGCTCACAATGTTTAAGCACATGTGTGACTTTTAATATTACGTCCTTTTTTTTTTATTAAGTATTACATAAAATTTTCGTCTTAAGTCTGTTTCTTCGTCGTATAATTATCGATAAGTTGCAATATGAAAAATAAAAAATAAAGTAAAATTAAATATAATCATCTTCCTTTTTACTTTCTATATAAATCGAAACCTAGTTTTTTCTTAATCTAATAGAGTATATGTAGTGTTTAGAAGATCTGACCAATCAAAGCTATTGAAACAATTAAATACTTAGCAATCAATACAAGCAAATGTCCGTTAATCTACTCATTCAATTAAAGAAAATTTGTCCGTGCTCTAATAACAATGTTACTGAGCTCAAAGTTAAATCTGTAATTTAATCTCACTTTATTTTCAACATTCTTCAAATTTACATGAAATTCTTTTTGTTCGTGCTCCATACAATTGCTTGAAGTATTTAATATGAATTAATATTGATAAAATGAAATATAAAATTCTCAATGAAAATCTATTCGCTGTGATATGATCACCTTCACATAAAATTCGTAAAACCGTTCTTAAAAATTATCATTTGAAAAAAAGTTTTAGAAAATTATAACTTATGAATCAATCCTTTTGGCTCAGAGAATACATTAGAAGGTGTTAAAATTCTATTTCTAATAGAAATTAAAATAAATTACGATATATAAACAACATTAGCTTTAAATTAAAAAAAAAAACAAAGGAAAAATTAACATTAACAACAAAAAACATCGGCTTTGTCAAAAACGGGATATTGAACTTAACTGTATAAACAAATAAAAAAAATTAACTCTCTTTGATTAAAATCAATCAAGTAGATCACGAGATAACCCCCCAGTTATCTCTTTTTCCAATACCATGCCGTCGAGAAAGCCTGATATTCACACTTATACCGGAGACATCGAACGAAACTGAAAAAGATCTTAGATAAGGTAATCTATTTTTGCAATGAAAGAGCATGGGCGCGTCTATACTGTCTTATCATTGTTCGTCTCGCACAGTGCTTTATCTTCGTTCTCAAGTTCGTTTTCTACACTCGCCGCCTGGTCGAAGATGCATGCAACAAACGAGAGACGAAGGTGCACTTCGCGATACGGAATCCCAAGCGGGTGAAGTCGTTTGATAACTTTCAAACAGGAAATGCAGATCTTTAGCTCACTTTTGATAACCGTCAATAAGATTGTTGTTGATAAATGTGAGCTAATCTTATTTTATTTATTTATTTATTTTTGTTTAATTAGCATAGAGGTGCGTATAGTAGCATTTGCTATTGTGGTTATAGTGTTAACTTTGATTGTTATTGCTCTTATCTAATTTACAATCGAGCAAAAAAAAATGAATCTTCTTAGAAGAGTTCTGTTGTCCGGAGAAAATGTAAAGAAAAACAATCGGAAAAATATTTGAACAATTTGTATTATTCCTTATACAACTGATGATTTAATGCTTTTCGAATAATTTGAAATTTTTAAGACTAAAATACGGAAGCTCTATACAGTGACTATAACTGTTCCTTCATACCCTCGCAAGATTTTAATTGTTTTTAACATTTTTCACGATTTTGAAGTACACACTTTACACAGTATTTTCAAATTTTAATGATTCTTAGACGATCTTAAGTCTCTTTTCTTTTACACTAATTTTTTTATAAAAAATTTTATAGCGTCTGTGAGAGGGCTTAATTAGTTATTAATGATTATTTTTCGGTCAATTTCGCCATGTTAAATTTCCATGAAAAATATAGATGCATCAATAAAACAGTATCACATGTGATCGTTTCCAAGTATCAGACAATTTTCTTGTCTATTATTGGACTTATAAAATAAAAATAAAAAATTACCACACGTGTGTCTACAAATTGTTTTTTTATCTTAAAGGATGAACAATTTGTAGAATTTCTGACATAAAAAAGTTTTGAACAATATCAAATAAAAGGATTTTATAAATAATAATGACTATTTTACTTTTGACGTGTGTATCCTTCTTAAATTTATAACTACTTTTACACAAAATTAATATACTCTAACTATTTAAAAGTCTAAAATTGACAAATTTTCAACTGTGCATATTTCATACAAACTCTCATACGTATATTGTAAATATTGAAAATAATTTTATAAATAATTACGTTAAATGTTGAGAATGCCCTTTGAACTGTAATCACAGGTATTTTCATCACAGCAACGTCGAAACTACACATTTTCACAAACTCAAATTATAAACATATCACAAACAGATCATGGAGAAAATTTTCATAACAAAATTACAATGATTCTTTGTAACTCTAATTAAATTCATTAAAAAATTACATAATTTATGATAAATCTCTACTACAAAAAGTAATTCAAGTAATGTCATAAAAATAGCATTTTCACTATAAATCAAAGTAATTCCTTTATTTTATATAAAATGCCATGAATGAATCACAACGAATCATTGCAACTTTTGCTATGAAATTGTACTTAAAGTTAACTTCGGAACCCGAGTAACACTGCTGCTTGCAAGCACCAACCGTGCAATCGACTGTCTTGTCTCGACTTCTATTCTCCCAGGTAAAAGCAATTTCTCTCTCTCTCTCTCGCTCTTTCTCTCCCTCTCTTTCTCTCTCTCGTTGTACTGAACTATATCCAGAGAACGCTTCCGCGTCGCGCGCTTTTACCGCCTATACCTATATATATACCTTATATCCTTTATTTTCAAATCGCCGACAGGCGCGCACGTCGGGGCCACTTTCTCCTTCGCCAAGGCGCGGACTTTCTCGCGCAATGGATTACGCGATCTGAGTTGATTTTTGCGACGTCGCTGTGCCTACACTGCCCTATTCTAAAGGATATGCTTTGTGATGTAATTCACTGATTTTTGTCGAATTCATTACGTGTGCACTCGTGGCCACGTGTATATGCGCGCGCACGCCTTATCGTGTCCCTTCCGGGTGCAGAGAGAGAGAGAGAAGTAGAGGTAACGAAGTGACTAAGTCTTAAGGTGATAAATGAAATTTATGGTTATGTGAGATTGTATATTTTTTTTTTTTTTATCAATATGGACAATAGGAATAATGAAGCGACCGAGGTCGTCAAAATTGATCGTCAAAATCGAATTTATAATATATGTAATATCAGTTAAGATTTGTTTTTATTTTTCATAATAAAACGATTAATTTCTTGTGTTATTATTATTAATTAAAACAACGGTTTTCATATGTGATCTTTATATTTTTGTAATATAGTACTATCTAAAATTGGATTGTTTATTATGATCATGAAATTTCAATCAGTTAAGAATTTTTTTTATTTTTCGTAATAAAACGATTAATTTCTTGTGTGTGCTGCGGTCTTTTATTTTTATATTCATGGTTGATAGTATTATATAGTAAAAAATATTTGGAAATGATCGTACTTTAAATGCGATTGATTCAGTAAGAATTGAACAAAATAAAATAAATTCATCTTGCATTTAATTCTCTTAAAATACAAAAATTTGGTCTACTTTCGAAGCTATAACTTTATTAAAATTACACAAAATATCACATAAATTATTGTTATCCATTTGATCTACCTCGTGTATATTGACAGTGAATTTGGAACTACAGCCACCACCTTATGATTCAAATTTGAAGTACCTATAGTGTTTTTTTTATTTCTCTTAAATATAAATTCATAAGATTTAGAGATAAATAGTTCCTTAAATTCTTAGTTTTCGTAAATTTTCTTGAAGACATGACTATAGTACAAATTAAATGTAATCAATTACTCTTATTTCAATAATTTCCCTCATTCTATATTTAAAAGAACCTAGCATAAGTTCCAATAAACAACTGTAGACTTTTCAAATCTTACATCCACGCCACAAAACCAACATATACAAAGAACAAGTCGAAACTACCATTCACATTCCCCAGATCCACGTGCGCGACTTGCGTTGCAGAACAACCAAAGCACTCGTGTAGGTTACAATAGTATACATATATACAGCGTTCCTTTCGCTGTATATAGGTATATGCGACATTATATCGCGTCGCGCGCAGAGCTACGGATTGCTTTACAAGTTCCACATCCCGTTTGCGCGTGCACTTTCCCACTGTACCATATCCGAATCCTCGGGTTTATTTTCGGCGAAGTTACATCGCAGACATATATAGATATTGCGCTAAAATCCGCGCGACTGAAGTAACTGCGAAATTGCAAGCGCCTCGGGCAAACGCATCGTTTGGTATGGTTATAGCTGGTAGTGAAGCAT